>JAKWIX010000328.1:35158344-35622498 GCA_027704785.1 Solanum chmielewskii | reverse complement strand
TTAAAGCAATAAAATTGAATTTATATTCTCTATTCAACATTTAACTCTTTTAAAATGCTTTTAAATCTTTATGGACATAATATTCCAAAAGAAACACTTCATCAGTGAGACTTATTCTTTGTAACCCTCTCATTGGCAATGTTTTAGTAGGCTGACATTCTACTGTAATGCCACCATTTTTTCCAAATCTGATTGTTTTATTAATTTTTCTTTGACTTTCTCTCCATATTCTGCACTATGTACTCCTTCACTATTTATAGTATTTTCTTTTCGTGATTTGAAATGCTTGATTGTGCTTGTTTCTCAGGGTAATCCTCCACTATAAAATGAGATAGAGTGTCATATAAGACCTTGTGAGGTGAAGAACCATTAATTTACCCATGCTCCTGGATTTCATTTTCATTATGGTTGGAATATCCATTATTTCATACATTTAGATCCTTAATTGGCTTGACCCTCTATCTTATCGTCTGTTGTGCCTAGTTGATGTTGTTGGTCCCTGTGCTTCTCACTTGACCCACTATGATATATATTTTAAGAAATTTGATTGCTTGTATCTACTTTCTTTTTAAATGAACAAATATTTTGTTGCTCGTCTTGTTAGCTTTGTTGTTGATTCTGCGTTGTAATGGTTTAATTTTCTTCCAAAATGATTTTTGTTGACACCACAATATCACTACATTGCCCCTGAGATTCTGATTGCGTATATTTCCTTCAAATTTTCATTATTCATGTATCTTGACATTGGAAAAAGTAATATTGTCACATCCCGAGACCACACCATAAAAGATATGACACTTACAGAGTGCAACAACCGTACTTGACCTCTTGAAGGTCTTTTACAAGCCCTTTTGTATCGTTCATTGCATATATATATATATGTGTGTGTGTGTGTGAGAGAGAGAGAGAGAGTGAGTGTGTGTGTGTGTGAAAAAGTACTGTGGATTTAGAAGTTTTCACACCGTTCTAATAGCCTTTAAAAATATCTTTCATATAAAATCCATAAGAAATACTAAGTCTAATTTCATCAAATCTTAGACAAAAGAGTACATTGGGACACGACCCATACAATAGAAATGTAGTACTACTAAGTCAATTACAATACTAAAAATAAGAGAAATAAAAGACATCTATGCCCTCGAGTCAAATGAGGACATACTTCAACTTGCTTGAACGATCCTATAATCTAAGCTTAGCTCCCAAAATCACCTTCACCTATGAATCACTTTAGAGATAGATAAAAGCATGGAATTAGTATAAACACATGTGCTAAATATAGCATAATGCATAAAAATAATGAAAATGGACATTTAATGGAAATATGCATCTTTTGATTTAACTAACATAATATAAGCATAAGAACAACATTATTACCATAGAAAAACATAAGGAAACACTCAAAAATATTATCACATTTTAGAGATAACTTTACAGTAAACCCATGTCACTTTACAGTGACTTAATTAACTATTACAGTGAAGTCTATTAACTTCACATAGAACACTTTCTAGCATGTAATTCTCCTCCTAAAAGCTATCCTAAGACTCACTTAAGTATGACAAAGAGAAAATGCCCACACATGCTATCTAGGTACACCTAAATGATCATTAAGACCACCTATAATGAGATACATACACTTACAATACACCAATTACATGAACATGACATTCTCCTACCAAAGGTAATACTAAGGTTGACTTGAGTTAGTTTTGGAGCGACCGCCCATACAATTCCTTTCACACACATTAATATATCCTTTAGACTACTTAGGATAAGATCATTCTCACTTAACACATTAGAATTCATAGAATATGACATTTACCTCCAAAAGGTTATCAAAACACCTACTCAAGTAATTAAAGAAGAGAATGTTCATGTTTGACCTCTTTAAGATAACCTAAGTAATCCTTAAGACTGCCTAAGTTTGGATTATGTCCATAATCAATCAACTTCCCTAACTAGAGTCATTCTTAAGGCTCATCTACGTAAGATACGAAGTGACCATTCCTATGTCCTCTTCACCCTTAATAGACAAACCTTAATTACTCCAGATATGTACTTATTCATTTAACATTCTCAAATTAAGGCATTACACGCATTAGTTCATTTCAGAGACATTCATCACACA
The DNA here is from genome assembly GCA_027704785.1 of Solanum chmielewskii. Taxonomy (NCBI): domain Eukaryota; kingdom Viridiplantae; phylum Streptophyta; class Magnoliopsida; order Solanales; family Solanaceae; genus Solanum; species Solanum chmielewskii. The sequence continues at coordinate 35,620,370 of JAKWIX010000328.1, read as the reverse complement.
AGGACATTGGAATAATGGCCTTGGAGAAGACCTAGGGATTCTTACTAACATATTCAAACCCTATTGTTCAATCTAGATAGAGTCCCATACCACTACCTAAACTTCATATAACTTCTCAAATACTAGTAGGTATCCCATATATATATAAGAACATGCAATAAACAACATAGACCATGGTAGCAAACCATTCAACTCGGAGTTGTAACTTAATCTGATGGAGGGTGTTCTACTTGCCAATGGTAGAACTTGGACACATCCCATGTAGGAACATGGTTAAGGAATATGAAGGGTTTTCTTTGTACTCTAGTCTCGTTCATAACTAGAGATAATTCCCTTACCATACTCACTCGATTCTAGGCTTTGTTCTAATAGAGTAATTTACATTAACGGATCATACCAAGGGGTTCCATATCTAGTTCATAACCCAATCACATTCACTTACCATAGAGGTACCCTAGGGATGCCTTACAATAGCGACAATCATATCTTAATGAATTTACTAAGGATGATATGATATCGTTCCAGCCAACCAACTCTTAGTTTATCATTCATTACAAGAAGGATACCATTACGGCTTTGACTTCAAGGCTCATAACCTTACCAGTAGTTCAAGGTTTCATTTAAATGACATTCTTAGCATTATTCAAGGTCTCATTTCATTCATACACACAAGACTAAGAGTATTTAGAATCCTAATTCAAGACATCTCATATTCACATTCATTCATGTATCAAGTAAGGGACACAAGTCTACCATACAAGACACTCCAATACCTCACTTTAGCATGTATTACATATCATTTTAGAAGCACTTAGGAATAACCATTGTATTCTATAAGTCATCCTATACACTACTATAACATCATCAATATAACCATCATAGACTTTTATAGTCAAGTAGGAATAATCATGCATCCACTCTAAGACTACACACATAAAAACATAGTAGTCTACATGATCATTTTAATAACAATTGTAGAACACATGATTTCACTATCACAAGAGATGAATATGATCATACTTCACATAAATCAACTAAAAAATCATCATAATACTTCAAAGTAGTTTTCCGACAAGGTCGTAATCATCATAATACATAAAGTAACACCAACAAGGTCAGATCATTCACATAGCACCACCATTGTAAGTGGACCATACCAATCACAACATATTTCAAGAAATACATTATATAAAATAAGGAGAAATAGGGAAGCATACCACCAATCTATTCTCACCACTTCAATCCATAGATAAATCATCCAATTTAATACCAAAAAGATTTTACCCATAGCCATGAACATCAATTCAATACAAAACCAATAATAATCAATCAATCTAGGTCAATTAAATATAGATTTATCATTCTAGACAACATATACATCAATTGAATACAATTCTTACATCATTCAATAGCCCATTGAAAACTACACTAGAATTCATAAGTATTAAGTCAATATTAAGTCAACCATAAAGTATTCAAAAACTAGTGTTCATCATTATATGGGTTCATAGGTTAATTGAGTTCAAATTATATAATTAAAAAAATTCAATCAATATACAATGATTTAAAACCTTTAATGCAAGAGTCCATGGATATATCATAAATTGAATAAGTTCATCTTTAGGATACTTTGGAAATCTCTTTGAATTTTGGGCTCCTTTATAAACAGAGTTTCAAGGATCAAAAATCATACCTCAATAATTTTAATCTACCAATTTGATGAAAAATCACCACTCAAATCTCCAATCCAAGTTTTTCCTTGAGTTTTGGCTTCAATGGAGTTCTAAAAATTTCATAAAGATTTTAGTGTTTTGATTGGAAAAATGAATTCATCTTGGTATTTAGGACATATAAAACCACTTAAAATACCTTAAATATCCCTAAGTAACCGCCCACACTATTATTTTGATGGTAAATTCATCTTTGCAACTTACACTGAACTACACATAATGCAGTAACCATCAACGGGGCGTTAGTCCCTTGAGAGGTCATCTTGTCCTTCGTGATTGGATAAGAGCCTTGAAATGGGAGCTTAGCTTCCTAGGATAAGTACCCATCAATTCGTTAGAACATACGAAGCGGCAGTCCACCTACTGAGCATCAATTGCTTCCGTAGGTGGGACTGCCTTGGGTTGTTTTGGCCACTAACAAGGGTCCTTGATTGTCCTTGGGGATGTTTGCCAAGACGTTTCCAACCCGAATATGCTTTGACCTCCAAACATCATGAAACTTGAAACACTTCCTACAAAACACTATAATAACTCATATAAGGACCTCATTAAGTCATGAAACGCACATATAGACACATAACCACACATGAGGAACATAGGTGACTAGTTGTTGAACGTCTTGATCGTCCGTTGTCCTTTCACTTCAAAATAACCTAAAACTCTATACAATCCCTCAATACCACATTATTAACATTTTAGGACCTTAGGCCCTCATTACAAACATGTTATGTTCTAGCTTCACCTAAGTTATTTTTGAGGTGTCACAAATATTCTTATTCACCCTCTATGAAGCTTGTGATGAGTTATTATTCCCACATAGGCATGGGAAAATCAGTAGAGTTATTAATAAGAGTCAATCATAGTTAATGGTTTACCTCCATTGGCATCAAACATCAATATAGGTTATCATTACGTACGGTTTTACCGGAGGAAGAATTCGTAGATCCTCTTACTTGCATATATTCATATCACCTTGTAATTTGGGGTTCCAACATACTTTTGTCCCACCACAATCTCTTTCTTAATGGATTCTATTAGGAAAGATGGATAGAATATTGAGAAAGATAATAAAAACTAATAATATGTGAAACACAATAAACAATCGATGATAACATATATCAAAAGTATAAATAGATTTTAACAATACATAATTGCACTCAAAGAATGCACCAAATCAAACTATTATATTAGAGTGGATATTTGTCACAATTGCTCCTTGTAATGTAGCTAAACCATAGCAATTAGAATCTCAAGATGCAGTAGTAACACCTATAATCAAGGAATAACATACTTACGTTATGATGGGTTTCTTTGTTATTCTAGTTTTGATTTTCTTATTATGAATCTTGGGTTACGTTTTTTCACATTTTCACTATGTGAACATGATTGTCTCTTCCATAAGAATATATCAAACAGCCTCCCTGTCATCATACTCATGCAAAAAACTATTAACAAATTAGAAAACAAACATTTACTCTTTTTACTATGTCAAACAATGAAAATGTTAAATTTTTGTTTCTTTCTTATCCTTTAATGAAATTTTGTGAAGCACCAAAATTTAGTTAAAATATATCAAGAACAAAATATTTGGAGGCCTATTTATTTGGGCAATTAAGTATATAATAAATAATTTTATTTCTCGGTAAGTTAATAACGACCTTCTTGGTCATAGTGGTGGACTAGTGAGGAGTCTACTCCTTACCACTAGGTCAAGAGTTCAAGGATGTTAAAAACAAAAACAAAAAAAAAATTAACAACATTAAGGTATTCTAAAATATCTTTTAATTCTTTTTATTAAAAAGATAACAAAAAACAATAGTAGTGTGCAATCAAAGTGAAAATATATAGTCATATAAAAATTAAAAAGTTATTTTAGAATACCTATACTAACCAATGATTTTCATCGACTTACTCGAATGGAACGCTTGACCCAATTTTCTCTTGACCACTGGGTTAGGGTTCAATTCAGGTAAGCCGAAGAAAATAATTGGTTAATATAGGTATTCTAAAATACCTTTTTCAAATTTTTTTGTATAAATATATATTATCTCTTTGATTACATACTACGATTATTTTTTGATATTTTTTTATAAGAATAAAAAGATATTATAGAGTACCTCAATATTGTTAGGTTTTTCTTTTTACCAATCTTTTAGTGTTGACCTGGTGGTCAGGAGTAAACTCCTCAGTAGTACACCACTATGAAAAGAAGGTCTGTGTTAATTTACAAAAAAATAAATTATTTATATATCCTTAATTAAAAAATACCTTAAATTCCCAAATAAATAGGCTTGCAAATATTTTCTTCTTCATATGTTTCAATAAAATTTCAATGCTTCACTAAATTTCATAAGAAAATAAAAAGAGTTACCATTTCACTATTTTTGACATAATAAAAAGATATAATGTTTGTTTTTTAATTTAGTTTTAGTTTTTTTTTGTGTTATACAAAGGAGGTCCATAAATCTAATTCTTTTGATAGAGACACTTAACTAAATAATTAGGGGTATTGATGAAACCTAATTATCTTTTTTTTTAAAGAAAAATTCTAATTAAGATCTCTATTATTCTTTGCAGCATGACCACTAAAAATGATAAATCTAGTATAATTATAATCATATTTGTATATTAATTTTGTCTTTTCTAGTTGGATAAGCACGTGTTTTGTTTATTAATCGAGTTCAATTTATTCCAAATAACTTTGATCACTAACAATCTATCAGTACAAAAATATGTTTTTTTTTTGGTATTTAGGTAAACTATACTTTATTTTAAGGATTAAGTCATACGCAGCCCCTTATAGTTGTCCGCATAATTCACTTAGACACCTTAGTTAAGACTTGTATCTATTAAATACTTCTAGACTTCAAATTTATACCACTTGAGCACTTTTTGCCTACCTGGCATTGTGATTGTGATTCACCGCTCACGAGCGCGTGAAAGGATTTTTTTTAGTTGAATTATTTTTTAAATAAAAAACAGTCAGATTTCTTTTTCTTCTTTGTGCTTCTTTGTCATCAATAATTTCTCCGGCAATCGTCATCGCCATTGCAATCTTGTTCTTCTTTCGTTTTCTTTTCTTGTCAATTCAATTCATTTACCTTTCATCATCATTTTTTTGTTCAAATTTGTCATTATCACTGCCATCACATACTCCTCTTTTGAGCAACCACCAACATCTCTACCATTAACCTATCATATGGTCGTTCCATTTCTTAAGAAGGGATAAAGAAAAATAAATATGAAAAATTCGTAGTAAGTATATGTTAAAATCTCCATTTTTTTAGATGAACAAAAACAATGGTGGAAAGGGTTATCTTTAAGGGAAAGAGAAGAAGGGGGAGGTTTGGGTGGGTGGGGTGAGGTGGATTTTTCATTTTTTTTTCTGGTTGAAACTCTTTTATTTTTAGATTCAGATTTTTTTGTATTTTAATTTCATTTATATAAGATAATTAAACTAAAATGCCACATGTCCTATTTTAATTTGTTATTTTGCCACATTAACTGCGTGTTTGTTGCACGCACTTTATTTTTTACCTAGGTGTCAGAAAAATGTTTGATAGGTATTTATTTTTTTAGGTTGAAGTGTTTAATAGGAAAATTGATATGTTGAAGAGTTTAAGTGAAATATGTATACAAATTTAAGGGGCCTTAGATGACTTAAGCGTTATTTTAATAATAAATATTATAGGCATCACTTATCTATGTTTTGGTAATAATTGTACTTGTTGGTAAATTTACACCGGTCTTGTTGAGAACAATGGTTTGTTGGTTGAGCAGTTTTTTCTTATATACTATGTCAAGGGTCAAGGCTGGTAAACCACACACAATTAATTTTATTAGGCATTTTGTAATTCCTTTTATTTTTGTAAAGAATATTTTCTTTATTAGTTTACAAATTATTGTACTTTGTTGTCTATTGTAGAGATTTAAAACTTTTCAAATATTCTATTGTTTTATTTGAATAGGAACAAATAATTTTCAGTTAATTTAACTTCATACTTCTGAAGTTTTTTGTTGTGAACATTTATATTTATTAAAAATTTTAATCGTTCAAAAACTTAATTACATGCATAAATTATTAAGGTAAATCTATAGTGTTATTTTTAATTAAATCAAATATAATCATGAGCCATTTTATTGTGAACTTTATTTTTAAGTAATAAAATATTATTTCAATGCCCCATTTAATGTTTTTGGTATATATAAATAATTTTATTGGTTGGTAAATTTGATTGGCCTTCTTGATCATAATGGTTCACTAGTTAAAGAGTTTTCTCTTGACCACTATATCAAAGGTTCAAGGTTGGTATATGCCTTCATAGTTGATTTTTCTACTTCTACCAACCTTGAACCGGGAGAACTCTTCAAGTAGTGAACTACTATGATCAATAAGGGTGGTGTTAATTTATCAACAAGAAAAATTATTTATATATACTAAAAACATAATGCAGACAATATTTATTACTTAAAAATAAAGCTTAAAATAAATTAATGTCCCATAATTATATTAGAGTTCTTTACAAGCATATAATTCAAATGTGCGAAGTTAAATTAATTGAAAATTATCATTTCCGATTCAAATATATAAATTTAACATGTTCCCAATTTTCTACAATAAAAATCATAAAACAATAAATATGTAATCAAATAAGAAAATATTGTTTAAAAATTTTAAGAAGGTATAATAAAGTGTCTAACAAAATTAATTTTTTTTGTTTATCAGCCTTAAACCTTTGACATGGTGGTTAAGAAAAAACTCCTCAACCAATAAATTATTGTGATAAAAAAGACCACTGTTAATTTACCAACAAGTAAAATTGTTTATATTTATTAAAAACATAAAATGAGTCACGCCTGCAATAATAATTATTATAATGTATAATTTAACTAAATACCATAGTTTTAAAACATAATAACATTATTTTCTTTTCTTTTTTAAATTATAAAATCCCTTTAAATTTATGAATTTCGAATACATTACTGGAATTTCGAATATATTACAGGACTTCCGACAATAATTGATGTAATAATTCAGTGTTCTTTATTAATAAGTAGGGAATTACATTTATAGTAGAATATTGCATGGTCAGATAAGAATTGGAAGGGTATAGAATGTTGGTTCAAATAATATGAGGGACAAGTTTTAATATTGCAATTGAATTATATCAAAATAATGTTACATTTTGCATATAAGTTAATTGATATTTGTGATATGCAGGTTGATTTCATATAGTGTTTTTTTACGAAAAAATTATAGTTTATTACGAAGTGGTTAATTCATTCTTTTGTGATTTATTATTGTAATTGGTAGCCTGTGCTAAATAAATTTTTGATCCAGAAAATGGTAAAAAAAATCGAAGAATTAATATATTAAAGAATCTTCTCAAATAAATTCTTTTATATTTTAAGATAATTTTTATTATTGTCATAAGTATTTCATCTTATTTCATCATCACTTTCTGACATATTTTGGTTACACAGTTAGAAAATGAGCCCTATATATGTAATGCAATTTCATTTAATTTGATTAAGAAAAACAATTTCTTTTTGAGAAAAAGGTTAAGAAATAGATTGTTCGTGTAAAGTTTCAAGGGTAAATTTGTTACATATATGGTTACAATCTAGAGATGTGGCCTAGCTTATAGATGCACATATGCCAGGAAGTTTGATGTTTTATTATAATATATCAAGTAATTACTTATCATTTCTTATAATCTTCTACCCATTGAGAAAATGTTTAGATATAAGAAGCTGAAATTCTGGTAAAACTCACAAATTAGAGTAGTTTTTGAATATTATAGATAGTTTATAGTTAGTTTAATTTTTTCGTTATAAAATATAATAATAATAAGGAAGGTGATTGTAACACCTCAAACCACAAAAGAGATTAGTGTAGTACTTAATTTACATAAAAGAGGATAATTTCGATCCTTAGCCTTAAAAACTAATTGAAAAAGTAAAATATCATTAAATTTAACGGCGGGTCCTACGTTGGTGGAGCCTTTCTTCCTCCTCCTTTCTTATGTCATTTCTTTATCTCCATATTCTTTCTCCTACCTTTTTTTTCTCAAATTTCCAAATGATGTATTCTTCCGTACACTGTCAAAAATCCTCTATTACATAATAAAATTTCTTCAAATTTCAAAAGATGTTTGTTTTAGGTGGTAAGGTAGCGTGATATTAGTCAATTTACTCATCATAGAACAATATGATTAGAAATTATTATGATATTTCACTAGCTATGCAAGAAAAAATCGCAAGACATCTTACAGAACCGTTAAAATTTATTTAGAAAACTACTCCTGAATGTAATAGAGAAGTTACTTCTATATAATTTGAAAATAAGAAATCTGAGTCAACTTCATTCTAATCTTTTGGCCTATGATCAATATTGTTCTTTGTATAATCGATTGATCCATGAAGAATCCGTGATACAAAGCACTTCTTGATCTTATGCGGTACAAATCTTAATTAGTTTGAATATAGATATCAATCATCAATAAAAAAATCAGTTGAATGTTAAAACCGACTTCATATTTTCTAACACATCAATATCCATGAATCATTGTGGTAAAATCTGAACGAACAAAGGTAGAAAATAAAAAGTTACAAATATTATTTTGAATGTTGATGAAAATTTAGCATGTAAGAGAGGATTTTGGCAGTGAATAAAAGAATCAATTATAAATTGGAGAAAAATGGCAAAAAAACATAATGGACAAGAGGAAAGAGGGGGGCAGAAATGGTCCACCATGTATGGGACCCACAATTAAATTTTTTATTTTTCAGTTAGCTTTTAGGGCTAAAACCAATATAATTATGGATAGAAAATAGGAGGGAGGCGCTTAAACCCGCATAAACCTTTAAAGTCTTACCTCACCCCTCATAGGATTATTTTCTAACCCCGCCCTGCCTGTTCCACATAAACCCATTCCGCCTTGCTTCGTAGAGTTTTAATGTACTTTTTGACTTATTTAAATAACACGAATAATTCAATGCTGACAACAGGAAGACTAAAATATCTTCAAATTGACTAAAAATCATTAAAAATACTAACATATTCTAACTTACATTGTTATACTTTTTAAAAAATTATATAAAAAGACAAGTTAGAACACCAAAAATGATTATGAACATATATTTCCATCGAACTCCACATATGTAGTCCAAGAACTTTTGAACTCTTGAGCACTTAACCTTCCAATCCTCAATATATATCTCTTGTTCATTGATAATGGGCAAATTCTATACTTATCTTTCTTTACTAAGTTACTAGTAATAATGTAATCCATAAGCAAAAAACTCTTTTACACAAATAAAATATATTCATGGCTAAAATGATCTTGAAGCTTGCAAATCATATTTTACCAAAACAGACAGAATTCAAGAATTAAGATTGCTAATCACATTCCTAGATATTATAGTAACAAAAGACTACTAATACATTCATGAAAATCGAAAGACTCCCTATGCATCCATGCCCTGTTACAACAATAAGGATTCAAAATAATGAATCTAAAGAAACAGTCTTTATAACTTAAATCAACAATCTTTATAACTTAAACCAACACCAATTCTTAAAACAAAAGATTAAGATCAACAATCTCTTATATCGACTATCATGGAATTTCAAATGTCGTACAACTTGAATCAAACTCTTCTTCTTCATCAAGCAAGGTCCAACATGAAACTCTATCAGTGCTTGATGTCAAACCGAAGAATAAAAGTATGTGCTTAAAGTATTATGAAATGGAAAATTTTTTAAAATAACAATTCATTGGAAAGTTAGATACAATTGTTTCATTCCATAACCAGGTGCGAGCACACATCTAAGCTTCCAAAGTAGTAGGATGGAATCTAATGCGGTGTGAATAATAAAACTTACACTAGTGCAAAATGCTGAGTCAGAAGCAACAATAGACAAGGGAATGACTAATATGTGTAAATTGATCAATTTGAGGACTTATATGGTAGGAGGTGTATATCACATATAGGATGGTTTGAGGTGGGTGAAGTACCCCTAATAGTTCCCATATTGTCCAAAGACGCCATAGATAATGTTAGGCTTTTAAGGAAAAAGTTGCAAATGACTCAAAGCCGGCAAAATTCATATGCCCAAGTGATAACAAGGGATCTAGAGTTAGATGTTAATGATTGGTTTACCTATAAATCTCACCCATGATGGGTAATGAGGTTTTGTAAGAAGGGAAAGCTTAGTATCTAGTATGTAGGCCTATATAAGATTTTGAGGCACGTTGGCAATGTTTCATAAGAGTTAGATTTGCTAAATGATTTTGCCATCAGTACATTATGTTTTTTTACATCTCTATGCTTATGAAGTTTGTTGGAGATACGACATCCATAGTTAACTTAGAAGGGTTGGGAGTTGATGAAAGTCTTTCTTATGAGGAAGTTCCAGTAGAGATTCTAGACCGGCAAGTTAAGAAGTTAAGAAATATCTTCTGTGAAAGCGTTGTGGAGGAGTGAGTTAGTTGAGGGTGCTATTTGGGAGGCCGAGATCAATATGATTTCCTGGTATCCTCATCTCATTCCTTCTACTCCTATTCTAGCTTGAGCTAATGATTTGCTCTTGGTTTGTCCTTTGTTTTTGAGTCATGTGCTTTATTGTCTCCTTGATTCCCTTATGTGATGTATGTTCATGAAAACTTGAAAATGAGTTCACATGATTAGTGTTTCTAATTTGTTTTGAATTTAGGTGATTTGTCTGTAGACTTCATAATATGAATTGAAGAACATGCTTTTGCTATGATTTTTTAGAAAAAATTATGTATGAGCTCCATGATATTGTGTTGATCATGTTTTATCTTGGAGAATGTAGTTACTCCTTGAACATGAGTACTTTTGAAAAATTTGTGCATATAGGATTTCTAGATATGGCTCCTATTTCCAAAAGATGGATTGAGTATGGTTAGCTTGAAGTTGATGTTTCCTCCTTGTATAGGTGCATTGCATGCATAATGGAATATTATAGTTAGTTTCACCCCTCTTACGATGTTTTAAGAATGTACGAGCTTGGAGACGATAGTTCCTCCTTTGTTACATGTATTGCATTAATAGGTTGGGTTGTTAGTTGCTATACTCTTCTTTTAGAATAAGCTTGAATCTCCTCGAGAATGAATGATCCTAATGGGGAGTTATTGTAATGCCGCGTATCCAAAAAGTAAAATGAAACCAATTCTCTTACTGTAGGTGTCGTCCATGGTTGACGTGCGGAACAATCATTTGAGGTCCAAGAACCACGGCTTGAACATGGACCATTGGTCAGACAATGGATTGTGAGTTGAGTCCGTGGTGCAAAGCCATAAATTCAAATTTCTGATGACCAATGGTGGTCCACTAGGAAGGAACATAGAACAGACACCAGTCCGTCGACTGGGGTCCATAGTTTGAAGGTCGGTGCTAGCTGGTTGTTATATTCAGGGCTAGTTATGTCTTTTTCCTAACTAATTAGTTTCTACACTATGTCATTTTATACTTCACTAAGACCTCTATATAAGTACTTTAAACAACCAAATTAACCAATTCACTTCATTCTTCCAAATACACAAAAGAAGATCGATTCTCCTACACAAAATATCTCTCTCTCTAGAAAGAAAAAGAAGAAGAAGAAGAAGAAGAAGAAGAAGAAGAAGAAGAAGAAGAAGAAGGAGGAGGAGGAGGAGGAGGAGGAGGAGGAGGAGAGGAGGAGGAGGAGGAGGAGGGGGAGGATGAGTAATAAGGAGGAGATAGGGAAGTAGAAGGAGAGGGAAAATGAAAATGAGAAGGAGAAGGAGAAGGAGGGGGACGAGGAGGAAGAGGAAGAGGAGGAGGAGGAGAAGGAGAAGGAAAAGGAAAAGGAAAATGAGGATGAGGATGAGGATTTGGATTTAATGTATGATAATTTTCCGAGGAGGAGGAGGATGAATAATAAGAAGGAGATATAGAAGGAGAAGGAGAGGAAAAATGAAAATGAGAAGGAGAATGAGAAGGAGGGGGATGAGAAGGAGGAAGAAGAGGAGGAGGAGGAGAAGGAGAAGGAAAAGGAAAATAAGGATGAGGATGAGGATTTGGATTCAATGTATGATAATTTTCCTCCGTGGATTCCTTCCATTCATGAAGTTCCAAAATTCCTCAATTTCAAATATTAGAATTCCCTAATTGAGTTAGGGTTTTCATAATTTATCCTGGATTCTTTGCATTATTGATTAATATGACTTAATTAAGGTGTCCAATGAATGAATTGATTAAATACTATGATTTTATGACTATTTACCTATAAACCCATGTAATCCCTATGTTTTCAATTTAAGAATCATATTATGTGGGAATTTGATATTTAAGGAAGAGTTTTGGGAAATTAAGAATGCATTGAAAGATTTATATGAATTTATGATAAAATCCATGTGTAACCCATGTTTTCTAAGTAATGATGATTGAAATTGGGTTTTGACCTCAACAGGTAAGTTATGGACTTATGAATTTTCTCATGAAATCTACGTAAATATTTTGAAGGGTGATTTGCCAGTAAAGTCCAATGATGATGTTTTTTGGTAAAACAATATTCTAATTAACACATACTATCATGACGTGAAAGGTTTTCTCACATAGATTTGATTCTTAGGTCGAAAGGCTTTCTCGCCTTATTAAATTAAAGATAAGGAGCTATCGTAATGAACTAGCTTGGATTGGTTGTCCAAGAATACTTATCCATGAATAATGAAGTCAAGTAAGAAATGAATATTCTTTGTGTTTTATGCTTAACACTGGAGGATATTGATAATGATATTTAAGCTCTCCCGTTAGTAAAGGTCGGGTTCTTTGAAGAAATCTTAAGAGATAGAAGATATCCATCAATAGATTCGGGGTTCTAGTAGTAACATCATTATCCCTTAACTATATGCCCCTATAAGTTTATTAGCTAGTGGGTCCGGTTAATCTAGAAGTGCATGGTTCTTCCTTGGCAAGTAGGACAATTATTTTCGGTGTTGGAGACACCTGAGGATCATGTTATAGCTGACATGTTCCTTATGTTTATTAAGGATAACTTCCCACATTAATAATGAACTAAGGTTACTTCAACACGTATCACAAGGGAGTTGAAAGGTTTTAAAGCTGATATGAGCTTACCCTGACCATGGTTTTATAACTTACTTTTTCTAACTCTCTTACATCATGTTTTAGCTTTGTCGATTGAATGTCATGAAATGAAATATCCCTTATAGCATGATATAAATGTTATGCATGGCTATCATACGTGTTACATTATTTTGTACTAACACAAACTCTTTCCAACATTTCCTCAAATGTAGGGTTCGACAGTCAGGGTCATCAATTTCATGGATAGAGGTTGACTTCATATATTTTTCGAGCTTTGGTAAGTCCTCGTTCCTTGAGGAAGAAGTTATATTGTTTCAGTTTCTTTCATGTATTTCTCTTTTGTATGATGTGTGGGCTAGAACTAATCTCATTCTATTGTATTAGATGGCTATGATGAGACAAGTGTTTTAGACTTCCATTTTTCTATTATAAACTATTTTTGACATGGATATTGTTTTTCTCTGGTTGTTCTATTTTGTATGTAATGAAAGCTAAGTGGCTTGTAAGGAGTCCTTCGAGATTCTATACGCCATTTTATATCCAAGGGGTACCCCTAGGTCATGACAATTATTGCAATTTTATTCACCTCTTCTCAAACTCTTTTCATCCTTTTTTATTTGAGAACTTGAACTTGTTTTTGTCAATCATTTTATATTAAACCCCTTTTTATTTTATTGAACTCTCTTTTTTATTACAATTTTCCAAAGAGTTTTCATTAAAAATCTCTTTTTTTACCTAAGTGTGTCAATGGGTCGTCATTCCACATCCACCCTTTTCCTTCTTATTCCATACATAGACCATTCCAAAATTCTAACTTTCATGCCATAATTAGCTCTAGAAATCATTGGGCAAACCTATAACACCCGCAAAAGGCATGACAATAAATAAGAAATGGGGTCAAAACTCAACGTAAGAACAAGGAAAATCAATAAATAATTAGAGGGAATTTTTGAAATGCTTGAGGAGCGAAACACGGGACGTTAACACTGGAGAAATTCTCAGCAAATAATTGAGGCAGCAACCAGCATAGCAATTGTGTTCCAATGCCCCCCAAAAAAATTACCTAATACTCCTTAAACTTAAGGAACAGATAGGAGACGGAACCACCTTTACTATGCCTTAATCCACTAAGATATGTGAAGTAACCAACCCATGTAGAGAAGAGAAAGATCTCACTAGAATAACAACAATCTCAACAAGCACTAACACAATTCATTATCTTTAATGGAAGATGGGACGAGTACCAAGTTCAAGCATCCATGTGTAATATGATCCAAACCCACAAACATGCTTATTTTGGTTTTTCTAGAAACAAAAACTGACTAACCATAAAAACATAGAAAGACTCTAAAATAAGTTACTCATATCCAGTCTGCGGCGAGTGGACTCATTGGTGGTATCATCATTACGTTGAAGGAAGATATTCTCAGGGATCCATATGAAGGTAAAGGTACTTCCTAACTTTAACTCATTACTTTTCTCGGCTTTTTATGTTAATTCAGATTTAAACGTGGGAATGAATGTGTATGATGAATTGTGTCAAATAACTGAGTATGAAGAACAAATGGCTAATTTATGAACTTACATATGATTTATCATGATTTATTATGCTTATGATATTCATGTTATGTTTATACTATTTATCTCTTATTATTATGTCTATTGTTGAATAACCATTTGAGATATCTTATGTTTGGTATGATAGTTTCCATACATGGTACATTTCGCACTAAAACATAGTTTTCCTATTCTAATCTAATGTAAGGTTTTGAGAATATTGAGTTGCCTTGAAGTTAGAGTTTCCAAGGCTTTCAAGGAGTGAAGATTGGTGAGTCCTCGTAGAATCCGGGACACCACCCCTATGTTATCTTTTATGTTCTTACCTATGTTTAGACTCTTGTGGGTTGCGTCCCAACACATTTGTACTATGCTGTCATAGATAGTTTTGAGACATATAGAAAGGCTTCATTTTTACAAAATGACATCCGCATTATGTTTTTAAGAAAAAAAATTTTAATTTCGTGCTACTTTTCATATGTATGCAATGAATGATGGCTAAGGGTTTGTATAAGACCGCCGAAAGGTCAAGTACGCCATGTTACTTCTAGAGGGTTCTCTCTGGTCGTGAAAAACATGGTATCAAAGCATAAGGTTATGGAACGGTCTTAGGATATCTCAAAACCACGTCTAGCAGAGTCTTATTTGTGTGAGAATCGCGATATATTTATAAGTAGGAGGCTATAGATGCTTAGAAAAGTTTCACTTCTTCATTCTTCAAGTTGTGCCATAGAGTTTTGGCTTAAGTAAAACCATTTTATAATATTTTCTTACGATTTTGTCCTTGTTATGACTAACACTAGGGCTAATTATATAAGGAAAGGAGATGGAAATTGGGTATCAAGAGATTCCTCCCCAAGGAGAATAAGTTCCTCCTCCATTTCCTAATGATACACAATTGTGGAATGTCACTCTAGAGGAGTTTGGGACCTCTATGATTTTGTTGGCTCAAGCCTTGATGCCCAAGCCAATAGGGAGGTGATGTAAAACCTTATAGGGGGAATTATTGCCTATATGATTAGGGAGTTCTTGAGGATGAACACTATGGTATGTAGTGGTTCCAAGGTGGAGGATGCAAATAGGATCATATATGAGGTTTATAAAACACTTACTACTATGGGATTAACCTCTAGGGAGGAAGCGGAGCTATCCACGTATCAATTTAAAGATGTAGCTCAAGTTGGCTATGAACAGTGGAAAGATTCTAGGCCGATAAGGGCGGGTCCCATAGAGTGGGAGACTTTTAAGTCGGCTTTCCCTTATAGGTTATTTCCTAGGGAATTGAGGGAGGCTATGTTGGAGGAATTCATAAGCCTCAAACAAGGAAATTTTACTTTTAAGGAGTATGACTTGTATTTAACTCTTTTGTCTAAGTATGTTCCAAGCTTGGTAGCAAAACCTAGAGAATTGATGAATATGTTCGTGACGGGGGTGCCCGATCTAGTAGAAAAATATTATCGTACGGAAATGCTTGTTGATGATATGGATATCGCTCGGCTAATGGTGTTAGCCTAAAAAATAGAAGAGTCCAAACTTAAGAAGGAGAAAAAGAGAAGTAGGATGGACAATGAATTACTATGGACATGGTCGTTCTAAAAATCGACAGAAGTTTAAAATTGATAGAAATTTTGCGAATAAGGTTATTCCAGTGCTCCTAGGTATGAGGATGAGATGGTGTCTAAACTAGACCTCAAAAGGAAGAGAAATAAGTATTCATGACCTACTTTCCCTAGGTGTGGTAAGAGACATGAGGGTAAGTGTTTGGCCTATTGAGATGGTTGTTGTAGATGTGATGAGAGTAGCTACATGGGGAAGGATTGACCTAAGGCAATGCATAATGTGATGAAAGGAAAGCACAGTAATGTGGAAGATGGTACTCCAATGAGGAATAGGTTTTATGCTCTCTGATCCAAGGGTGATTTAAGAATTATCTCCTTATGTTCCTTTGTGGTATGTGTTTCTTCAATGACTTTTTAAATTTTCCAGAATTTCTTATGATTTTCATTTTCCTTGTTGGTTAGGACTTTTTCCTTATTATGATGAAATGATTCTAGAAAGACATATGTGGCTTACTCCTAAGTGGGGGATAGTGAGCCCTTTTCATAAAGTTTTTATACGATGATATGTTGAAATAATTCCCATTGAATGTTATGAAGTTGGGTACACCTTGTTAAAAATTGACCTATCTTCATGAAGTTGTCTCTTGCTCTGACATAATTGTGTCCTATACAGAAGTGTTTAAGTTGTATTCGAGGAGGAATGTTTCCCAAGTGTGGGATATTGTAAGGATACCAAAATTATAGAAGGTTAATAAGGACTATCATTTGTTTAAAGAGTCAGTAAATCATGTTTAAAATGTGACACAAATTGTAGAATTTAGTTTGAAGAGGTTTGAGGTCAAATGTCCAAGGACGACCAAGACGTCCGTAAGCTAGTCTAGTTGAACTAGTGTATAGTAGAGTTTTTAAGTGGAGTTTTGGAGTATAGCATGAGGGTGAAATTGTGTACCGAGGATTCCTACAGATAGAATGACAGGTAAAAGGTTAAAAGGTTTGAGTACGACTCCCTGGGACCATGCTAAGGGTCCCCAAAGAGGACTTATATGTTTGCCTAGAAAGATTCCTAGAAGCCTGTTTGTTGAGGTGGTTGAACCCCGCGCCAGCAGCACTATAGGGGAAATTTTACCCTAAAACGCAGGGCCAATGTGAATCATTCCGTCTCAAATAAAATTCAAGAACCAAGAATTGGAGGTGACCCCGCGACGCATAGTGACTTTCCAGATTTGGTCGTGTCGTTTATAAGTCAAATTAGAATTAGTAAATGGTCCAATAGGTGAAGGGGTCTTTAGGGTGTTTTGAGGTATTAATTATCTGAGGTTATTTTAGTGGTTTTAAGTGTATTCAAGCGGTAAAATAGTCAATTAGATTCTAGACCCCAAATCAAAACCTCTCCTTCCATAAAACTCTCTCAAGAACATCATTGAAAAGAAAGAGAAATTGGAGGCATCTTCTAGGACGAAATTCATCACTAAATAAAGATGGAATTAAGGCACCATCAAAGGTATCTGAATCTTATTCATCCATCGATTCTTCCATTAATGGCTCCCCCATAGTTTCCCTCTATTGTGTATCCAAAATACCACAATTTGGATAAGGTTTTGGTTGAATTTTAGGTAAGGCTTGACTGTGATGCCAATCTAGAGGGTAACATTGAATTATATTTATATGATGATTATGTGATGTTTTCATGTGGTTTCATTGATGAATTCTAAGTTGTGATGATGAAGGTTATCATGGTGGGTTTAGGCCATTAGAGGCAAGATGAAGGTTCTAAGTTGATCTTCTTAATTCAATTGTTTTTAATTCCAATTGATCATAATAGGAACACTGAGCTATGAATTGAACTAGGACTAATTGATTAAGGATGATATTGACTTGTAAAGTTTGAATTGAACCTATATGACATCATGTATGACTAGATTTACCTTCAAATGATAAAATTGATTCATTTAACTTATAAATTGGATATGGATCATGATGGAATGAAGTTATCTTTGATTATAGGGCTTGTATGTTTTAGTTGTTAGGACTTCGGGGGTGAATTAATTATGAGCGGATTGTTATGATGTTCTCTTTCTCTTTTACACTTAGACATGAACAAGCTAGGGGAAGCAAGTTCTCTCACATATATGGATTATAGGTTGACCTAAGAGCCTAATATAAATAAAGACATGATAGACTAAGAAAAGGTTGAAGTTGAATGGAATAGTATTTTCTTGTGTAATTGACGTGGTAATCTAAGACCAAGGTGTTATAGATTGAGATATCTCATGGTATCTTGATATTGTGAATCTCAAGGAGTATTGAGTTGAAATACTCCTGGTAGCTAGAGATAGTGAATATCATGGAGGATTGAGTTGAAATACTCATGGTAATTTTAGGTGATGAATCTCATGGTAGCTTGGGATGGAAGAATCAACCTCTCCCATGTTTAACTTGACCTTATATTGCAAGGATTCTTGGTCATGTTAGTTTGATTGGGTTAGTCCAAAACCATGTCATGGAAACTTTAGGGGAAAGGTATATACTCTCCTAATGTTAGCTTGATTTGCATACAAGGTGCATTTCATGAAATAGCTTGAGATAAAATTCTCATGATAGCTTGGGGTTAAGGATTTATGCACCCTTATAGATTAACTTGCATCTACATGATTGGTTGCATAGTGATTAGGTTGGGACTATTGTATCATTTATTTCTTAGATTTGATTGTACGATCAGATGTTTTCCATGGTAGTAGGTCTATTATGTTGGCATGTTAATCTTAATAGACAAGAGTGCAATATAAGTTATATTGGAGTAGGATATGCTAGAGAATTATTTAATATGGATGGTAGTATAGGATGCTATCTATACATGGAAAGTATCACTTGAAGCTACCTATGACATGACCCCTACATGATGTATGCTTGGCTTGAATTGTTTCTATAGTTGCTTTACATAAATTGATTGACTTCAGATGGAAGTTCCTTTTCAATGTGAAATAGGTATACTAGAGATTCTTAAACTAAAATGTAAGTAAATAGGGTGACTTTAAGATATGCTTAGTATGTCAGGTAGAATGGGACGGCTCACAAGCATTTCACAAGTGTGCTTTGAGGTGGCCTAGGGTCATAGTGTTCATATGTTATGATGAACTATAGTCTTGATTATGAGGGTGGATTCTGATCAAGAATGACAAAAGAGGGGTACTTTGCTTTCGTAGTGGTATGGTATGCTACCTTAGCCTTGCACAAGTATACTTGGAGGTGGCTTGTGAAGTAGTTCATTTGAGTAAGAAGGATAAATGGTTTATGTGCGAACTTAAATATGATTTTGATGCTTTATTATGCTAATGATATTCATGTTATATTTATTCTTTTTATCTCTTATGATTATGTCTATTGTTGACCAAACCCTTTGAAATATCTTATGTTTAGCATCATAGTTTCCATACTTGGTACATGTCGTACTAACACAACTACATTCTAATCCAATATAGGGTGTCGAGAAGATTGAGTTTCTTTGAAAAGTAGAGTTTTCAAGGCTTTTAAGGAGTGATGATTGGTGATTCCTTATCACATCCGAGGACACCATCCCTATGTTGTCTTTTATGTTCTTTACTATGTTTAGACTTTTGTGCGCGGCATTCCAAGACATTTGTACGCATGTTGTCATAGATATTCTTTGATACATATTATAGAAAGGCTTCCATTTTATGACATGACTTCAGCATTATTTTTAGAGAATTTTTTTTTTAATTTTGTGCTACTTTTACTATGTGTGCAATGAAACATATATAAGATCTTATACAAGACTCCGAGAGGTCAAGTATGCCATGTTACATCTAGTGGGTTCTCCCCGATCGTGAATAAAATATTTATGATTACCGAGGTTACCCTCTTAAAAGTTACAAGGAATCTCATACAAGCCCTTAGAATAATCATATATCAACGCACCAAATAATGCGGGAAATTTAAAACTTTTACAATCGAAGTGAACTTCATTATCATAAAAGAACTTAAGAGTCTAGACATGTCTTGTTCACCACCTAATACAATAGAGACTAAAAATAGGTTCAAACGCAATTTTAAATCAATGAAGGCTCAAAAGTACAAAATACAATAGAAACTAGAAAACATAACATCTTTTCCTCGAACTTGAGGTATCACCAAGCCTAGGCAATAGTCAATACAAGCTTCGCTAGAAGGAAGAAGAATTCCTCAATGACCGGAACCTACACTCATTGTAAATGTAGAAATATGGGTTAGCACATAAATTACTAAGCATGGAAGCCATGCACAAAAATCCTTAAAACATTCGCAAAAGGGACATTTAGTTGAAATCATTCATTTATCAAGTTTAAAAGACATTAAGCACATATAAAAGAAACATAAGTCAAACCTTTGTAGAAGAAACCCATGGCCGTACTAGTGAAATGCAAAAGGTAAGATCCCATCACCTTACGAAATGCTACGTATAACATTTAGGTGAGCAACATCAGACATATATTACTTCTACATCATCCATAACCGACATACATAAGTAAGGAGTGGTCTTTGTTCACAACATGTGACAAGTGAAGTCAAACTTAACATCGATACACATCATGCATACACAATCCATAAGTCTTCCTAACATAATAGAATATCAACATATCCTCGCTTAAGGACTACTTCTGCAATACATAAGTAAAGTCTCATACCCCTACACAGAATAAGCACTACCCCTTAAGGATTCATATGTAATGTACATGTTATTAACATGATTCATGTTCTTACCATATAGGTAAAATAGTCTTAACCAACATAAACCATGTGAGCTACATGGAATCTGGTGTTCTACCCCCAGACTGAAAAATGGTGTCCTATTTGCCTTAGGTAGAACTATCATTTATAGCTATTAGGTGGATCCACTAGCTAAACAACTATGTGGGAACATAGTAATGGGGTATTGAGATTGATTTCTAGAAAACCTAACTGCTAATGTGGGGGCTTCAATCTCATGATACACCATATTAGGATCCCAGTTACTAGCATGAAGGAACCCACCTCACATTCATATCCACTCGGTGCTAAGCATAATTCCCCATAAAGTCCATTCAGGCTTTGCTTAAGTTTATTTTCATCAAAGAATGCATTAGGCATTCAACAACATATCATTATAATAGAACATTGATTCATTAGGTGATAATGTCTTTTCAACCATAGCATAATCAACTTGTGAGTAAACTTTGCACATCTTAATCATAGTGTGATCCTAAGAATAGTCCTTCAAATAATCACAACAAGCTTACCATAATCATAGTCATTAATATATAATCATGTGTAAGGGTAGGGCAAGAAGGATCTTATAATCAAAGCCACGACTACACAAAAGTCATAGATAAGAATCAAGACAAACCCTAAAATGAAGAATCGCCACACTGATTAGTTAATCGTAATGATTCACAACATAATTAATTTAAAGATAATCAATTATCAAGATTCCAAAGTCATCAAAGTCATACTCTGGTTGATAGGTCCATGGGAAATTTTCATCAAAATCCAACAATACATCGCTATTGTAATCTTACATTATCATAATAAATCATAGTACACCCTAATTATACAGTTTAATTAATTTTGGAAGAAAAGTCATGTTGAAGATTGAAAAATTCTATGTTTTGGGAATGTGGAAACTTGAAAACTCAATTTGAAGGAGCTCTTTGGATTATAGTAAGAATGACTTATTCATGGATCCCTAGCTTGATCTTTACCTTTCTTTTCATTGGAGTCTATAGAGAAATATTTTTGAGAGGGGAGTTAGTTGATTTTTGTGTCTGTGAGTTCTAAGGTGTTAATAGAGTTGGTTAATTACAAGTACTTAAATATGTAAAAATAGAAACCGTTTCCACTATTATTTACTTACTTAATTAATTAGCATTTTACCTCTTTACTCCTTAGTTGGTCGAGACTATGCAGCCTTTCGGGTCACATATGACTCCCCCACCTATGGACCATAGGTGGGGTGACACCACGTGCTGGCAAGTCGTGGTTTGGATCTGAGAATGGTAAAATCATGAGAAGAATTAGGGAGACTAATTTTTAACCCACGACCCCAACCTACAGTGCATGAGCCTACCCACGATTTGTGGGTGCCCATTGTGGGTCTTGATGTCTTTTGAGAACTCTTTGGGCCCTCACTAGGTCACCCTTCAAGGACCCTTCGGGGGTCCTTTGGGGTTATGCCTTGACGTGTAGGTCCTAAAACATTAGTAATAAGTTATGGAGGTCAATTTACGACTCTTAACTTCATAATATCCCTATTTGGGATCTTAGACTATAAGTTAGGACATAACTTATGGCATCATATTTCTGGTATGTTACAGTGTCTCATCTATTTTTCATAGATAACGTGGAAATTTTTCAAAATATGACACCTAGAATTGTGCAAGAATAATTGGACTCCAAAAATAGTTTAGATAAATATTCAGGCCTAAAAATCAATTTCAGTACATCTAAAGTTATCTTCTCTAGGAACTGCTCTACAAATAAATTCAATATCTTCTTGAGCCTACTAAAAATTAGTGCCAACAACTTCTTCGGGAGGTAATGGGATTTCCCTATTTCTCAAAAAGGCCGATTTGTATTCCTCACTTCCCTTCACTTGAGAAAATCATCTTTTGGGCCCTTTAAGGAAAAATAGGGAAACCTTAAAGTTAGGGACGTTCATGAGAATGCAGCAAAAGCACATGCAATTGTACACGGTAACTCAAGTAGTACAATGACTTTTTTGAGCCGGATTGTAGAAACCCAAAGGACTTCAAATCAAAAAACACTAACTTTGTTGTACCTTAAATAAATTTACTTATGCAAAATATGATTTTAGGAATTTGTTTATATCAACTGAATAGAATAATTTCGAATATTAATTACTACAATTAAAACTATTTAAAAAAAAAAAAGTTCACATTTTTGGAAATTCTCCAGGGTTGTAGAATAAACTTATTTCAATTATAACAATAACTTGTCATAGCATTCAACATTTTAACCTCATTATTGATTCACAAGGTGGATTTTACGATCATGATTTCTAATTACTACTGTCATTGATAGTCTAACTACATTATTGAGCACGGATAGGCATAAACCAATAGCATAGCATTAAGATAAGATGTTGCACATTAATCAATCACGATTTATAGGAACAATTTTATCCTATATACCATACACTCTAAGTTTTACCCTAGAATAAACATGTTTCTATCATTTCTTGGATTAACCCTCTATTCAACTTCTGAGTTCAATAGGAGACAATAAGTTTATGTTAAGGTTAATCAGTCATAAAAATAGTTACACAAGAATTCAAGCATAAATCATATGAAAACTCGTCTAATTCTAACAATATATACCATTAAGCAATTAATCATAACTATAACCTTAGAATCATGGAATTTAACTACTCACGGTATGTAACATCATCAAATAATGTTCAAAGATCATAGAAGTGTTCACCTAAATGAAAGAGTAGAAGAAAAGCCCTAGGGAATGTCAGCAAAATCGCCCAATCCAGTTTTTCCGTATTTCAAAAGCTGAATAATGATAAGATAATAAAATTAGACTATTTATAGTTTGAAATAAAACACAATATAAAAATCTGGAGTCCAAGTCTTAGACTACAACCTATTCCCTCAATGAAAATTTTGAATAGTTCGAGCCAAGTACTTGACGCGCATCCATTGTGCATTCCCCTGGTTTGTAAAATTAGTGTTTCACATTATGGCTTCAGCTATGCGATGCAAAAGTGCTCCCCACATCGTATTTTTCCAGTTTCTTGGTTATTTATCCTTAGCAGTTTCGACTTCTATTCTCCGATCTCATGCATGGTGTCCTTTTTTGCTATTTTTCCTGGATTTTGAACCCTACAACATCTAATCATATTAGGTAGAGGGAACACGATAAATGGACTTTAAAATTGCACCATCTATTAGGAATTTGATCTCATACTTACCTAGATATATGGGATAACTTGGCCATTAGGTGCATAAATACACCTAATATTACCACCCCACGCTTAAAGATTTGTTTGTCCTTGAACACTTCCGCTCTTTCATGCATACTACGACTCTATTACCTTTCCTACTACAAACAATCAAGTGTTTTCCATAATAACCACATGTATTTCAAAACATGTGTGACAACAGTATGCTTTCAATAAGGAAACTCGTAAAAAACTACCTAACCTCAAGAATGGACTCTTGTAATGCAACTAACTCATGCACAGTTTTTTGATACGTAGTTTCAATAGTTACTAGCCCTTATTAAATATGTGCACTCACCACAAGTGAACACCTTGATTTAATCACACATTAAAATTCAAACCATATTAGGTGTGGAGGAAGATTTTGCTCACAATCTAAAATATCGCATGCCGAAACCAATGAACCATATGCTTTCCCTTAGTGTACTGCATCACTACTTCAGAGAATGTGGAATTTCAAGATCAATTAAGTCTGTTAAAGGTTGTAATTTAGGCTAGGGAATAGGTAGGAAATATATTTGTCTATTAATGGTGACTAGATTCCTAAGTGCTTTAATACAAGACAAACTTCATTTTTGGACTTTCTTTTAATATCTTTGTTCGTATGCCCCTTTTCATAAAACCATTGGGCCCTTTGTTTTAAGGAACTCAACATTAATTTTGTCCTGATAAGAGAACTATTATTATATTTACTTTATCTTTTTCTACACAAGCCATACATATGAAAAGGGGTTTCTTTACCTTTATTATTGTTCACTCCAAGCGCTTAGGCGCTTTTGGATCAATTTTATAGGCAATAGAAGGAACAACATTAAGCTTCATGTTTTCTACGAAACAATAAGTCAAAGGCTCGATGGGGTTAACTAAGAATTAAATTGAGTAAAAGAAGAAAACAAACAAGCCTATCAAAGAAATGCCTATATCACTTTCTCAACTCCATATCCTCTCTTTCGCTCTGCAAACACACAAGACAACTTTTGAAATCAATTAGTAGCAAGGAATACACAAACCTCACACACATGGCACACATTCAAATAAGAAGTTACCACAACAGACTATTTCTCCGTTATTGAAACAAATTTATTTTAAACAAATGTCATTTAGAATCACATAAAAGAGCTTAAATGTCTCAACACAGATTTGTCCATTAGTTTCAACCTTCACCCTAACTCAATGCAGTTGTGTAGCCTTATAAAGATTCCAACCCTATAGACCCAATGAAAGAAACTACCCTTAATATGGTCTTCATCCATCAGTCAAAGGGAATCTTGACTCAACTATGACAATGAATCAATCCTAGAAAATTTAAAAAATTATATGGTTAAACGGGACTGTCCTTGGCCAAAGAATCAAAAAAAACTTCCATGAAGCCCAAAAAAATAGCATAAAAAATGTTCACATAGATATAATACTACCACTACATTTAAATATTTAAAATGTAGCATTGTTTCTAGTGTGACATATATCAAAATGAAAGCAAAGTAGCATGGGTGTACTTCCCTGATCGTTCATCCATGTAAGAATCACTGTCGGTGCCCTCAACAGAAAATATGTCACCCTCTTCTACATCAAAATCGGATTAACTATTTGATATGAATCCTCTGTTGTCCTAATCAGATGGAACATCATCTCAAACGACTCTTAAAACGAGGTCCCGAGTCCAGTAATGCTTCAACATGTTCATTTATGGGGAACCTCATTGCTATATAAATGAAATTCTTCTGATTTAAAGTTTGAAACCCAGTTGTATAACATAGCATTTCCAGTCCCAACATTTGTGTTGTGATAAGATCATGCTTCCTGTTGCGCTTAGCGGTACTAAGGGTGGGTCCGTGGACATTTTACGAGCCCTTTGTCTTTTTGACATCTAAGAGTTCAGTGAATAAAGGTTCCATGTAGTCTATACTTTCCTTTCGTACTCCAACTAGCTGCAAAAATTAGTGATTAGTCCCCCAAAAGCATACCTTCGACCTCGATGCACACTTGTCCTTCAAATGGACGATTTCAACACCGCACATATATTTATGGGTACATCCTTCATCATAGCATAGGCCAAGCACTCACAGTCCCTCGTTATTTTAGTAAGATGCAACTCGGGTATTAAACAATCTATTAAGATTTATAGACACGAGCTTCACAATTCATTTGAGCATAAGGATATGATTGATGATAGCGACTATGCCCATGCCTAATACACTTCGCAATGGACTGTGCTCCACACATAGTTAAATCTGTTGATAAGGAGGATCAATAGTGAACCTCGTTAGGACATTGGAAGGGGCATCTACATTCACCAATATATTATTTATAGTTAAGGGTGTCAGAGGGACCATCACCCCATACACCATTACAAAGTGAGAACATCCGGTTTCCAATTTGCATAGAGTTCCGAACTACACTAATATTGCACTCTGTTGGATCATGAAATATGAAACCCATATATACCTCTTTTGGGCAGCACATAATTCGAGGGAACTCCTTCTCTAATAGCACATCATCAACTATCACATTTTAAAAGGACTTAGCTTCAATGTGTGATTGAAGCCATTTTTTCCTCAGATGTGATTTCCTCAGCCCCGTAGCGTTAGGACTTCCCTTTGGGACTACAGGTGCTGGGGGAATAGTTTTTTTAGTTCTCACTCTATTACCTCTGCTAGACAAAATAATTTTCCCAGATCTTTGTGTGCCAGACTTGATGTACAGGTCCACATACAGAGTTGTCGCAACATGCCTTGTGAATTTTTGTTAGTCACGCGGGAGAATTTGTGCTCAATGGAAGCAAGTCCGTGAAATGCTCTATTCGTGGATTCTAAGCTTAATCTTTCATAGGTGTCGAATTCACATCTATAAGTCAATGATGCACATCTTTCTTGGACTTGAATTGTGATTTAATTTATTCTTTTGGGGGCCATCACCTTGCAGAAAAAAGTCCACAATGCGGTAAGATCGGGACCCCCGATTTTTATCCCAGAAATTCCCCTTTTTGATTTTCAAAATTAAAAATTACAACATCTAAAATAAATAAACTAACATATAACTAAAAACAATAAGAATTAATCTATCAAAACAAAATAAAAAGAATATGTACTCCATAGTATAAAGTCATGGGTTACCTCTCGAGTAGCGTCTGATTTAACGTAACGGTACAACTCAGCTCCCCATCATATATTGATCAAATTCAAACTATTATATTCTCGATCCATTTCATGTCAAAAGTAATGCTTCAGCCCCTGTCCACTCACTATAAGCGTATGCCATTTTTCTTTGTTCTATAACCTACAACTCCATGGTTTACCGTGTACAGCACCTCAAATGATCGTTCCATTTTGAATTTTTAAGTGGAAACAACCCCATCAGAGTTGAACAATAATACATTTTTACCAGGCTTTATGATTCGGGAAAAAATATGCTTATGATGCCATAGATCTTCATATTTTCATAGGCATGGAGTTTAAAATCCTCAAATTTATGTAGATGGTACATTCTTTTTCTCCCTCCTAATTTCTGATCCATATTTAAGTTTTTCACTGCGCAGTAAGCTTGATGTTCTAATTCAACGTAAAGGAAAAGGCTTTACCAAACACAAAGTTCTAGGGAGAAGTTCATATTGGTGTCTTATTGGTTGTCTTGTTCGCCTACAATTCATCATCAAGCTTCATTGCCCAATCTTTCCTTTGGGCATTTACTTTGTTTTTGAAAACTTTCTTCACCTCCCGGTTTGATATTTCCACCTAGCCACTAGTTTTCAGGTAATACATTGTAGCTATCTTTTGCCTAACCCTGTATTTAGCTAACATATTCTTCACCAATTGACTTGTGAAGCGCATTCCTCCAACACTTAGTATTTCACTAGGGTATCCAAATCGAGTGAAGATATTTCTTCTGAATCCATATACCACTTTAGCATCGTTAATCAACACAGCTACTTACTCAACCCACTTTAACAGATAGTCCACAACCACAAGTATGTATTGATTTCAATTTTATGGAGGAATTGGTCCTATGAAGTCGATCCCCATCTATCAAATATTTCTACCTCCAAGATGTAATGCAATAACATCTCGTATTTTCTGGAAATAATCCCCATCCTCTTGCATTGATCATAACTTTTTACATACCCTGCAACATCTTCAAAAAGAGTAGGACAAAAAAACAAATTCGAGCACTACCACGTACTGAGAGCACCCCCAAGATTATACAGGGTGTACTCGACCCTATAGAGGTCTTATAAAATCTTGGCATTAATTCATCGCATACCAAAAATAGTACGTATACAAAACCATACGATTCAAAATATTTCAAAACTCAAGCAGAAGTCTAAGTTTCACATGACTATCTTAGTCCTAATCTAAAAAAACATAATACAGACATATTCTCTTTACAATTGTATTCTTAATAATGGCGTAGGCGTATGAAAGAACTAAAAATAATAAAAATCCTTGTCCTTGATCTATGAGGACATACCAAGTCTTGGAGGAAACTATATCCAAGCAATTGAATCCTAGATAGAACTAATTACTCGTCGGAACCAACAGTTGTAGTGAAGTCACAAAAAATATGGGTTAGCACACAAAAATGTACTAAGTATATGACTATGCAAAAACATTTTAAAAAATTATTGTACAAGAGAATAACATACACACAAAACAAGTATAATAATCATACAAACAATAATATCTCATTTAGATAATACCACTATGTAAGCCATTACCTTTACCTCTTAACCTTCACCTCAACTAACCATCATGATATACCTTTTATAATGTATGGATAGTGTCCCATACAACCATCCACACTAAGGTCACCAAAAGTGAACTCAACCTTCAATCCTTTCAACCTTTACACAATAAAACATTTAAGAGAGATAACATTGCATATGTCAATATGGAACATTCCAAGCATTAAATAAGAAAACCCCTAAGTCATAGTTGTGTATGTATAAGTAGCATCCCATTATATTACTCTTACGAAGTACATGAAATGACCATAGGAAAGCACATTCATATAAAATAAGGCTTTATAAGAGAGCAATTCATCATACAATTCTATTATAGCATGCATCTTTTAATTTAAGTATTTAAGAGTAAACACTACTCAATCACTTTATTTAGAGAACTTTCATTCACTAAGGACACATTCACTCATTAAGGAAACATTCATTCATCACAGACACGTTTATTAATTTGTCATTAACACCTTAGAGAAGTCACTATAGCCCTCTTGAAGCTTACTAGCGCCAGGTGTGGATAGGACCTCATACTAATACTTACACTTCATAGAACTTTTAAAGAGACTAGAATTCATATATCACATAATGGGAATAAGCATTTAACAAACATAGACCATAAGAGTTAGTTTATCAAATCCGGTGTTTTATCCCATACATAAAAAGGTGGTCCCTTTGCATAAGGGTTACTGATAATATTAGCTTGGATTGACTTGAATCCACTAGCTAATATCTTATGCGGGCACATAATTATGGGATATGAAAGACGTTCATCTAGATCCGGCCTAACATTGGGAGAACCTTCGTATAACCATATCCTCTCGGTGCTTAGCCTACATTCCCATGGAGTAAATTCATTAAAGTTACATTCATGTGCTTAAGATGGACACCAAAATAAGGACTATTGACCCAAAGCACATACATATGAAGGGCCACTAAAATTTTGTCTAGTGATTCAGGTATAAGGATAGCTCATTGATCATCCTAGAAGATCCACCACCATTAGCTCTACCACTCCTAGGTTCATCATTTCACACAAGTAGGAGCCCACAACGATTAGGTCTACCACTTCAAGGTTTCACATTCACATACAAGGAAGGATGACCACAATTAGGTCTATCGGTCTAAGGTTTTACATTCACATTAGCACGTAGACTATTCATGAAATGTTACCACCCTTAGGTCTAAAAACACAAATTTAGCCAAGATTAATTCAAAATTCATTCATTTATAGAGAGACTACTCACATTAAGTCTACCAATCAAAGACATTCATTCAATCATTAATAGAGAGGCTACCAACATTAGGTCAGACGATTAATCATCATTTAGACATTAAGCCAAGACACATTCATTATTCTAGAAAAGGTGCTCTAGCATACAAATTTAAGATTCACAATCAAATTTACATTCATATATACATGAATAAGGTTCCTAAGCCTACCAATTCAAGAGATTCAACATTTACAATATATATATATATATATATATATATATATATATATATATATATATACTTCAAGACATGATCACCTTAATTCCATTGAATACACATTCACATAACTAGTAAATAAGCACCTCCACCTTTCAAGTGAATAAATATCATTTCATAATCATATTTAACAAGAGATTGATCACAATTTGTCTTCAAGTCCTCAAGTCAAAACTCACTAATACACTAATACATCAACAATTTACCATAATTTTGCATAGATAATGATTCTATTCTATTCAAAATCTAAATTAATTTAGGCAATTCATAAACATTCATTCGTGATCAATAACCCATATCATAAGGAACAGTTTAGGAAATTTACAGAAATCATGGTTTCATAGAGTTTTTCATCATAAATCATCAATCAAATAGTAATTCAATCATACCGATGAAATTAGAACTCTTTGAAATTGTTTGATGAAAGAATGAGTTTGAGTAAAACATGTGTTTTTCTTAAACATTGAAATTGACTCTAGGATAAATATTACCGTTAGATGAAACATCATTATACCTTAATAGATGAAATCTCACAAAAATTGGAGAAGAATCTTTTTGAAATCCCCAACCTTAGCTTGAACTTGACCTTGATCTCCAAAAAAATTCTAGAGAGAAGATATTATAGGAGGGAGGTTTTGATTTGAGAGATGAAGTCTAAATTAGGTTTTTAATGTTTTAATACTTATAAAATACATTAAATGACTTATAATAACCGTCCACACACTAACAGGGGATTTGGGCGAATTTACCCATTCACACGCATAATGGTCGAGTATAGACAACATACATAGGTTCCATCTATGAAACCCCATCCAAAGACCGTAGATAGGTCCACAAGATGTACTGTCAAAATGTGGTTTGGTTCAAAGATCCTTATTTATTTCTCTGGAATTTTGGAGACCATTTACTGGGCGTGGATGGACCTAAGGATCGTGGACCCCTTTCGTAGGTCACTCTCAAATTGGCAATTTCAAGGTTTCCTAAGGGTCTTGGGGTTTCAACTTAGGGGCTTCCTCGAAGACCCTTGAGGTGCTACTTGAGGAGTCGTACCTTGAAGCCTAAACCTTAAATACCTCAACCATGGCTTGGGTTAACATAAAATAGCATTAAACCTTACATCAACCACAAATGCACACACGTTAGGCTCTAGTTTCACTAGTTAAGTTTAGGATTGTTACATTATCCCACACTTAGTAACATTCATCCTCAAATGACGCTTAAACACATTAAGTGGTAAATATTTAAGACTAGCATCAACAATCATTAATTAAAAATCGAAATAATGCACAAAATTAGGAGGACACATAAGCTCAACATCTATAAATTCGAACAAACTTCATGCAATGCAAGCAAGTGGAAACTACATATACAAACACATTATGCATCAAAACTTCACATTCATTTCATTGGACAAACTTCCTTCTCCATATCATATCATGCTCATTACAACATCATTAGGCAAATTTGTATCACTTTCAAGAACACCTTTAAATGTGCTCAACAATTGAACTCGTATGAGTCTACAAAATTGGGTCTAAACTACTCCTCAAACTCTTCACAACACCACTTCTTTCAATTCTATTTTCAGGTAAAAACATCACTAAACTTTCACACTCATCTCATAAGGATGCTTCCATAACACGGTAAATTATTTTTATACTCTTTTTTAATGGAGTCTACTCACCCAACATCTATAGGCATCCCTTATACAACACTATTCATCAAATATCTTCCACAAACCTAAAACTCCATCTTGAACTTCTACCAACCTCACACATGACCATAAAGCAACTCATCCACACCGAAAAATCTCATTCAACTAGAACAACTTTTACCTAGTCACATTACCACCATAGCATCCCCACTGATCTTTTCTTCCTCCAATCTACGAAGCATTAACCCTTTAAGTATTCATATCTAGAACACCATCGAACAAGGAATGAGAGAGAGATCTTATGGAGTTGAGCTTTGTGGAATGACACAACAGTAATGAAGAAAGTGAAGCTACTAACGTCCTATAGCCTCTCACTCATAGATGTGTCACAGTTCACACCAATGAACAAACTCTACTTGAATTGGCATGTGATAAATCAACCCAAGAACCATTCCAAAAATCATATGCTTTAATATCAAGTTTGTCACGCCTCAAGAGCACCCCCTTGACGTGACAGGGCATACTCAACTCGGAAGGGGTCTTATACAAGCCTCATGGAACTCAATCATATCATACATAGTAGGCATACTACGAAATTAAAACCATATGATTCAAAACATTTCAAAACGCAAGAGGAAACCTAATTCTAACATGGTCATTTTAGACCCAATCTAAAAAAAACATAATAGGGACTCGATCCCTTTACAATTAAATTCTTCAAAATGTTCTTACAAAATAAAAGAACTAGGAATAATAAAAGTAGTTGTCCTTGATCTATGAGGACATACCAAGTGTTTAAGGAAACTCCATCCAAGCACTTCAATCCTAGATAGAACCATTCACTTGTCAGAACCTACACTTGCAGTACAACATTAAAAAATATAAGTTAGCACACAAAAATGTACTAAGTATGATGAACATGCAAAAACATGCTTTAAAAGGGGACATTTGGTCTAAAACCGTGCATTACGCCACTTTTGAAGCACCGTTGTACAATAGCATAACAAACATATGACACATGTAATCATCATACAAACCACGATATCTCACAAACCATGATATCTTATTTAGGCAATACAAACATGTAAGTCATTACCTTTACCTTTTAACATTCACCTAAATTAACCATCTTGCTATATTTTGTGCAATGTATGGATGGCGTCCCATACAACCATTCACACTAAGGCACCATACTAGTATAACCAAAAGTGAACTCAACCTTAAGTCTTTTCCACCTTTACATAATAAAGATTTTGACAGACATAATATTACATAAGTCAACTTTGCACATTAGGAGAATTACTAGGGCTATCACTATGTAATACTAGAGTAGAATACCATAATACTACTCACACTAAGTACCCATTTGAAGTCACCATAAGAAAGGGCATTCATATATAAGGCATGATAAAGGAGAAACTCATAATACTGTTCAAGTATAACGTGCATCTTTACATTTAAACATTTAAGATTCAAGATTACTCAATCACTTTATTTAGAAAACTTTAATTCACCAATGACAAATTCACTCATTCAGAAAACTTTCATTCATTAAGGACACATCTCATTAGGTACACATTCATTCATTAAGGTCACATTTATTCATTGGTCATTAAGACCTTAGAGAACTCACTATAACCCTCTTGAAGCCTACTCGGGGTATGTATGGATAGCATCCCATATTTCTAACCACACTTCATATAACTTCTCAAGAGACTATAATGCACATATAACATCATGGGACTAAGTGTTTAACCAACTAAGACCATGAGAGATAGTTAATGGTACTCGGTGCTCGATCCCCACACCGAAAAGAGGTGGTCCTTATGCCTATGAAAGACCGATAATATTTGCTTGGATTGACTTGAATCCAATGGCTAATAGCCTATGCGGGCACATAGTTATGGGATATGAAAGAAGTTTTCTGAGATTCGGCTTAATGTTAGGAGAACCCCATCTAAACACTTGGTGCTTAGCTTGTATTCCCATATAGTAGATTTATTAACAGTACATTGGTGTGCTTGAGAGTTCCACAAATATTAGGACTAGCGACCCAAAGTACATACACATGAAGGGCCACAACCATTGGATCTATCGATTCAAGGTATAAGGATAATTCATTTATCTTCCTAGGAAGATACAGCACCATTAGGTGTACGATCCTAGGTTCATCATTTCACACAAGAAGGATCCCACCACAATTAAGTCTACCGCTTCAATCTTTTACATTCACACACAAAGAAGGGCCACCACATTAAAAGCTACGACCATTAGGTCTACGAATACAAGGTTAAACCTACAGTAATTTATCATTCATTTATTTATGCAGAGGCTAACGACATTTTTTCTACCAATTAAAGACATTCATTCATTCATTCATAAAGAGGTAACTAATATTGGGTCTACCAATTCATGATCATTTAGAAATGAAGTTAAGATACATTCGTTATTTTGGAAGAGGATGCTCTGCCATACCAATGAAAGATACACATTCACCTTTACATTCATTTATACAATAATAGGGTGTCTAGACTGCCAATTCAAGATATAAAACATTTGCATTATAGATCCTTTCATATTCCATCATCATCATTTCTTCATGAGTGTTAAGTGAGAATATACTTTCAATCACAACACATTGACATCCTATGCAAGTTCATCATTCTATCGTTGGGACCACATAATATACTTCAATACATGATCACCTAAATTTCATTGAATTCATTTTCATATAACTAGAAAAAGCACCACATTTCCAGTGGATTAATATCAATTCACAATTCTAATTCAACATAAGGTTGATCACAATTTGCCTTCAAGTCCTTAGGGCTCTACTAAAAAAACCTCCAATACATAAATACATCAATATTTAACCATGATTTTTCATATATAATGATTTAATTCAATAATCTATAGACATAATTCTTCAACATTCATTTATTATCAATAACCCACATTATAAGGCACAATTTAGAAAATTGAGAGAATTCATGATCAACTTGACCTTGATCTCCAATGTTGTTATTGAGAGAAAGTATTTTGGTAGAGACGGTTTTTATTTGAGAAATAAATTCCAAATGAGGGTTTTAATATTTTCATACTTTTAAGATACCTTAAAATAACCTTTTACACATTAATACGTACTTGGGGTGAATTTACCAATTGACCCCCACATAGGCTGAGTCTAGACAGCACACATGTGCCATCTACGAAACTCTATCCATGGATCGTGGATAGGTTCAGGAGACGACTATCCAATCGTGGTTTGGTTCAGAGGCCCTCATTTATTGGTCTTGACCTACAAAGGACATATACAGGTCGTGGATGGAGCTAAAAGTCGTGGACCCCCTCCGTAGGTCACCCTCAAATTAGCAACCTCATATTTTCCTTCAAGTCTTAGGGTATTGATTTTGGGTCCTCCACAAGGACCCTTAGGGTGGTCCTTGGGCAGTCGTACCTTAACTCAAAACCCCTAAACACCTCAACCATGACTCGAGTATATATAGAACAACATAAAACCTCACATAAAACTCAAACGCACACAAATTAGGATCTAGTTTCACTAGTTCATTTTTAAGATCGTTATAAACACCTTATCTGCAAAGCGCTCACCTCCATGATGACCACATACGAAGACAAGTGGAAAATATCAATCACTTGTATCTTCTTATATGTATGACCTAGCATCATAAATCAGGCTCCTCTTTTTATGTGTGGTTGCACCCTCTGCTAACATTCCGCTCACCAAATAATTTATAGTATCTGCATACTACAATAGTTTTATCACCTCTAGCGCCAATAGTTGTTCATCACGTATCTTTTCTCGAATGTGAGTTTTCTTTCCCACATTTTACGCACTCTCCACCTGAACAATTGATATGCAACCTAATTTTGAGAACCTCTTCTATCCATGATCTCCATGTAAAACTCTTGCAATAGCATAATCCACCGAACTTTGTATCCTTCTGATTGTACAGGTTTCTGATAGTTTTATGGACACTATAAACAACAACTATACTCCCTACCACGAAAGATCTAAATTTGTCAAAATGATAGATCAATGCTAGCATTTCTTTTTTGATAACCGTGTAGTTGGTTAAAGCTGCATCCACAATTTTTCCTTCCTAATAGATTCAGTGGAACACTTCTTTTTCGTTTTGCCCTAACACTGCTCCTATAGACACATCACTTGTGTCACACATCAGCTTAAAATGAAGCTCCCAATTTTCGGTAAGTCAAGATTGGAGCTTCTTTCAACTTCTTCTTCTAGGCTTGAAAAACTTGAATGAACTACTCATCGAAGACGAATTTCATATCCTTTTATAGTATAATACACATTGGACTTGCAGTCTTAGATAAAACTAAACAAACATGATCCAAAAAAATCTCAACCATTTGAAAGAGATTGGGGGATGTAACTTTTCTATCACTTGCGCTTTGGCACGATCAACTTCCAGTCCTCGCTTTGACACCTTATGTAACAATATAATTCCTTCCTTCACTAGGAAATGACATTTTTCTTACTTTAGGACGTGACTAATTTCCTCAAATCTATTGAGCCCCTTGTCTGAATTCTCCAAACACCTGTCAAAATACTCCACAAAGAATGATAAATCTCCATGAATATATACATAAAATCTTCAAACATATCCTGAAATATGGTCATCGTGCATTTTTGGAAGGTGGATGGAGCATTACATAGCCCAAATAACATTTGTTTGAAGGCATATGTCCCATACAGATAATTGAATATGGTTTTCTCTTGGTCCTCTAGTGCAATCACGATTCGGTTGTATGCTATATAGGCATCTAGGAAATAACAATATTCTTGTCCAGCTAACCTGTCTGGCATTTGATCAATAAAAGGAATAGAGTAATGATCCTTTCTGATGGATTCACTCAATTTCATGTAATCCATGCATATCCTACATCCTATCGCTGCGTAGTTTGAATCAACTCATTATTTTCATTGGTGATTATTGTCATGCCTAATATTTTAGGTGTACATTGAACTGGGTTGACCCACTTGCGTTCTAAAATTGGGTATATTGTACCCTTATTTAGATATTTAATCACTAGGTTTAATTTGCTCTGCGGTTGTACACTTGACTTATAGACCTCATCCATCAATATCATGTGCATGCATAAAGCTGATTTGATGCCATGTATGTCAGCCATATGCCAACATATCACAGTTTCCCTCTTCCTCAGTATTTTGAGACTAGCCTCAGAGTGAACTTCAGACAAAGCAGAAAATGAATACAAATAACGATTCATTAGAACCCGAAATGCACACATGAGATGAGAGGGGAGAGGTTTTAAATCCACCTTCAGTGCTTCCTAAATTGATGGCTTAGGAAGTGGTCACAAAACTCTATTTAATGGTTACAGAAACATGAGAATCATACTCACGTTTGGAGCATCTATAATGCTAGCAAAATCACGGGCTTCATCGTCCCCCTCACTTTCCTTCCCAATTAACACTTTCTTTAAATGGTCTCGGGCTTTAACATATTTAGATGTTGTTTCCTCATCAATGACTGTAATTTCTGACAGATCCTCATATATTTTAGTAAAATTCATTGCCTTGTACTCGTCAAAGACATTTACCTTGTCATGAACCCTCATTTCAGTCTACAATCCGCAACATCAATCAAAGCACCACGTGTTTCTAGGAATTGTTATCCCAAAATAAATGGGACCTCTAGGTCATGCTCAAAATCTAGGATGACAAAGTCAACGGGGAATATCATAGTTCCTACATGGACTAAGACATCCTTAATAATGCCATATGGCCTTGCTACCGGAGGGTCAACTAATTTCAACATTATGGTTGTGGACATGGGCCTTCCTAGTCCCAACTTAAGAACTACACAGACATAGGCATCGGGTTGATACTTGTGCCGAAATTGCATAACCCTCTATCCAAAATCACTTACCAATTTGTATTTTCACAGTAAAACTCCTTGCATCTTTCAACTTAGTTAGGAGCCTATTCTATATCCTAAAATAGCACTAAGTGCCATGCAACGCATCAGTCAAATAAAATTTAGCATGTACTTGTGTAAGTAATTCAATGAACTTAACAAAACATCCCTCTTCCCCCTTGTTTTTGAACATAAGTGGGAATGTAGGAGGTGGTTTTTCTTTTGGTTCCTCATCCACCGTTGGCTGACTTGTCCAAAATCATGTATTTGTTTTACATTTTCTTTAGCAAATTTTGACTTTGGTGTTAGCTCCTCCAATGGACTCCCACTACGGGTACTCGCAACGTTTACCTGTTTTGGGTGTGGATCAATATTTCCATACAAACCCCCTTACGGTAAAGAATTTTGGGCACTAGCGATCTACCCAAACTGCTTCCCTAAATTCCAAGTCGCTATTTGTTTCAAACATTTTCTGCAAACTTAGTTGTGTAAGCCATGATTTGTTTATCATGTCCTCCACAGTTGAATCAGCTTGATTGGCAATTACCATGACCTTATTGGTTTCCATGGCTTTGTTGATTGTAATGTTGCTCACCACCTTGTGGCATGTATTGGCGTGCTTGTTTTGATTACCACACCATGAAAAGATTTGGTGGTTCCAACAACTTGGATTTTAGGTGTTTCCATAATTTTGGTGATTTCCTCCTCGATGGGCATTACCTACAAAATGAACAGATTATGGGTTTGCTCCACATAACTTAGCAATGTTATCTATACCTCCACATACTTCAAACATGTTGGTAGTTGCTACACCATATTAACTGCAGCTTGTTGTTATGCTAGTGACATTTTGTTGAAGTGTGTAGTAATCATATTTCGCATTGCTGTAATTTGTGCAGTTAAGGTTGCCACTACATCCACTTCTAACACTCGAACAGCCTTTTGTACGACCAGTATAGATCCTACTCCGTTCCACTCGGGATAACCTTGTGATATTTTGTTAACAACTCATCATATGTCTTCTCCAAATCTTGTCAATCTGCAATAGAATTGAGTAAAATTTTGTGTTTGGTTTCGACCATTCAATTAATCTGTGGACCGACACTTCATTATCTTGTTAATAATGTGAAAAACTTAGAAACAGGACTTAAACCTGGCCCAAGCTTTGTGCAAATTTTCTTCTCTTTTTTTTCATAAGCTTAATATGTCGCTTCTCAGCTTCACTATTTTCTAGATGGAATCACTTATAAAGAACTTCCGAGCAAGATCATCCCAAGATTTTATGAAATTTGCAGACTCAGAGTTCAACCATATTTTTTCTTCCCCAAGAAAATAAATGTGTCACTGATATCAAGGAATTTCTAAATATGCACTTGTGGGTCCTCATGAAATACATCAAAGAACTGTCCAATTGTGTTTAATAGTTGCATCATGTTTTCACCTAATTCAAACTACCCACCAACTACCTTTTTGTGACTACTTAAACTAACATTGGTGGTGTGTTGGATTTCAATGTCTCTCGCTGTCATTTCTGTTGTAGGTGTGTCCTGATCCTCCATTTCTTCTACGGTTACATGTTCCTAATCGACAATAGGAACATTGTACATGATTTTTTTTGCCTTCTCCAATAACGAACAAATCTCACCGGTTCACCTAGACTCTCTACCAAGTCTGCGTCATCCTGCACAGTGAAATCTTGACACAACTTGTAAAATGAATACTCAAGATCAAGTTGTCCAAAGTTCTAGAGATAATTTAGAAAATCAAAAATTAAATGTCTGCTAATTTTTGAAGTCCTTAGAACTGGTGCAAAAAACTTGTTGCAAAGGACTTCAAATAAACAAACACTAAATTTATTGAAACTAAAATAAAATTATTTATGCGACAGATGATTTTAGGAATATATTTATATCAACTAAATTGAACAATTTCAAAATTTTATTTACAACAATTAAAACAATTGAAAATGAAGAAATTACACAATTAGGGAAATATTCCAGGGTTGTACCATACACCGATTTGTAACGTAATAATAACTTATCCTAACATTCGACATGTTAACCTTATTAACGATTCACAAGGTTGATTTTACGATCATGATCTACGGACCTCTTATTGCCTACCACCATTTATAGCCTAACTACATCATTGAGTAGGGATAGGCATGAACAATAGTGGAGCATTAAACTATTATCTTGGACATAAATCAAATGCCACATATACGTATAATCCTATCTTATCTACTAAACACTCTAAGTTTTACCCTATGATGACCATGATTTTCACATTATGTGGTTTACCCCTCTATTCTTCTTCCAAGTTCAAGAGCAGACTATAAGTTTATTTTAATGTTCATCAGTCAATAAAATAGTTAAACAAGAATGCAACCATAAATCATAAGAAAACACATCTCATGCTAGAAATAAACACCATTAAGCCATTAATCGTAAATACAACCCTAGAATAAGGCAATTTCGCTACTTATAGTATGTAACATCACCAAATAATGTTCAAAAATCATAGAAGTGTTTACCAATACAAAAAAGTAGAAGAAAATCCTAGGGAATGTCAGCAAAATCACCCAAATCGTGTTTTACCATTTTCCAAAAGTTGAGTAACCATTAAATAATATGCCTATAGTGTGAAGTAAAACACGTGATGCAAATCTAGGGTCCAGGTCTGCACCCTTAAAATTTCAAATATCATGAGCCAACTCCGCGATGCGTGTCCATCACACATTCTACTAGATTGTAAAATTAGTTTTCCACATGCTGTATTCAGCTTCGCATCAGGGAGGTGCTCCATCACAATGTATTATTCCAGCTTCCTAGCCATTTCTCCTTAGCAATTTTGACTATTATTCTCAAACCTCATTCATGGTGTCATTTCACACTCCTTTTCCATGGTTTTCACCATGTGGCATCTAATCATATTGGTTAAAGGAAAAATTATAATTGGACTAAAAAATTATACTATCGATAAGGAATTTTCTCTCAAACATAGCTAGATATATGGAATAACCTGGTTATTAAGCGCATAAATCTTCCTAAGATCGTAATGGAAAATGGAATTTTGAAATCCTCTATTTTAATCTGAGTGAGGACCACAAAGATTCCATTATAGACTACCACATCCCATGTAATAGCTCCAAAAACGACTCCCTATTTTGAAGCCTTTTTACCGATGGGATTTTCTCTGTTGTTAGTGCTTATGAAATCATCACCAACAATAGTTTGAGCTAGACCCAAATATTAGGGACCGTATTTTTCTGGATCTTGACTGCCAAAATCCCAAGAAAAACTAAAACCTTTTTGGCTCTTTTAACATAGGATACTTCCTACCAGTCAATCCCGCCACCAAAAGGTCTCAATGTGAACCCACACTTCCACTGTTATAGATCTTCAAAAGAAGATATCAACCACATCTTCTTTCAGTGCCCTAATGATACTTCTTTTTAACACTACATTATTAGAGACAATAAGAATATAAAGGCCATAAATGTAAATAATAATAACTGTATCCTCTTTTGGAGCCACGTGAGGAATAAGACTTTCAACAACAACATCAATTGGAAAACCCTTTCACCAATTTTCTTATGGAATATTTGTCTTACAAGGAACAGTATTATGTTTAACAAGGTAACACACTATATCGACAACGACAAAACCATCAGTAAAAGCATCGAATATCACTAAGTTGTGGTATACAAAATGAAATCCACTCTTAAGAAGAGCACCATCCATGTTTAATGGGGACCCCCTGATAGGGGGACCTATCAACTCAACATCAATAGGGTAGTAAAGAACATCTTGGTATGGGAGAAATTGGAGATGTTTTTTGAGTTCATTATGGAAATTAAGTCCTAGGTGTCAGGAACTGCAGCCCAAAAACAATTGCGGCCATGGTAGAACTACAGACCCTAAAAATGGGCCTTAAACATGGAGTATATCACAACTTATCCCCCTTAGACATCAACGTTGACTCTTCAAACATCGCTAATTGCACAGACAAAGATTATATATCCTAAACTAACCTAATTTTAGAGTGCATGTCATTAATGCAGATGCTTAGCACACTAGCATTGA
The DNA here is from genome assembly GCA_027704785.1 of Solanum chmielewskii. Classification (NCBI taxonomy): domain Eukaryota; kingdom Viridiplantae; phylum Streptophyta; class Magnoliopsida; order Solanales; family Solanaceae; genus Solanum; species Solanum chmielewskii. Next base: position 35,578,542 of record JAKWIX010000328.1, on the reverse strand, counting down.
TGCACATCTAGAAGAAACAAAACAAATCATGGTTGCAGAAAAGTTGGCAAAAGAAGGACTAAGGGCCTGTTTGGTTTGACTTTTTGTTTATAACTTATAAGGCAAAAGACATAAATTAGTATTCTAAATTATGGCTTTTGACTTTTTTTTTATTTTGGCTTTAAAAATAAGTGCTTAGAAGCACTTGTTATTTTTACCCTAACCCTTCAAAACTACTTAAAAGCTATTTTGGCTTAAAAACACCTAAAATAAAACAATCCAAATGGGCACTAAAATGAGATGTTTTTAATTCCCCCAATTTTTTTTTAGCATATACTAGGAAAATCGCGTGTTTGAAAGGTTCATTTTGTTAACCCTATTATGCAGGGCTAGGATGTGTCCCAACACTCTTTAATTCTGGGCCCACTTACAAGGGGGTACATACACTAAACTTATATTGTCTATGACATCATATATATAACTACCTTTTTAACTAGAAAAGGCAATTTTTTGGTTTTAGTTGGGTAAACTTAAAAAGGGGTTACTAATACTGAATAATGAATAAAATATTTTCAATGAGTATTTCTTAATCAGCATCGTAAATTGTTTTTTTTCATATTTTAATTGAAGGGGTGAAGCTCTCGGGCCTCATAAATACTAAGAAATTATTCAATATGGACTGATGGCCCATCCCAAATAATTGAATTTTTTTTAATAAAAGCAAATTAAAAAACAAAAAAAAAACGATTGTATTAAAATAAGACAACTAGGTTAAGTTAAATTTCAAAAGTCAACCTTCTCGTGACCTCATGATCAGCGACAATCATCCGTAGAGTTGACAAGACCAGATGGTTCCTTCGGAGATTCATAGTTATGTTAACTCAAGGTGATTTTCTCACTCATTCAACTCTGATTTTTGTGTTCTTTACTTGCAAGTCTAGAGTTTTCTTATGTATGATAAGCTAATATGAATATATTTCTTCCTTACCCTAGATTTCTTGAATTATAGCTTTCTGATAGTAGATTTGTAAATCTATGAGCTTAAATTCCAGCCCTATGTTGCCCAGAAAAAATACGATAACATAGTAGTCAAGTAGAATGAAATATTTTCCCTATTGTTAATTTTCCGTAGAATGATCCTCATAGAAGCTAATATCACACATCAAATGAGAAAATCAAGGTTCTTGATTTGAACCTAATTTTCTAATATATTAGTACTAAAATTAGCATATAACTAATCACTATTACATATTAATTTGCTCGTAATTTTCTCCGTTGATAAACTAAGCCTCTAAGAGAATAATACCACACATTAAAAGTAGAAATTAGAAAATAAAACAGTTACCAATTAGTAAATGTTACCCCTACATATGAAAAATCATATAGAAGTAATTAGAACAGAAAAGAGATTCACCCATAGTTTTGCCTAAGACTATTATCATTGTACACCTTAAAGTCTCACCGGGTGGCATAGTAACTACGTTTTTTGATGTCACTTCAGAAAGAAACTATAACAAAGAAAATTATCCTCTGTTTCACTAGAAAATTGTGTGATTAAAACTCGTGGCCGCAATTAATCAATTTTATAGATGTATCATCCTCAAGAAAGGCATGTTTATTTTATCAATATTATATATATTCGTAGTTATTGCTGGCATATCCTAATACTTTTCCACCATGTATTTACTACAAAATGATAACATCTTTCCTTTCCATATTTGGAGCTTATTCTTCAGCTCTTGATGAGTTCATTGTAATCACTCTTTTTCTTATTAGCATGAATGATACGAAAAACTAAATCATTGATTGGGAATTGTCATATACTAGTACATCTATCAACTAAACCTCCTAGTTGTGCACTAGTATTCTGATGCATGTACCAATAACTTTTTTCTTTGTTGATTAACTGTCGCGATTGAGAGTCATATATGTCCTATACCTTCATAATTATTTGAAAGAATTTTTCTTGTGCAACAAAATAAATAATTATGTCATATGCATAAGCTAGGTTGTTAAGATTTGCACTCCATTTAGGAACACCATAACCAATATATTGTCTATCATCAAATAAGGAATTTAAATCCCTAGGCAAAACATCGGCAATGAGAAAAAATAAAGCATGAAATAAAGGGTCCCCCAGTTTTAATCCCTGGTAGAGTGAAAGAGAACTTTAGTCTACCCATTAACCAACATAAAGGTCCAACTGTTAGCTATAATCCTCCAGATGATATCAACAAACCTATCAGAGAATCCCATTTTCCTTAATACTTTCATCTAAATAAACCACGATACCCTGTGATAAGCTTTGATCATATCAAGCTTAAAATAATATTTGTTGGTTTTCCCTTTTTGGTGATATTAAATGCAATTTTTAAGAGTAAGCAAAATATTCACAATAAGTTTCCTTCCTTTTACAAATAACTATTAGTTTGAAAGGAAAGACCTTGGGATTACCATTTCCAATCTTTCATGCACCACCCTAGAAAAGACTTTATTGATGAAATTGCTCAATCATTTAGTCCTTAGATCAGAGAAAGAGTATGGATTACTTTTTAAGGTAGGGACACAAGGTTATTATTAGTAATATTGATAGAAAGACATGTAAAACCATCTGGATCACTTGTACTATCCCCGCAAAGATTAAATACAATATTTTTCGCCCTTTCCTTTGTAGGAATAATGTTAAGAGAAACATTATCCTCTTTGATTAGAATTTGTTGAATGTGGTTTCGAAGAGAAAACTCTATATATCCCTTTCTTGAGTAAACCGTGTTAAATAAAACATAAAAGCTTCATCAAAAATCTGTTCTTTAAATGTCAAATTCAACTTTTCCTTCTTCTCTTCACTAGATTGTAAAGGATTCTAGTATTTTTTACTGCTTTTTTGAACGACAGAGTTTCGACTTTTTGGTTCAAGTACTTCTCCTCATAATGTAGATATTTCTTAAATCTTGTTTGTGCGTTGTTCATTACTTCTCTATTGCCACTCGATTTGACAGTGTCTTCCCTGATAATTAATTGTTTGAAAACATCACCAAGCACCTCACTCCTCCATGACTTTAGACAACTTTCACTTTTTTCTAAATTTTGTCATAAAATCAAAGAAAATGTTCTAAAATTGAGAACCTAACAAAGTCTGAGCAACCACTCGCTTGAATGATTCACGTTTTACCCAAAAATTCAAGAATATTAAGGTTTTAATGATATTTACCAAATTTTCTACACAAGATTGAAATATAAGGGCATGTCTAGGTCCACTTCTTGATAGATGATCGACTTTCAGTTGATTAAACAAATTTTGCATAGCTAAATTTTCTATGATTATGTTAGACCTTTCAAAAATGTAATCATCCACTGCTTTACTATACCACAAAATAAATCGGCTAACTTTGTAAATTACCTTTGTGCAAAATCCAATGCAATTTGCAAATTTTTCAGTATCACCTGGTTGCACATGACCCCATCAATCTTCTCTTCATCATTCAATACCTTGTTAAAATCCCCACCAGTTATCCATGTAAAAGTGTAGGAATCGGACAATCGAAATAGATCCTTCCACAAGTACAATCTGTACAAGCTATCACATTTGGCATAAACTACCACAATATAGGAAGCTTTGTTTAAAATGAGTATCATTAAGATTTAGAGTAATTTATTTCGATAAATCCACTACATATCCATTTGATTACCTTCCTTTCGAAAAAAAATAAATTTTTCCATTACAATTAGCTTTGGAAAAATCCATCCCATATCTCCTTATATATTTGCTGATGTGATTGGAATTTTAAAAGGTAATATTAAAGCAAAAAAAATGAATTAATCTGCTCTATTCAGCATTTGAATTCTGTGAAATGCTTTTTGAATCTTTATTGACCTAATATTCCAAAAGAAACACTTCAATGAGACTTATTCTTTTGTAACCCTCTCTTTGGCAATGTTTTGGTAGGCTGACAATCCACTGTATTGCCACCATTCTTTCCAAATTTGGTTGTTTTATTGATTTTTCTTTGACTTTATCTCCATATTCTGCACTATGTACTCCTTCACTATTCATAGTATTATCTTTTCGTGATCTAAAATGCTTGATTGTGCTTGTTTCTCAGGGTAATCCTCAACTATAAAATGAGATACAATTTCATATAAGACCTTGTGAGGTGAAGAACCATTAATTTACCCATGCTCCTGGATTTCATTTTCATTATGGTTGGATCCTTTATTGTCTTGACCCTCTATCTTATCATCTGTTGTGCGTAGTTGATGTTGTTGGTCCCTGTGCTTCTCACTTGACCCACTATGATATCTATTTGAAGAACTCTGATTGCTTGTATCTACTTTCTTTTGAAATGAACAAATATTTTGTTGCTCGTCTTTCTAGCTTTGTTGCTGACTCTGCGTTGTAACGTCTTCTGTTTCTTCCAAAATGATTTTTGTTGACTCCACAATATCACTACATTGCCCCTAATATTCTGAATGCCCATATTTCCTTCAAAATTTCATTGTTCCTGTATCTTTACTTTGGAAAAAGTAATATTCTCACATCCCGAGAACACACCCTAGAAGATTTCGCACTCTCGTAGTGCAATCGGCGTACTTGACCTCTTGGAGGTCTTCTACAAGCCCTTTCGTATCATTCATTGTTTGTGTATATATATACATATATATATACATACATACATTTATATATATACATACATACATATATGTATATATATATATATATATGTATATATATATATATATATATATATATATATATATATATATATATCTACACATATATATGTACATATATATGTACATATATATGTTTATGTACATATATACATATATATGTACATATATATGTATATATGTATATATGTATATATGTATATATATATATATATTTTAAAAATATCTTTCATATAAAATCCATAGGAAATACTAAGTTTCATTTCATCAAATCTTAGACACGAGAGTACTTTGGGACACGACCCATACAATAGAAATATAGTACTACTAAGTCTATTACAATATTTCAATAAGAGAAGTAAAAGACATCTTAGCCCTCGAGTCCAATGAGGACAGACTTCAACTTGCTTTAATGATCCTATAATCCAAGATTAGCTCCCAAAAGCACCTTCACCTATGAATCACTTTAGAGATATATAAAAGCATGAAATTAGTACAAACAGTTGTACTAAATATGGAATAATGTATGAAAATCATGAAAATGGACATTTAGTGGAAATATGCATCTTTTGATTTAAATATCATAACATAAGCATAAGAACAAGATTAGAACCTAAGAAACACATAAGATAACACTTAATAAATTTATCACATTTTTAAGGAAAACTTTACAATAAACCCATGTCACTTTACATTGACTTAATTCACTATTACAGTGAAGTCTATCAACTTCACATAGAACACTTTCTAGCATGTAATTCTCCCACTAAAAGCTATCCTAAGACTCACTTAAGTGGATGGTGTGATATCCGCTTGACAAAATCTAATCAGTTAGGATTAGAAGTGGGTAGTGTTGTATCTTATCTGGCTCAACTAAGTGATAGGAAGTACTGCTTAGTGTGGAGATTAGCAGGCTAATCTCATTTTGTAAACTTGCTTTTAGTTTGTCTTGGACAAGATTTGTGGAAGCAGTTCGAAAAGTCCTGTGGAGAACAGGTTGTGGTATTCCTCCCTAGAACAAGGAGGTTTCCAGTTAAAGTTGTTTGTCAAACTTTACGTTCAACACTTATTTTGTTGTCTGTTATTGTAACTATGCTGAGGACCTGGTCCCATCGAAACAAGTTGATGCAATGTTTAGTTATCGTTCTTGTTAAGTCAAGAAACATTATCCTAGACTGATTGGTGGGTGCATACATTCCAATGAGTGGTATCACAGCAGGTGTTTTCTAGCTGGTTAATACCAAGAAAGATTCTTGTGGAAAAAAAGGTTGTTCCACTAAGATGGCAAGAAGGTCAGTCTTATACAAGGCCACCCTTGTTCTATGGCAAGCACTATCGGTGGTTGAAACATTACATGATTGAATTCATAATGGCTGACATCGTGAGCTGTGGGATTTTATTTGTAACGGTCCCTATGTGCCATCTATCAAAGTAAAATATGGGGATGTCACAAAGATCATTGTCAAAACTCAACAACAATACAATGATTTTGACAAACAAAAAGTTGAGAAAAACCACAAGGATTAGAAGTTGATAAAGTGTGAAATCAGACCAACTGTATATGATTTGATCTCTTCCTGTGAATCAGCTAAAGAAATTTTGGATCTACTGAGAATTATGTATGAGGTAACTGAGGAAACAAGGTCAGACCTGACTGGGGATGTTGATCAGAAGGAATATACAGAAATGGATGAATCATTAGATACCAAGGTGTCAAAATGTGAGAACCTTGAAGTAGATGAGACCATCGACTATCTCACTCAAAAGTTTCAAAAACTTGTGAGTAATTATGGAGGTTACATGAAGGAAGAAGCTCATGACAGCGCTACAAGCTCTATTGCCATATATTACAAGTGTAATCAACTAGGTCACACGATGAGAGACTGTCATGTGCTTGAAGTTGATCACACGGAAGAAAAAGATCAAGCAGAGGACCAGGTCCTCACCAGTAGCAATAGAGAGAAATTTTTTTCCAGATGATAAAAAGGAAAATGATAGCATGGGAAGACTCCACTAGTGCTTCAGATGACTCTGAGCACTCTGATGAGGTCTTTGTGGTGAAATCTGATGATGAGGAAAATGAATAAAAGGTAACCCTTTTTGATCTTAAACAAAACTTGCAGGTTTATTTTGTTAGGAGGTTGAGAAGTCTAGTTGCTTTTTTGATTGACTCTATCATTAAGTCAACAATTTAAAAAGAGCTTATGAATGATATCCTAGATATTCTTCACGGTAAAAAGGTAGCCTTGGTGTACGGAATGTATCATGCGGAAGAAAAAATGATAGTTCTAGAAGCAAAAAATCTAAAACTTAAAGAAAAATTAAAAGTGTTGGGTGACAAATGTGCTAGAGGAAAAGGAGAGGCCAGCAACTTGCAAATCGATCTAGAAACCAATTTGAATACTGCTGAAACAAAACTTGCTACGACCTTAAAGAGAAATAATCAGTTAGAGAGGGACCTAGTCCGCGTCAAAGAAGAACTGAGCAAATTTCTCAAATGGTCCTCATCTTCAAAATTGCTTGCTAATCTTACAAGTTAGAGTCGAAATGATAGAAACAGATTAGGAAATTCAATTCAAAGTCCTTCTTACAATGTTCGTGGCAAAGATGTTCCCATGTCTAGTAGTTTGTTGTGTCTCTATTTTGGTCGTGATGGTCACTTGAACGAGGATTGTATATCTTGCAGAAGTTCCCAAGATAACCTCTCAAAATAGTCTAAACAGAGGAATGGGAAGACAAAGGGACATTATCAATAGACCAGCAAGAAGAAGAAGGGAATTGGTCAACATAAGAGCAATCAGAAAAAGGGACCTGTTCAACAAAAGAGGGACCTGGTCGTGCTTTTGTTCCTAAGTTAAAAAAATATCAATCTGCCTCACTGGAAAAAGAATTCGATTATCACCCTTTATCTGCTTACTAGGAACTCCAAGTAAAGTGTGTTTCCAAGGATAACACGTGATATAGTATTTGTTGTGAGAGGAAGTGCCAACAACTAGTGTTGATTCATGAATAGTGGATGCTCAAAACACTGGACTGGGAACTGAAAAACATCCTCTCACTGAAGGCACTTCAAGGTGGAGGTGTTTCATTCGGTGATGGCAAAAAAGGTATGTTCTTTTTGAAGGCATGTTTGGAAAATCTATGGAACACAATATTGAGAATGTGTTTAATATCAATGGTTGACGTATAATATGTTAAGTGTTTCATAGATTTGTAATGACTTAAATAAAGTTCAGTGCTTGTCCAAAAATAGGGTGTCCGAATCTTGCTCTCTCTCGGATGATTGTGACAAAATGGAGATGCAAGAACATTTCTATTGTTTATCTGATTACTTTTGTTGTTACATTGTCACATGCGTGGGTGCTTAAAGTGAGAATGCTGAGGTATGACAAGAGAGACATGCTCCTGTTAACCCTTCTCTACTGCCTAAACTTGTGTCAAGGGACCCAGTCCAAGTCAGTATAGATGATTTTTTCAAATGACAAAGGTTTTGACAATGGTGTTAAGGAGAAGCAGATCGGACTATCCTTCTGTGAAATATGCAGACTATTAATCTTTCAAAGAACTTTCAGACTGAAGTGGTGAATTATACATGTTTGTGACCAAAATGATCATATCAAGAAGTTTGAACTCAATAATGTTAAAAGAAGATTTGTGAGATATTCGTCCTCCAACAAGGCTTATCCGATATATAAATGTGTTCATTGAAAAAGATTTTGATGTAATTCTTTATAAGCCTGGAAGAATAGAGAAGTTTCAACAGAAAGATGATTCTTAGATGTCAAAGCTGCTTTAAATTCAGATTGATGGTCTGAATAGTAAGCTTGCTGAAGAATATTCCCTGCATGAATCCAACAATATTAATAAAGCTAATGCAGATGATGAACCTGATGAGGGACCCGGTCCTCTAGAAAGTGTTCATCAAAGATGATGCAGTTCAAATTTATAATGTGAATTCTGAAGGTCACAATGAAGAAGTTGATCAAGCTCAATTTGAAAGAAGCAAATTTTGACTGTCGGTTCCCTAACAAGCTAATAGGTTGTCCAAACTGCTCCTCAACAATGTCTTCAAGAGAGGAAAAATTATCAAAAAAAACCCTCTCTTTGAATTCACTATGAAAGGAATTGTTGATTATTCATGTACATATTGATGATATCATCTTTGAGGCAATCTTTGAGGTGTTGTATAAAGAGTTTATTTGACTCATTAAAAGTGAGTGTTGAAAGGAGCATAATGGGAGAAATAAATCACTTCTTGGAGTTGTAGATCAAGCAAACCTCAAAAGGTAGCTTTGGTTGTCAAGAATAATACATCATTGAGCTTCTCAAATGACATAACATACTTGAAGTCAAGAGAATGAGAAAGAAGGGTGATGTCATCTTTAAGTTTTGAAAAATGGAAGATCAAGTGGCTGATACCTTCACTAAATCCATATGCTAGGACAGGTTGTATACTTGCATGGGAACTTAGATACATGGAAGAAGATGGCATAACATTCATGGTAATTGATGTCTGATCAAAGACAGGGAGTTAGTACCAATTCAGAGATGTTGAAGCCGTTGAAAGTTTCATGTTATGACAGCATAGAATAATTATACTCTCAGAGGAACTAACTAAAAGTTGAATGCTGATGAACCGGGTTCGTAGAATCTACTCATGTACAAAGAAATCATTGTTGAAGGCTGCTAGTAGAATTCGAAGATATTTGAAGAAGACAGTGGACCTGATCATATTCTGTCCATCAGGAGACTTTTTTATTTAAATCACATGGTGATATTGATTATGCTGGGTATCAAGTTGATAGAAAGGATACCTCAAGAGTGGATTATTGTATTCGTTGATCTTTCACTCATGGGGAATAAAAAAGACAAGATTCAATTGCTCTTTCATCAACTAAGGCAATAAACGTAGCAAGTGCTGCTCGATGGAATAAGCTATTGTAGACCAAGAAGCAGCCTGAAACTCTTAAAAATTTGGTTGATATAATCAAGCTGATGATGGAAATGTTAAATCTTTGGTGAAGAGATCCTACCTGAAGCAATCAACTCTTTCATGACTATGAAAAGGAAGCAGGTGTCTTTGCTTTTCAGTTATGTATGTTTTAGCAAGTTCAAATTCATACCTTTTGTAGGAATACACACTTAGGAGAAGAGGTGAAGTAAAAGGGAGATCAGGACAGACTTTAAATTGATAACCCCTTTATTCTTATTGGAAATTTTTTTATGAAAATGCTTTATGTGTGAAGAGGGACCTGGCCCTCAAAGGAAAAATGAAGAAGTGGAAAAGAGTTTTCAAAAAGGGATAAGTTGATATTCAGCAAATTTAAGGTAAACTGAAAAGGATGGTGTCTATTTAAAAAAATGAAGAAAAATATAAATGGAATTTTCTTATTGGTTCCTTAACTAGTGCTCTATTAATCTCAGAGTCCTTACATGTGTTTGTGTTACCAATAATTCAGTTATGAGAAACTCAGGCTTGCATTGAATGTTATTATAGTTGCTCTTGCTAACAGGGATAATGAAATGGTTTTCCTAATGGCTTTGCTTCTAAAACAACACTATCACAGAGACCAGGTACCCAAAAAAAGGGAGAAAATTGGCATCTCTAAAGGTTCAACATTATGGCGGGGCAACAAAGAATTTGAACTTAAAGAGAAAATTCTAAAAATACCATGGTAAGGGATATGCTCTAATAATTCTATTCATTTGATCCCTTGCCTCTAAGTCATCCCTTGTCTTCCTACCTCTCTATGTAAGTACTCATTCCTCTTTTTGGGCGTCATTCTTGTTCTCATTCTTAATGATATCTTAAACACTTTGATGGCTGACCTATTATATATGAATTAATAATGTCTTGCTTATACTAAATTGTCTCATTACATTACGCATTTTTACTCATGCTAAAGTGTTGCTCAAGTGGCCATGAACTTGCTGGAACTACATTTCTGTCAACTTGATTTACTACTTTAACTCTTTTTTATGATGCCAAAATGGGGAAAGTAAGTTGTTATGGTACGGTATGAGTTCAATGGTGTTATAAATGCTTTAAGAAGTATTATATCAATGGTGGTATCACTGCTGGAAGAAGACATGGTCATATCAATAGGGGTAACCAATGCTAGAAACCTGAAGAGGACTATGTCTTGTAGATAGGGGGAAGAAGATGTTTGTCATCATCAAAAAGGGGGAAATGCTATTTTAATGATTTGAAAAACTTTTGGAATGATGAAACTCCAGTTATACCTAAGAATTCTTGTTGATAGAGGGAACTGGTGAATATGTTTGTCAACATCAAAAAGAGGGAAAATTCTATATTGATGTTTTGATGATTTGACAAACTTTGGGGATGATTCAGCTCCAATTACCCCAAGAATTCTTGTCGATAGGGGGAATTGGTGAATAAGTATGTTATCATCAAAAAGGTACAAAATGTAGTTCGAAGCTAATATGAGATGTTCCTTCGAACATGATGTAATGTTTTAATAATTTAACAAACTTATCGATATAACAAGGAACCCGATCCTTGTTATTGGAACTGCTGACAATGAGATGAATGAATAAACTTATAGTGAGGTATATTTGAGATATATTATATACTAGGTGTTTTGATGATCCTCACAAATATGGGGACCTAGTCCCTAACAGAGAGCTCTCGTCCTTATATAAATGGGGAACATCTATATAGTTGTCGTATCATGTGGTAGGTCAAAAGTGAAGTGTCTGACACCATTAGGAAGAGCGGACGAGATTGTATATTTATCTATCTCACAAATGCAGGGACCTGGTCCCTTGCACAGTTTTTCTCCATCTGGTGGATAATAAGGTACAACTGTAAAAGTTGTCCGCATCACAAGGTTAGTGAAGTTTCAGCGTACTATATCAATCAGAATGGACCCAGTTGCTTTCCCAACGACCAATATCTCTTTATGGTTCACTTAGTCAACTTGACAAACAATTAATAAATTCATTCAGCGAAGGAAGTTTGTAGAAAAACTTTTCAAGAACTGACAAAGAGTTTGCAAGGGACATGGTCCCTGCAAGACTACAATATGAAAAGATTACAAGACATCTATCAGAAAAGCTGCCACTTTTGATGTGGTAGTGCACAACTTTAGCAACAGCAGGCCTTCAGCCAATAGGATGGTCTCAACGAATTTGTGGTGATTTCTGTTATCTCTTTTCAACAAACACAAATTCAAGATTTTGTTAAACTAAACTTTCATTTTCTCTCAAAATTCATAAGCTTGAAAAGTGAAGGCCATCTTCAAGGAAGAACACTGCTCATATCAACAACGAACTAGATGGAGTGCTAAAGAGTCTTGTTTTTTTTAGAGCTTGGTATCTTATGTGCTTACATTGTAAATCTGATACTAATCTATAAAGGATTAAGATCTTATTTCGATTTCTAGAAGTCTAAGTCATCTTTAGTTAGGTGATTTAGTGGGCAACATTGTTATGGCTTAGTCAATCTAAATCGTCCAAAGAGTTGGGGTTTAGTAGGCAGTGTGGTATCTGCTTGGCAAAATCTATACTAATTGGTGAGGGTTAGTATAGTGGGTAGTGTTGTATCTACTCTGGCTTAGCTAAGTGATAGGAAGTATTGCTTAGTGTGGAGATTAGCAGGCTTATCTCATTTTGTAAACTGTCTTTTACTTTTGCTTATAGAAGATTAGTGCAAGCATTTTGAAAAGTCCTGTTGAGAACAAGTTGTGGCTTTCCTCGCTTGAGCAAGTAGGTTTCTACATAAATTTGTTTGTCAAATTGTACTTTACGCATTTATTGTACTGTCTGTTATTGTAATTGTGCTGAGGACCTGGTCCCATAAAAAAATAGACGCAATTGTTAGTTACTGTTCTTACTGAGTCAAGGAACCTAGTCCTTGACTATTTGGTGAGTGAATACCTTCCAACACTAGTGTTTAGTACAAAGCTAGATGAAAAGGAAAAAGGACAAACTCCCAATATTTTTAGCGTTTAGATAACCTATTAAAACACCCTAGCAAGTTAATCAATATTACAGAATTTTTTTGTGAGAATAGCCGGAGTACTTCTTTTGTCAATTTCAACATAACTAAATCAATGAATCTATTCGTTGCACACTTAGAGATTCTCTTCTTCTTTTAATCATTTCGAAGCCCATTTAAGACGAGGATAAGTGGCATGTAAATGTATATGATAAGAGGAGGTGCCTTCAAGCAGAACACAAAATATCCCTAGAGAATCTGTCTTACCATCAACATCTCAATGGACTTTGAGGTCCCAACAAGCCATGGAAGACGCTGAGTGCCTTCAACCATATGTGTGACTTTAACAACAACAACAATAATATATCAACAAGTTACACTTATATAATAAAAGTACACATGTGTATATCCACAACCAGGAATAAGTCCAAGCTTAAATTCAGGTAGACCAAGTTCCGCCCTCGACGTTGCAATTCTAGCACTGCACCCCTAAACAAAAAGAACAATAATAAAAATATCAGGTTCAATAGTAAAAGCTACAAATGTGTAAAACCATGAAACTGAACTTCAGGCAAAAAGAAAAAACCATAGCCAGTTCCAAGCAACAAAAAAAGGCTTCTTTCCATCTACATTACAATAACCAAAATGAGGACAAATAAAGTTATATATTGAGAATAAATGAATGTATATTGTGCTAAATATTTTTAAATTGTGTCAATCACAAGTTCAACCAAAGCATCCTGTAGAAATGAAGTGTCCCTGTGACGTATCAAGAAAGGGATTTTATCATTTTCCAATATAAATCATTACAAGGGAAAAAAGGATCAAAAATGTCCTCCGTGTAGTTTGGTCAAAAAATGTCCTTCACATTAATACTCTGATCCAAAAGTACCATTATTGATACTTTTTGTAACAAATTATGTTGTTTATTTTCTTTATGACACATTATTTTTCTAATAATATTTATTTAAATTAGAAATTTTTTATCTTCAACTCAAAAAGTTAAAAAATGAAAAAAAAAAATTATTTTATTATAACTATTTTCTATTGGTATATAAATATAAATAATGATGGATATATGTTATTTGTAGTTTTGATGATCTAACAAACTCAGGGACCTTGTAAAGATACCAGGTTCTCAACATAATTATTGAAGATGTAACAAACTAAGGGACCTCGTAAAGGTACCAGGTTCCCCAAGGTGACTAGTCTGTTGACTGCCAGATGGAGAAGGTACAAAAAAAAAAGGGCACACAGTTCCCAAGGGCGCCAGTAAAGTCAGACTTCTCCAACCAATGGAAAGAGTTTAAGGAAAGGGAGTTGTCCATATAAAAGTCACTTTTCTAAACATTATTCCTTAGTTTTTGAAACTTGATAAAGCATTTTCAAGAACAGTTGCAAAGGCTATCGGAAATCAAAACAGAAGAATTATTCAAACAACAACTGAAATCTCAGGAGCATATAGTGTAGTTGTTTAAGAATATATTCTCTTGGTCTTATATTGTAATCTTTTCCTAAATCTATAAAGGAATCAGTGTGTGGTGGTGAAATTCTAAGTTGTCTAGAAGGGATAGCTTAGTGGGTAGAGTCACTTGAGAGTATGCATCCCCCCACATCTTAAATATCTCTTATTGCCTTAAAGGTATCTCGGGATGAAACTCCTACATGAATTCCCGCATCTCTTCATTAGGTGGTAGAAACTGGCGCCGCCCATGTTATCGCATAACACTTAGTGGCATGTAAGGTTGGACACCTCGAAGTATCATTAGGACGATGAATGATCAAAAAGTAGACATGTATATCACCTCGGCCGACGGAAACCAATGATAATTCCGCACAATCTTGTCAGTAGTAAGATTATTGAGGTGCTGCTTCCAAGCTTCAATACCCTTCGGAAAACTATGATCTTTGATTCTTTCTTTGTGGCCTCCAATATAATGATTCCATTATACTTTAAAGTCCACTGCATAAGGGGTGATGACAATGTGTTCAATTATCCATAGTTGTAATAACATATTGCATCCCTCAAAGTAGTCTTTTCAATCCTTGCAAATAGTTAAAGCATGATAGATGTCTGCCAAAATCATTGGTACGAGGGTGATATTAGGTTTTTTCTCAAAAGATGTAATGACTGCAGCCAAGTTCATGCTAATCTTTCCTCCCTTTTTTGGAAATACCATGATCCCCAAAAAAGCCACCACGAAGGCATCATAGCTGTGTGCTTCCCAGGTCAGACGACGCCCATTATTATGGACTTCCTTTCCATACACTTCGAATCCATCACTTTTGCCATATCTTTTGTACAAAAATTCTAACGAAACCCATCCATTATCGAGACAACCACCTATATCATTCTCATTTATATGCAGTAATTCTAGAATCCTCCTCCCATTAATATATTTTGGTATCATAGGCTCTCCTTTGTGAAGATGTTTACCCTTTCCAATGAATGCCCCTATCTCCTCAAGGGTGGGGGTGAGTTCACAACCAGAAAAATGGAATACATTCCTTAACGGGTCCAAAAAATGTATTAGTGCTTCTATCAAATCCTGTTGTGGCTCAACATAAAAAAAGGCTTCATAGAAATCCCAAGCATTTGAACACCATTCCTCGTTCATGGTTTGTCATATTTTCATGCCATGTCTTCAAGAGTGTCTGGGCCTTATCCAATTTCATGAATCGAGGTGATTGACCCTCTCTTTGTCTCTTATCTCCCCTTCCATATGGATTCATAATTTCCTATATTATGATAGTGACAAATTAGGCTTAGTAAAATATATATTTTTGTAATAGGAATAATGTAAAAATCATACACACAAAAAAATCAATTTTTTATTTTTATTTTTTATTTTTATTTTTATATTTATTTTATTTATTTATTTATTTATTTAAAAAAATATGGTTATTAAAGGAAGAATGAGAAAAAATATTATGTATAAGTAGCCCTCAAATTTTTTTCAAAACTAAAAATATTAGTATATTCGATTGTTTCTTATTTTTTGTTAATTAAATTTCCAACCTTTTGTTTGGTTTATATAGAAAAACATGATAATGACAGATTTTTCTATTTGTAAAAGAAATATAAATTTTGATAGAGAAAATTGTGTTGAATAAATGGAATACGTCAAAACGTTAATTTTTTTTATGTTATAATTAATTTTTCGTTATAATTCATTCATCTAAAGCCGATCAACATTTGTATAGTCTTCCAAATAATGCAACAAGTAACACAAATAATGTACATGATAGTCTTAAGTAGGGATACTTATCCTAGACAGGCTCGACCCCTGTGTCGAGCTCCCCATTAACTCAACAATATGCATGATGAACATAAATCGAATCCTATATAATCATAGTTGAGGCTTGTTTGACTAAGTAAAAAACCTAATAGAAAATGTGTCTAGACTTGCCGTTAAACGAGCGGACCACTCGAGTCGAGAAGGGATAGCTTACCAGTAGCAGGGATTTTCGTCCTCACTGTTAGTCCTTCCCATCCTAAGACATGTGTTACTATAGAATCCTTCCCAGGAGCGTTGCCGCATCTCTGGTATCTCATGGCTCGGGAGCATAATCGCATCTCCAAATAAAGTATCTCAGAAGACTAGATGGATACGCGAGAGTCCATTTTTACAATATCCACAAATCCTTAAGTACGTAAATAAATAATAAAGTCATGTAGAAGTCCATTTTTACCAGCTCGAATTCTAGTTAGTTCCCCAGCGGAGTCGCTAGAGATGATGTCACACCCCTTTTTTCGTAACGCGGTGTAAGGGTTTTTCCAATTCAAGTCACGTTATTAATTAATGAATTATTTTAATTTTCAGACTCACCACTTGGAATTGAATGATGATGTTCCAAGTCACCTATTAGTTTTTATCCCTAACCAAAAGGAAATGACTTTTTTAGTTTTGGTCTATGAACTTGTTTGGGTAATGAATTCTTCTGGCCGAGGGGAAGGTATTAGGTATCCCTCATGTCCCGTGGTGCTAGAATGGTCGCTTTACGGACTTTTATGACTTAAACTAATTTTTTGAAAATTCTATTGTTAAAACAAATGTATTTACCCTCATTCTTTGAGTTATTTAAATATATAAAAACTACCTTAATTTGTTAATCTATGCCCTTTAATTAAAAATATATATACGCATATACATTAAATCAAACAAAGCAGAATAAAATAAGATATTCTTTATTTTACTTTTTCTTTTGCTAATATTTTTTTGTTACGTTTTTTTTTCTCTCTTTTTACCTTCTCATCTTTTACTATTATTATTATTTTTTTATTATTATTATTTTTCTTTTTAGTTTCAAGGTTTTTTTATTTATTTAATTAATTTCTTTTTTTGTTTGGACAAAGAAACTTTTGAGAAATGTTTTTTTCTTTCCTCTTCAATTGCATGTTTTTTAAATATTATTTTTATACTTCTTTTTCTTTTATTTTTTCCTTCTGTTTTCTCTTTTCCTCATTTTTAATTATATTCTTTCTCACATTTTATTTTTAACTTTTCCTTTTTCTTTTTATTATTATTGTTAGTTTATTCTTTTGTTGTTCTTCCATTTTTATTCGATTTTTTTACGTCACTAACATTAAATGAACATCCTACTAACTAAAATTAATATATTTATAAAATAGCTACACATGTTATCATTAAATAAATAAATATGAAAAAATTAAATGACTTGGAAAATAATTTTAAATAAATACAAAATAAACTATGAGTTATTTAAATGTGAAATAAATCATGGTTTGTTATAACAATTTCACACTAAATATAACTATACAAAGGATCTAAACATAAAGTTGATATTAAATATTTGAACGTACTTCATATCATTACATCAACAAATATTAATGGTTTAAACACATGCGAAATTTAACAACTTCAATATATTACAATCCATTCTCACATTATCATGACAAAAAATCAATACAACATAAAATTAAGTATTACCTCTTGCTGAAATTATTTCACGAAAAGAAAGAATTTAGGAACCACGAACTTGAAACCTCGAAATCCACTACTTTTTAGGATTTTTTTTTGCGTGTGTTCTTCAAAAAAATGAAAGGTCTTCTTTTGTTGTTTCTTCTTTTTCCTTTTTCCTCCTTTCCCTTTTTGTTTTCCTTTTTTTTTTCCTTTTTGTTTTCTGATTTCTCTTTGTCCCCTCTTTTTTTTCTTCTTTTTTATCCTCTTCTCCCTTTTTGTTTTCTGATCTTCCCTTCGTTCCTCCTTCTTCTCTTTTTTTTTTTTTGTTTTGTTGTGTCATTTTTATAGTATAATAGGGGGTGGGGGGTTGTGGGTTAGTTTTTTATGGTTTTTATGTGAGGTAGGGGTAGTGTAACGGTATGTGGGAATGTGGTAGTGGATAGTGGTTAAGTTGGGGTAATGGGTAGGTTATTATTATAAATTTTTATTGTTAATTAATAATATTAATAATACTAACTAGTTATTTTAGCAATAATTAAAAATACATATATAAAAAAGCCAAATAAAAAATATAATTAAGAAAATATTAAAATCAATAATTTATTTGCTAAATTTTTAATAAATTTAAAAAATAAAAAATAAAAATGTAACTTAAAGGGTAACTCTATTTTTGTTGTTTTTAAAATCCTTTAAAATAGAATTACTAAATAAAATTTCTACTTTATATTTAAAAAAATATTTAAGCTCTAAAAAGGGGTATAAATCTTAAATTTGGTCAAAATTACGTGTCTACACTCATGAATTTCAATACCCTAGCTATATATTTCTTTAGTTCTTGAATCACACAAGCTAGGTCAGATATTTCAATTACTTCAGATATACATGTCTCATTTATTAATGGATAATCATCAGATTAGTTATTGCATTATTTGATTGCATGTTCAGTTTTGAGCTATCTAGTATTTAAGAAATTCAATCATAATGTCTTAATCACTTAATTCATTGGGAGTAGCATAATACAAGTTGGACTACGATTCGGCGTACTCAAGTAGTCCAAGAACTACTAGCCGAGTAGGTTGTAAGTAGTATCTGTGTGCATCAGTTTATTGATCACTCCAACATGCCTTTATACCTCTTGCATGGTATATTGGGTCCTCTCAATGGGGCGTATGCATCGGACTCCACATTTAGCTCATGTGATTTTATTATCGATTATTAGTAGCTACCACAGGTCAGACACTATTGCATAGTCCATATTAACAGTTCATTTAGTATTCATATTCAGCATGTTATAAATTTGGTTGTTGCTTCAAGTTAGCTCAGAATTCAGTATATCATGTTCAGAATATTATACTTGTTATTGTGCTTATTCAGTTATGTTTTATTTCATCTTTATTCTATCCTACATGCTCAGTACCTTTGAAGTACTGACGTATACGTGTGCTACATCTTCTGGTGATGTAGGTTTAGGTTTTCAGCATCCTGATCATGCTTAGATTGTTTTCTGATCTTTTATACAGCAGAATCAGTGGTGAGTCCTCATTCTCCAACAAAAAGAGTCATGAGTTCATTTCAGTCTTTTAGTAATTTAGTTTCAAGTTTTTGTTAGACTTAGTTGGGGGTTGTCCCAGCATTTTTAGTCAGTTAGAGGCTTATTTCAGACATAGTTTGTTTCAATTTAATATTGAGTTGCTAACTTCTTTATATTAAACTCATCAATTTTAAAATATCTCAGTTATATTATTTGGTATTCCCCATCTTTTAATTTTAAATATATTTTAGCACATATACAAAAGGTAAAAATTAACTCCAAGCTAAGAATACTCAATGCATTATAAGGAAGTAGGAGCCACATATAGAAATCCTATATGAATGAATATTTAACAATTACTCATGTTCAAGGAGTAACTACTTTCTCAAAGATAAAACATGCTCAAAACAATATCATGGATCTCATACACAATTTGTTCTGAAAAGCATAGCTAAAGCACGTTCGTCAATTCATCTCATGAAGTCTATAGACAAATCATCTCAATTCACAACAAAATAAGAAATATCTACCATGTGAACTATTTTATTTCAAAATTACAAGTTTTCATGAACGCACACCACACAAGATAATCACGGGTACAAATAAAGCATATGACTCGTAAACAAAGGACAAACCAAGAGCAACTCATTACATCAAGCTAAAATAGGAGTTGAAAGAAAGTGATGAGGATATTGGGACATCGTATTGATCTCGGCCTCCCATGTAGCACCCTCAACTAACTCACTACTCCACAACACTTCCACAGAAGATATTTCTTAATTTTTAAACTTCTTAACTTGTCGGTCTAGAATCTCTACCGGAACTTCCTAATTAGAAAAACTGTCATAAACTCCCAACCCTTCTAAGGGAATTATGGATATTAGATGTACAACACACTTATTAAGCATGGAGACATAAAAAACATAATATACTGATGCCAACTCATTTAGCAAATGTAACTCTTAAAAAGCCTTGCCAACATGCCTCAAAATCTGATATAGGCCTACATACCGGGAACTAAGCTTCCCCTTCTTAAATACACATTCTACCCTTCATGGGTGAGACTTTTAGGTAAAACCCAGTCATAAACATAAAACTCTAGATCCCTTCTTCTCACATTGATATATGAATTTTGTCGACTTTGAGTCATTTGCAACTTTTCTTTTATAAGCCTAACTTTCTCTATGGCCTATTTTACAAATTTGGGAACTATTAGGGCAAATTCATCCACTTCGAACAATCCTATATGTGATCTACACCTCCTACCATACAATTCCTCAAATGGAGCCATCTACACCTATTATTCATTCCCTTGTCTATTGTTGCTTCTTAATCGGCATTTAGCGCTAGTGTAAGGTTGATTATTTCACACAGCATTAGACTCCATCCTACTACTTTTGAAGCTTTGATGTGTGCTCATACTTGGTTATGGAATGAAATAATGGTAATTTAGTTTCCAATGACTTGTTATTTTTTAAAAAAATCCATTTCATAATACTTAAACCACATACTTGTCTTCTTAGGTTTGACTTGAAGCACTGGTACAGTTTCATGTCCAACCTTGCTTGATGATGAAGAAGAGATGGATTCAGGTTGTAGGACATCTAAAATGTAATGATTGTCGATAGAATAGAGTTTTGCTTTTAATCTTTTGTTTTATGAATTTGTGTTGGTTTAAGTTATGAAGATTGTTGATTTAAGTTAGAAAGACTATTGATGTAGATTTACTATTTGGAATCCTTATTGTTGTGATATGGAATGGATGCATAGGGAGTCTATTTATTTTGTTGAATGTAATAGTAGTCTTTTGTTACTGTAATATCCAAGAGTGTGATTAGCAATCTCAATTCTTGAATTCTTGCCGTTTTGTTAAATCACGATCTGCAGGCTTCAAGATCTTTGTTGCCATGAATATCTTCTATTTGTGTAAAAGAGTTTGTTGCTTATGGGATTACAATCTTACTAATAATTTCGTAAAGAGAGTCAATTATAGAATTTGTCCATTATCAATGATAAGAGATATATATTGAAGATTGGAAGGTAAAGTACCTAAGAGTTAAAATGTTCTTGGACTTCATATGTGGAGTTTGATGGAAATATATGTTCCTGATCATTTTTTGTGTTCCAACATGTCTGTGCATTTAAATGTGCAAAATTTCTTATTTTTTTTAAAAGATTAACAATGTTAGTTAAAAGATGTTAGTGTGTATAGTGATTGTTAGTCCATTTAATGATATTTTCATATTTCTGGTGTTAGCATTGAATAGTTCATATGATTTAAATGGGTTCAGAAGAGCATTAAAACTATACTGAGTGGGGCAGAGCGTGTTTATGTGGAACAGGAAGGACGGAGATAGAAAAAAATGCTATGAGGGTTGAAGTAAAGAATTTTCAGGTTAATGCGGGTTTAAGCCACGCCCCTCCAATTTTCCATCCATAATAATATTTGTTTTACCCATAAAAGCTAAGTTAAAAATAAAAAACCTAATCGTGGGTCCCATACTTGGTGGACCCTTCTTCCCCCCTCTTTATTCTTCTTCCAGTTTATTTTTTTGCAATTTTTTTCTCCAATTTAAAATTGATTCTTCTATTCATAGCCAAAATTCTCTCTTGCGTTATAAATTTTCATCAACATAAAAAATAATATTTGTAAATTTTTATTTTCTACCTTAGTTCGTTCAGTTTTCACCGCCATGATCACGGATATTGATGTGTTTGTAAATATGTTGTTGGTTTTAACATTCAACTTTTAATTATTTACAAGAGGCACGTGATTTTTTTTATTGATGATTGATATCTATATTAAGACTAATTTAAATATGTACTGCATAAGATAAAGAAGTTCTTGGTATCATGGGTTCTTCATGATTTAGTAAATTATAGAAAGAACAAAATTAAACACAGGCCAAAAGATTAGAATGAAGTTGATTCAGATTTCATATTTTAAAATTATATATAAGTAACTTCTTTATTATATTTAGGAGTAGGTTTCTGAATAAATTTTAAAGGTTCTATATGATGTATTCTGATTTCGTCTTGTATAGATAGTGAAAGATCATAATCATTTCTAATCATGTTGATCTATGGTGGCGAAATTAAAGTGATCGATTGATTGGATAATCACTTGACGCTACCTTACCACCTAAAACAAACATTTTTATAAACTTGAAGAAATTTTAGTATGTAAGAGAGGATTTTGACAGTGCACAGAAAAATAAATCAATTAGAAATTGGAGAAAAAAAGGTAGGAGAAAGAATATGAAGATGAACAAATGGCAGAAGAAAGAGGCAGGAAGAAAGGCTCCAACAACTATGGGACCCCATGTTGAATTTGACGATTTTTTATTTTATTCACTTAGTTTCTAGGAGTAAGAATCGAAATGATCCTCTTTTTATATAAGTTATGGACTATCTGGATAAGGTGATATAAATAAATGATCAAAATAATTCAACTCCCATATATGAAAGACCATTTTGATCATTTTCTCCCCCTCCTACCCTTTTTTCGTACTACTAATTTTTGAGACACATATGTTATAGTACTAATCTTTTTTGTAGTTTGAACTATTACAATAACCTTCTTATTATTTTTTTTATAACCAATCAAATTAAATTGACTAATAAATTATCTATAATTTTCAAAAACTACTCTTATTTGCCACTTTTATTAGAATTTAAGCTTCTTACATATACACACTTTCTTTGCAACCACTTATGTAAGAAATTTACCCTTGAAATATAATTTAGAAAACTATTTCTTAACCTTATTCTCAAATAGAAATTGTCTTTCTTAATCAAATTGAATGGAGTTGCAATATATAAATAGAATTCATTTCTAACATTCTAACCAAAATATATAAGAAAGTGATAATTAATGGTGTGTTTGCTATGAAAGAAAATATTTGTCAAGTTTTTCATGTTTGTTTGAGTTAATTATTTTGGAAAATGTTTTCCAAAAAAATTCGTTTTCCTGAAATTTATGGAAAATGAATTCCCTTCAATCCTAAAGAAAACATCTTCCACAACTCCTTCCGACTAGTAATTAAAAACATAACAAAAATTGTCAAAAAATCAATTTGTTTTCACCTACCATAAAAACAGTCCCCCCCCCCAAACCCACCCCAAAAAAAAATAAAGCTTGTTTTTAAAAAATATTATTTTTTAACTTCAATTTTTTTAATCCATACTGACTCTAACCTCGACCCCCTACCACCAACCCCCTTTGAAAATAAAATAATAAAGTTTTTTTCTAAAAGAATTTTTTAATTTCAGTTTTTATTGTTTTACCCCCCCCCCCCCCCACCCATGAGACCCCTTACCATTCCCACCTCCCTTAAAAAATGTATGGTGTTATGAAACTATATGAATTTAGAAGAAGAAGAAATTAATGAGAAGAGAAAAGACATTATTTCTCTTCAAGTATATTCAGGATTTATAGATCTTTTACAAATCTTCTTTACAATGAAGGAAAAACCCTTTATTTATAGGGAAAACCTTACTTGGTCCCCAAGCAGGATTTCTAACCATATCCTACTGGGACTCCACATAATTAGATATTCACTATAACACAAATTGTTTATAACACTTCCCCTTGAATGTCGGTAGATTATGTGCCTCGTTATAACCTTACTAGATAAAACCCAGTGGTAAAAAAATCTAGTGAAGGAAAAAGAGCACACATATCTAATAATACACATTATGGATGTCTCATTAAGAACCTTACAAGAAAAACCTAGTGGGACAAAACCTTGTGAGGAAAAAAGAGTAAATCGCGCATTAACTCCCCTAATGAACACATCAATTCAAAGACTAGAATCTTCATTTTCCAAGCTTGTGCATCATCTTCTTGAAAGTTGTAGATGGTAGGGACATGGTGAATGAATCAATTATAGTATTACTTCAACATATCTCTTGCATGTTGATATCACCATTCTAGGGAGCTCATTAGTAGAAAAACTTTGACGAAATATGTTTTCTTCTATCTGCTTTCATGAATCTTTCCTTCAAGATCAAATATTTCTGCAAGTTCCTTACTTTAAATTCTTTAAGCAAATAATCTATTGCCAAGAGTTTCAATTCTAGTCATAAACTTGCATAATATGCTCTATGTATTTTGAATCTATTTAATCCTTATGAGGATTATAAACAAGTTTTCCAAAAACTTGTATATGCTTTAGATTTTGAACTCATTGGATATTTTCATCTCAACTTTGTTAAGTGACAACATTCAATGATAGATGTATGACATCTTCTAGTGCCTAGATTGCAAGTCAAATAAGCTTTACGCTTACCAAGATGCACCATTCCACTTTTCACTTGATAAATATTTCTATACAAGTATGCTTCAATAGATGTAGAATTCATTTCCTTATAATCTTTTACAATATTACGCGCTACTGTATCAAATATATCGTCAATGATTTACCATTTTGTATCGATTCACAACACGACAAAACTTATTGAGATCTCATCACTTCATTATTTTTAGGTAGCTACCCCTCTCATGAGTTTTTATAAAGTGTTATGTCGTAGGCCTCCGAGAGTAAATTATCTCCTCATTATGATTATTTTGATTCTTTGATCCTCCCTCCTTTTCAAGGATTATTATATTTAGAATTGATTAGTCTATATGGCTTCATGCATGTTATAAACTTTATCCTTAAGGGACATTCCATAGGAGTATTTACAACTTTTGTGTTGCTTCTAATCTCCCCCTTATGTTAGACAAACTAACATATATCTCAATCTTTTGGAGAATCTATCTTTGTGCATCATAGTATATTCATTAATCATATAATGCACATCAAAATTATCATATGAAAACTATTTAATCCCTGACCATATACCAATTAACAGAAAAATGGATCCTAACTTATTGGTTTGATTCATACAATTATATTTGTATGTAATATCATATTTCAGATCAATATATGAAACTATATTTTCATAAGAAATGATTAACTATATGAGACATTTAATATCACATCATCTTATATATTTATCAATATTACCAAAGAAGTATCTTGATTTCATATTCTTAAAGTTGTGCTTTTAGCTCAATTATCTTGCACAAACAATTTTGCGAATATCAAACTGTAAGTTGACAACAGACACACATGTGATTATATTATTGATTCATCTTTTTATCATATCACATGATAGGTAAAGAGGCCCATATTCACCTTTTATACTTTTAAGAATTTAGGGATTTTGTCTCAACCTTAGTTGATCCATCAACTTTATCACGAGAACAAGCAGCGTAAAGAATTCTAAAAGAATCTTCTAGTTTTTCAATGTATGTCCATTACTTAGTGTGCACATCTTTGGGTTGACAAAATTATTTATGCCAACTAATAAAATTATTAGTACTCGTAAACTCCAAGTTTACTACTTCATATGTCTTTTTCTTTAGTAAATTTTTGATTTACTATTATATGACTAATTTTCAATTTTATTACTACAAGATTAATTTTCAGATTTATTTCTTCTCAATAACTTTACCCTTTAGGTGAGTCGTGATCCCATCATTGAATGAACTAACCTAAAGAAAATTGTGCATGTAAACATATTATTTGTGCCAACATTTTTGCAAATATCAAGTTGCGAGATAACAATAGACAGACATTAGATCATATATAAGAAATATTTATTAAGACCATTAAATATTTAAACAATCCACTATATGTATACTAGGTCCACAAATATCTGTATACGTTCCTAGAACGCAGAGAAATCAATCTCAATTTTCGTTTATGATGGTCTCACAATTAACTTACCTTGTTAACAAGCAGTACAAGAAAATTCATGTCTAGTATGGTGTCTTATCACCTCATTCACTCTAAAGAATGGATCTGTATTTTTACCATTTATCAAAATTTCTCATTCTTCATGAATGGAACACAATCATCTAAGTACATCAAATTTTGATAACTTAGTACCTGATTTCATATTCACGTGCATCATTTAATCAATTGTCTTCTTTCAGACATAAATGCACTAATACAACATTCACTTTGTAATGGAGTAAATTCATTAAATTTTATGACACTTTATCTAGAACACATTAGTTTTTCTTTAGTCATTGTTATATCATCAATATGGTGCATTAAGACTCAAATTCAATGTCTTATCTATATAAAAGTGTTTTAGGTAATAAATCGACGGGCTTTGAACCCAATATCTTATCATAAATCGACGGGTCTTGAACCCAATATCTTATCATCATAGTGCATCAGGAGTTTAACCCAATTTCTTACCCTCTTTGTGCGATTAGACATAAATCCATCGTCTTATTCTTTTGGTGCGACAAAACTTAAATATATCGTCTTACCCACAATGAGGCTCAACCTTAAGCCTTCAAAATAATTTAATTTTATCACTTTGATGATCATTAATATGATTGTACATTATAATTACACACAGAATTGAGATTATTGATTTCTTATAATCAACATTAGTAGTTAATAAATATAGCTTAATAGATCACATACCTCATCTAAAAGGTTGAAAACGTACGTTTCACTAAATTGTGTTTATTTAATTAATAAAATAATTAGAAAGTCGACAAGTCTCTTTAAATACTTACTTTAGATGGTACCTCCAGATTTGATACATAAATAATTATAACATAAAAATAAATCATACCTTGAAGATATAAGAACCTTATTGCATAAGATCTCTTTTGCACTTTTTCCGTCTTTTTCATAATTCTTTAAGAATAGAACAATCGTGCTGATAACGTGTTATGAAACTATATGAATTTAGAAGAAGAAGAAATTAAGGAGAAGAGAAAAGACTTATTATTTCTCTTGAAGTATATTCAGGATTTATAGATCTTTCACAAATCTTCTTTACAATGAAGTAAAAACCCTTTATTTATAGAGAAAACCTTACTTGGTCCCCAAGTAGGATTCCTAACCATATCCTACTAGGACTCCACATAATTAGACATTCACTATAACGGAAATTGTTTATAACATATAGTTTGTTTTTACAATTTTTTTATGATTCAAATTTTTATTTTGTCATCCCTACCCTCGATCCTCCCTGACAGCTCCCCCCCCCCCCCCACACACACACACACACAAAACAAAAAAATAAAATTTAAGTTTGTTTGTTTAAAAATATTTTCAACTTCAAAATTTTATTTTTTCACCCTTATCCTCGACACCACCACTTCTCCCATTCCAAGCACCCCACCTACCAAAAAAAATAAATTTAAGTTTATTAAAATAAATATTTTTAACTTCAAAATCTAATTTTCCCCTACCCTCGATCCCCCAACCCTCCCACCCCTTAACATCCCCCACCTACCCCCAACAACCCCCCCTACACACACACCAAAAAAATTTAAGTTTGTTTTTTTTAAAAAAAAAATCAACTTCAATTTTTTATTTATTCAGACCTACCCTCAATCCCCCCCTTTCTCCCGCCTTGCCCAAAAAAAATTTTTTTAAGTTAGCTTTTACTTTGGTAAAATAAAAAATATTTATCAAATACATTTTTCATTCATAAATCAAACACTAAAAAAAAATACGAAAAATATTTCTAGTCATAACAAAACATGAGAAAATAAGTTAAAAAATATTCTTGTTTTTCAAGAAAACATTTTCTAGATAAACATTTTTCATGAAAATCATTTTTCTTCGTAACAAAGACACCCTTAATAAGATGAACTTCTTCAGACAATAATTAAAATTGTCTTGATTTTGACAAGATCGTAGAAACAAAAGATCTCATATTTATTATTTTTTTTGGATGAAAAGATATTATACTTATTTTTAAATGAAGTAATGCACGGTAAGTTATTTTAAGTAAATTTTGTTGTGATGTATGTATTTATAATTAAACATTTTTATGTATTCAAACTTTGCTGAAATAATTAGCTTGAATTTTTATGTACATTAAAACCTCTATAAATTAACATAGGTGAGCCGATGAAAATTTATTATTTTATAGAAATTTTATTTAATCTATAAATTAATATTTCTTAATTTAAATAATGATATGAAACGTAACAAAGATTAATTTTGATTGTATTAAAATCATTGTATCTTACTAATTTATGCATCATATTTATATACATAAAAAAAATATAATGCATATCGTACAATGAATACATCAAAACCATTACTAATTTATGCATCATGTTTATTGAGATGCGATTATCGTACAAACAAAAGAGCATGAATGAGAAGTGTGTTTTTTGATCAATATATTTATTTTGAATTTTGTGGTAGACGAGTTTTTCTTATGGTAGATAATGGTCCAACCCATATTAGAAATATTGAAGGACTACGACAATGTTGAATTGTTTTTCTTACTAACCAACATGACATCAAAAGTTCAACCTTGTGATGCTGAGATAATAACAGCTTTAAACATGTATTATTTTAACTGATTTTGTTGTAGGATATTGGAAGGTTATGAAATGTGACAAAATGATTTATAAAAGGTTAGTGTGTTGGATGCTATCAATTTGGCTATTCTTGATTGGACAACAAATATTCAGAATAGACAATACAAAATTATTTTCAACACTATAAAATTCATTCAGGAGATGCAATCTCGAATAATTTGTATAAACCCACTAATGAAAACGTCATTCATGAAATTGGGATCATGATTAATGATCTTGGTTGCCACAATAAAATGGATGTCAATAACCTGTTGTATTATCATGGTGGAAGTAATATAGGTTCAGAAGTCCAGAGGTTCGAAGAAAATGTGGATACCATCGAAAAAAACATTGTTGTTGATGAAGTTGAAGATGATACTATACATTTGGAACCAATTATAGGTAATAAAACACTTGTTGAAACTAGAAATCGTCAAATTTTTACTGTCAGTTCGAAAATACAATATGAGAGCCATTGATGCATTAAGAAATATTAGAGATGAACTTCAATTTAATTTAAACAAATAGAATCATATTTCAATAAATTGTATTGGGATATATTTGTGCATTGCATCTACCACGTTTCACAATTTTATGGTACAGTTTGAAAAGATAATATCAGAACTCTTAGATGCAGTAAGAAAAGTTAAAGATTAGCTTCAATAAGACTTAAAAATTTTAAGAAAAAATAGAAAACAATAGGATCGTATTTCACTTAGTTGTCTTAAGATAAATTTGCTCTTTTAAAAAATCACTCTATTAAGCGCATCTCCAACCCAATACCAAATTTGATGTCAATGCTAAATTTGGTTTAATCAACTCCAACCCACTGCACCAAATTTTACACCATAAAAGAATTTTTCTCTCTCTTTATTATTATATAATTATTTCTTATTTCATTTATATTTTCTTATATCATAAAAAAAATTATTTCCAAACATTCAGCATGTATGATTCATATTATTTCCTTTTATAATCATTTAGTATAAAATTATTTTGTGCTATAATTTTTAAATAATATAAATTGCTAGAAAATATTATACATTATACATAATAATGGATAATACAAATACAAGTGATATCACTGATGTAATACAAATAAACTTTACATAATTAAAAAAATTATTTTAAATTATAATCAAATATTCAAATTATGCATAAATATTCACTGCAGTGCTCCCATTAATGCTCTATTAACACATTAAATAAATATTCTTCCTCTAGTACCATTTTTACAGTCAGAGTTAGACTTTCCGATACATCTTCAATTAGTTCATTTAGATCACACTAATCTTCAATTTTGTTTTTTGTTTAAAAATTTATATGTTCGCATTTATAATATTTGTGAAAGTTAATTATAGCTAATATAATTTATAGTAGAAATAATATAATTTTAAAAAAAAGTATATTAGAAGAATTTATTTATAAAAAAGATAAATTTTATATTTAAAATTAATATTATAAAAATTTTACATAATAAATAATTAAATAAAAAAGAGATTTAATAATAACATACAATTTATATAATGTTTAATTAAAAGTCTGTATAGTAAAATAATATTATCATATTCAAGAATTTATTTGGTGTGATGAATAGTGTCACACCAAATTTGGTATAACAGTATTTACACAACAATTTTTTTGTGAGAACTAGTGTGGATTGGAGCTCAAAAGACCAAATCTTAAACCAAATATAGGATTTTGTGTCAAATTTGGTGTTGGGTTCTAGATGGTCTAATTTATGATATTAATGGAACCATATATTTCTATAGGGGTATTCTTAAATATATTATGTTATTATCTTATCAAAATTTACGATGTTTTCCATTGACCCAATTCGGGATCAAAAAAAAATATTTTGTTAAAGAGATTATTAATATATCAAGTATTAATTTATAAATTTTTTGACTATATTCAAAAAATTGTCAATGAAAACCAACCAGTAGGGCTATTCAAGAGGGCATTTTTTTTTAAAATTGGATGTCTCTAAAGAAACACTCAAGAGGGCAATACAAGAGACAATAAGGAGAGCCTAAATGCTCATAAATCCATAAACTTTTCTTGTATTTATTGCAAAATAAATTAGTCTTTATATACCATTTAAAAGTTTGAAATATAAAAGAGTTTATTTCAGAAGATTCTTGAATATATCACTTCTATTATTACTTTTTTTTTAATTTAGGAACCACTAATTTAATTAATACAAGCTTTCAGTTACGATAATGCTCGCAACAAATTTCCGTAAGTGTGGAAAATTAACTGCAAGCAAAATAAATTAAAGAAAAATGTGACATAGTTAGTGAATCGTTATTGGAATTGATCAAACTTTTTCGATCCAAAGTGTTTCACGAGGGAATCCATCATCTTGTAGGATTCTTTCATAAAAATCGCAAAAAGCGTACAATTTCGTTGTTCTCTTGATTATCTCTTCTAAGTTTCTCCACGATTCAAGGGTCTTCAGTAGCGTATTTCCCGAATTGTTGGATGTTTTAGACCTCCTTGAGATGTTGTTGATCTTCAAGACATCGAAAGCGCTTCGTCGTTGTAACTGAATCTTCGGGAAGAACTCCTTTGATCACTCTTTGGACGAACTATTGATGTTGATGTTTTAGCTTTCTCAAATTTGTTGAATGCTTGTTGAAGAGTTTTTTTCTGGATCCACTTGAATGTCATTCTATCCCCTATTTATAGTTGTAGGGAGTGGACAAGGTTGCTTCTGATTGGCCAAATGATGTCATTTTGACACTTGGTGCATTTGGATTTGTTCTTACATTTGACTGGGACTACCACCTCATTTGGACACGCGGTGTCACCTTGTTGGTCTTGGATGCCTAGTCACTATGACAGATGACATGGGTTTGTGCTTCAAGGTGAAATGAAACTTGAATTTGAATTTATTAAGATGAAATTATTTATTTGTAAATCTCAAATTAATTATTCAGCCTAAATCAATCGATTTAAATCAAATGTTGTATGAATTTGATCCAATACAATTTTTGTGACTAGAAATTCCCCTTACATTGAGAATTGACGACATAGAGGGTTGCCAAAGCTTTGCGACAAGACTTAAAGTAGTCATGAATGTGTTTTCCTTCTTTTTTTAGACTTGTAAACGTGTAGGCTTGACTAATTTTGACGTTGAAAGTTGAAGTCTTCCTGAGAAATGACCACGCTGATATGTTGAAGTCAACCTTTACCAGAGTCTTCATGAAAATATTCTCTAATTTGTAAGAGGTCATTTGACTTTCGATGTTTATCAACTCAATTTCGACTCGAAGTGTTTTAAGCTCTTGAAGACTTTCACATGAAATTTCTTCATAGTGTTGTATTTTCATTTGGGTCATCACTACGAAATACTGTACCCAAGCATAACTTGGTGATAGATACCTTGTGGTTTCAACGGAAATTTTAGGCTTACACTTGAATGGAACGCAAGGAATTCAAATTCTCATGACGCGAGTCGTTCTCGTTCGGTCATACTTTTACATGTAGTTTCTGAGAAAATTCTACCATAATTTGGTTTTTATGGTATTTCCATATTTTGATTCTCATGCAGAATTTTCATAATTTAATTCTTATGAAAACTTACCATAATTTGTTCTCTATGGAATTTTCATAATTTGATTCTCATGGAAAATTTTCATAATTTAATTCCTATGAAAACTTATCACATACTTTGTAGGAAATAAACTTTCCATCATTATAATTTTCCATAATTTTTAGGAATCAAATTGGTGTCTTCTTTTTTAGAAAGCTATATATACCCGTATTTTTATTGCAGTATCAGCAAGTTCAATTGAGTCCTCTCAGATTGTTTTCCAACTATGATTTTCGTCACCCCCTTTCATCTCAGCACGACTTTGGCAGAAAATTCGTATCTCCTTATAGGAATTCTAAAATTGTGATCTGTTTGAATTTTCTAAAACTAGACACATAGAGCTACAACATATCCGAATATCAGGGTCAGACGATTCTCTAATTTACTCAGGTGATTTTTTGAACTCATCCTAAGACTCTTATGGATTGAACGCATCAGCTTTGCTCGACTTCGCTGAAAAATTCATACCTCTGCGTAGGAATAACGAAATCACAAGCCATGTGTGGTGTTGTAAAAAAAATTCATAGGGCTATATGATATACGAAAACCATGATTAAATCAACTCTGTGCTGATTCAGTATTCAATTTGAAATCAACCTTTCACCAGTTGCAAAAATATAAGGTTACCCCCTTTACTTTGGACTTGTTCTTTATCTAAATTTTTCCTTTTTGTTTAATGTTTTCGCAGATACTTGATAGATCAATATGACTTCGATCCCGCAACATGATGCACTTCCGCTAACGAGATTCTCCGCATCCTCTTCTTCAAATAGTGGGTGACGACCAACAAAATTCAAATGACAAAGTTCTACTTCTTGAAGTTCAGCCTCCTGCTATCGGCATCCTCTCTCTTATTAGTGGGGCATATGACCAATATCTTCTCCTTAAAGAATGGTAAAAAATGGATACTAACGACGTTATGAGAATCTTTTCGAGCTAGGATACTAGCATGATATTTTTTTAACCAAAATCCGCATTTCATCATGACACATCATCTTCCAAATCTTCTCATTCTGATGGAAATTTCAACAATTGGGTGTGTTCCCTCTACTAACTTCGGTAATATTTGCTACACACCTGGCTACTGGAATGGGTAGAGGATGTGCTTCCCCACCACAAGTAGATTTTTGAGCTCATCAAAGTCTATGACGTTGTATATACTTCTTTGTTCACGTATGACTATGACAACAGTGTACTCCATGATTTTTGTGATCTTTGGATTCCGTCTACGAATACACTTTCTACTTTTATTGGAGAGATGTCCATATACCTTTGGATTTACAAGCCATTGAAGGTCTCCCTTACAAGGGCATTTTTATAATAAAGTCGTTCCCTTGACGAAAGAATTGACACAGACAAATACTCAAAACGAATTACTTCTTCCCAAAAGTTTTTGATATTTTTTTGGCCTTCTAAAGAATTGCTAAAGATGATCTCCAAGAGGTCTCTGTCCATGATTAGGTGAAGTTTTGGTTTAGAGGACCTCATAGATATGCCGAACCTCCGCAACAAGTGTCAAAGGTACAATAAAAAAATCCAAGATTGAACCACAATCCTTCAAGACTCATTGATGTAAACTTCTTGCTGCGGACTGATGAAAAGAATGCCCCCTTTATCAAGTTATATATGGAAAAATCACTTAGAGATGAGACAAAATTTGCAGCGTTCTTTTCTTGTTTGCTTTACAAATTAATTCTTTTGAATAAGAAAGTCAACCATGTGCATGCTGGTGTTTTTAAAGGTGTGAGCTTGATGACTCATGGAATAAAATTCTCTTTAGCAATCCCTGTTCTTACAAGCATATATCACGGCCTGCGAGAAATCTCTACTTCTTTACACTTGAGTGTGGAAAACAAATTTATCCCGATAAACTATGTATATTAATGGCTTGGGGAATACTATAGGACTCATCATTGCGCCAATCGTTCAGATTGAACGATACCTCTCTGCGAAATTTAAGGCGAGAAGATGTTCAAGTGTTTTGATTTTATTAATGCCCAAAAGTTATTTAAACAGGATGATACCCGTACCCTCCATCATCTAGAAATACTTCAAGGGAGGGATTTGAAGCTTACTGATAATTGAAAGCTTTTATATTCGTTGAACGAATATGTCATAAGCCTTCGTTCATGTTATGTATGCCATAGGCATGATTAAAACTTCATCATGGAGTCCTACAACCTTGTCAGATTTAGTCAAATATTTTGTTTTTGTCAAGATGTCCCCAGAGATCTTATGGAGCCTCCTTACGATGGTACACTGTTAACATTGGTGCAACTTTGGAATTCTTCTTTTCGAATCAATACCTTTTCTAATGTTATGATTCCAACGTGCCCATTAGAGGGTGCTCTTTTAATGACCCGCGAGTGTGTAGACTGGTGGTCATCCCAAAGAATGAATACTTCCCAAGGAAGCCTCCGCATCATTTTAAGAAGAGAAAGCAACACTCTGCATCCACTTCATCTAGAGAGGCTTCCGATCAACCAAAGTAAAAGTCACATCTTTCTTCTAAACCTCAAGCAAAGTGAAATGATACGTTGCAAGTCGCTAAGACCTTATCCACGTCCAAAACCTTGAAAGATAGGGATGTGCCTGCGAAATCAAAATCGAGGCGCCTTACATCAGCCTCAAAGGCGACTTCACTTGCTTCAAAAGTTGGCAATGGTTCTTCTACAACAAATGAACTTCATATATCATCAGGAAATGATAATGGACAAACATCAAAACTTGAGACGCCTTGTGATGAAATTTCTCTTATATATGCTTCACTGAATGGTGTTGGACGACCCAATGCGTCTTCTAGTCCAACGGATCATCAATGGAATCTTCCAAAAAGAAAGGCACAAGAGCTAGATGATGTTTGTTATGGTATCAACATTTTAGATACCATTTTAACTGATGATAACAACTTTGTTGATGAGGATCTGAAATCGGCATCTCTGTTTGAATTAGCAAAACAAGTAAGGCACTCTTTTTTTTCTTTTTTATTTTGAATATGATCGTGTTTTTATTTCTTATAATAATTTTTTTGTTGGACCTTCAAGAACTATATGGTGACGACCTTAAAAATGGTGCGGTTACAAATTCCACATTAGATCTTAATGATCTTGATGGGGATGCAAAAGACATTCATTTTTCTATTAATAATTTGATGCCTTCATCTGAAGTAGTTCCACCGAGAAAATTACCTTCTAGTGACATGATGCCTTCATTGTGTTGGAAATTTACAACTTTTACAATCGAAGTAACCATATTTTTCATAAATGAACATAAGATTCTAGGCTTTTCTCATTCACCATCTTATACAATAGAGATCACAAATAAGGTCAAAATCCCTTTTACATTAATAAAATCTCAAAAGTAGAAAAAATAATCAATACTAGAAAACATAACATCTTGTCCTCGGACCTAAGTACTCACCAAGCCTAGAGACAAGTCAACCCAAGCTTCACTTATAGGAAAAAGAATGCCTCAACGACTATTAACTACACTCATTATAAATGTAGAAATATGGGTTAGCACATAAATTACTAATTATAGAAGTCATGCAAAAACATTCTTAAAACATACACAAAAGGAAAATTTAGTTTAAATCATGTATTTAGCATGTTTAAAAGCCATTATGCAAAAGCAATAAGAAAAATAAGTCAAACGAACCTATAGGTCACCCAAGGCCCTACTACTGCAATGCGTTATGTAACATCCCATAAGACTACCAAATGTTTAGTAACTCATTTAGGTTACGAATATCATACATATCTTGCTTTTTACCTCATCCATAATTGACATAAATAAGTAAGGAGTGATCGATAAGCATAACTTGTAACAAGTGATGTCAACCTTGACATTCATACATATCATACATAAATAATCCATAAGTCTTCATAATATAAGAGGACCTCAGAATATACTCTCTTAAGGCCTTTGTAACATTCCACAAAATATATCCATCTGGTGAATGGCCTATAAAGTTTTAAGAATAGGTATTGGTGTTAAATAGGCATCTAAATGCCAAATATTATAAATATTGAGCATATTAGAAAATTATTTGCATAGTAGAAAATATTTGCTTAAAGGGTGATAGCCAAATTTTCAAGTATCAATGAGCCTTTTTAAAAAAATATGTACGTGCAATTAAGACCCGAATCTAAAATGTGTCTTTAAAATCTTAGAACACAATGTACTAGGCATCTGTTAAACCTAGTACCATAGCAGATGACCATTTAAAATGATCATGTATAGTAAGCAGTGCCAAAGGATATAGTGAGGATCCTTCGGACAATAATTAAACATTCCAAATGAATCATCCAAAAAAATTATTTAGGAAAATACAAGCAACACATGTGCAAGCACATGGGGAAAAACGAACAAGAAGGGGACCACCGTAACCGAATTTCGTTAGGGTAGTTAGGGGGCAGGCGTGCACAAGATTTCACCCATGTGGGGCCCATCTCTCTAACTAATTCTAGACTCTAACATATTGACCTAACTAACTAACCTACCTATGAAAAACAAAAATAAATTATTTATTACTTATTTATTACACCCGATAACCTAAGAATTAATTGGGTGACACTAACCTAATAACTAGATAAAGAGACAACCTAGTACCTAACCTAGGATGGTCGAAAGATTTACTTATAATCCTAAATACTTGAGAGTACTTTAGTAATTACCCTAGGTCACCTAATTAATTAAATTAGAAATTTCATTAATTAATTTAAATGGTAAAATGAAATCCTTACACTAACCTAGTAAGTAGTTTA
Source organism: Solanum chmielewskii (assembly GCA_027704785.1). Classification (NCBI taxonomy): domain Eukaryota; kingdom Viridiplantae; phylum Streptophyta; class Magnoliopsida; order Solanales; family Solanaceae; genus Solanum; species Solanum chmielewskii. Next base: position 35,541,712 of record JAKWIX010000328.1, on the reverse strand, counting down.
AGAAACATCCTAGTACTTAACCTAGGATGGTCAAAAAGGGTTGATTATGGTTCCAATGACTTAGGGTTACTTTAATAATTACCCTAGGTCCCTTATTTAATTAAATTAGAATTTTAATTAATTAATTTAATAGACCAAAACGAAATCCTTAGGAAAAATTTCAGTTTTCACTAATTGTTATGTTTTCCTATTTCCAGTCATTCTAGGATGGGCTTTTTAGTAATTAATTTATATTTATCTAATTTACTTAATTATTATAATTTGAATAAGTCAAGATAATTTTTCAAAGAGTTTTACTCACGTTAAAACCCTATAAATACACGACGCAAAACAGTAAGCAAGTGAACGAAAGAAAAATAGAAAGTTCCATTGATTCTCTTAGACGATTTCAAGGTTTTGTTCAATGTTTCTACAAGGTGGTATTCGTATATTAAATTATACATAAGGTATGGTTTTATCTCCTGGAATTATTTCTCCAAGAGTATTTTCAATCGTCTTGAATCTATGATATCTAGAAACTAGGGTTTTTTCCCAATGTTCTTGTTGAACTCCCTTTTTCGTAGTATCCTCCTTTTAGATTCCAATGAGTATATATTCCAATGTTCTTATGCCTAAGTTATGATATAAGTTTGGCTAATAATGATTTCATGAAATTATATTTGAATGAATGTTTGGCTTGTGCAATTAAATTAGCTATGAAGTCATATCCAAATTTTCTAGGCCAATACTAATTTTCTCAATCACATGTAGCCAAAGTATTGAAATGAAAACTTAAGTACATCTAAGATAATTCAATGAATTCATATCCAAGGGTATGCCAATCATTTGGACAAGTCCCAACATGCCCTAACCAAATGAACTATGAACATATGTATTTCATTGAATAAATTCTAAACGGCTATAAATTATGATATGAATCTACCAAATGAACGTAAGAAATTAAAGTGAGTACTAACGTAATTAAAAGTGTCTAAGTTAAGAAAGTGAAAAGAATGAGGTGTTAAAGGAAGTAAGACAAGTCTTACTTAAACCTAAGATACTATGTTAAGATACTCACGAAAAAGGGCGTTAGAATGTGTAAGACAAGTTTCATTAACACCAAAGATATTATGCAAGGATAAATTCACATTTCATAAATGTAAAGAAATGGATGGAAAGTCATCAAAAGAGTAAGTAAACCTCAATCTACAAGCAAACTTCCAAAATGTTTGAGTTAACTCTAAAAGTTAAGAAGATAAAACAAAGTGAGCAAAGCACCGATAGGCTAGTTATGATCTTGTGCTTGCACATGCAAGTATCATCAGATGAGGATCCACCACGGTGGATAAGAGTCTTCAAAGAATTCCTAGTCTTCAAACTATGTCTATCCAACATGGGAACTAGCCTGTGGATTCCACCTAAAAGAGCTAGGTATGTTTCGGTCTTACCTTGGCAAGTGAGATCTCTTCTTTTTGGTTTGGGGAAGACACCGGATTTCATGTTTAGCACACATGATCTATGTCGGTTAATGATCAAAAGAATGTTGTTAGTTCCCATTAGACGTGAGCCACTCCCTTTTTGTGTGGGGTAAACACTTGACATGGATTCACTTTAGCCGGTGAATCACCCCTTTTCGGTGTGGGGCACACACTCGATTCCATGTAAACTCACATGATCTAGGATTCACTTTGATCGGTGAATCACCTCTTTTTTGTGTGGGGAAGACACCGAATTTCATGTAACTTTACATTATCTTAATGTTACAGACTTCTTTAAGGAAGTAGAGATGTAAGTTCAAGGCGAACTAAGAAAGTAAGAGTTATGAATGCAAATGTTGATAAGAATGATGTTTCCACTAAGTAAAAGGCATAGCCAATAATGAATCCTCATGTTATGAAAATTATCATAGACAAATAAGATTGGCTTATAATGACCTCTTATATTAGGCCAATAATAAAATAATAGGAGTAGTCACTGAAGATTGGTTTATGAAGATTCCATACCCCAAATTGTAGTTAAATCATCTCCTTCATCTCTTGAATTACTTAGTTGCTTCATTATAGGTATGAGACTATAATGAATCATTGCACTTGTAAGTAAAACATAGGATCTAAGGAGATTTTTGATCTATACAACAATAAGAAGAAAAACACTGAAAATAAATTAAGTATGGGGGAAGGGACTCTCAGGTGTGGACGATCAAAAATTAAAATTTTCGCTCGAGTTGTTCTAAAATTATGTTCATGATTCTAAAGTCTTGTATTCATATAGAAAATGAGTTGTCTATTTTATTGCATTAAAATACGTCACATTTTATACCAGAATCCACAAATAATGAATTAGAAAAGTCTAGTGATGTCACTTACTAGAAATGACATGTTTTTAAAGAAAGAGCTTTCCCTGGTCATTCATGGTCCCTATGTGTATGTATGCATATACCCATACTTAGTACAAGTGTGTATTAACCCTATACTATTAATATCTTTTTAGGTGCAGGTTAGAGAGAAGGTTGAAGGCTCATCAAAGTTGTTTGGATTGTTGATCTCCAGACTTTGGTAGGTCCTCTTGTTTTTCGAGGATGCTACACTTATCTATCTAGCTTAGTACTTTTAGATTGTAATTCTATTAACCATATTGTGATCATGAGAATAACTTTTCGATCAATCGCAACAAGCTTGCCATACTCACAGTCATTCATACAAAGTCTTGTCTATGTGTAGTGGAATAAGGATATTTTATGCAAAGGGACCAATAAAATATAATCATAGTATCATCACCATCTAGGTGAATCATGATTTCATATGCAATCACTATCAACGCATAAAATCCCATTAAAATACCCTGCAAGGCTAAAAATATAGATAAACCCTAATTTCTATATTAATCAAATAAAGTAGATAGATATCATGATTCAATAACATAATTAATGTAAAATTAATCAATTATCAAGGTTCTATATTCAACCAAGCCATATTGTAGTTCATACTTTATGAAGAAGGGGAAATCATGGGTCCAAGGAAGGTTTTGATCAAAATGCAACAATACATCATTATTACAATAATAAATAATAATATTAAACCATATTAAACTCAAATTATACAATTTAATTCGTTTTGGAAGAAGACCCATGTTGAAGATTAATAAACCTTAGGTTTAATTTATTTAGAAACTTGAAAACTCAATTTGAAGGGGCTCTTTTGGGTGATAGCTTCCAAAAGATGTAGCATCCATATATGTTGACAAATTCTAAATTAAAATTGAGGAATAAATACTGATTTTTGCAGCCCTAGATTTATCATGATCTTCCTCTTAAACAGAGTCTAGCGAGATAAATATTATGGAGTGATGTGTTGATCATGTTTTGAGTTTGTGAGTTGTTAAAATAGTTGTTTGATAGTCAAAAGTAATTAAATATGCCTAAAATAAATAGTAGAAATCGTCCTAACCCTTAATTAATTAATTAGTCTTTTACCCGTTTGCCTTTAGTTAGCCGAGACTATGCAGTCTCGGGGGTGAGCTACACTCCCCCACCTACGGACCGTAGGTCGGGTGACTCCATGTGCTGGGAGGTTATGGTTTGGATCTAGGAGTAGGAAAATTAGGGGAGGAATTGGGTATACTTACTCCCAACCCATGCCCTCCACCTAAGGGGTGTGGGTCCACCCACAGTTCATGGGTGCCCATCCGTGGGTTCTATTGCCTTTTGACAACTTTTTGAACCCTTACTTGTGTTCCCCCTCAAAAACCCTTGGTGGTCATTGGTGGTCATGCCTTTATGTGTACGTCCTAAAACATTAGTAATAAGTTAGGGAGGTTAATATACGATTCTTAACTTAATGATGTCCCAATTTAGGACCCTAGACAACAAGTTAGGCCCTAGATTTTTGGGCTTTTACATTATCCCCTCGAGGGAACATTTATCCCTGAATGATGATCTAAACACCAAACTATGTTCGAAAATAAAGACTAAAAGACCTAAGCACATGAAATATCAAAATGTCCAAAACTTATTATTATACTATTCACCTCATGCACTATTTAGAAGGAGAAAACTTCAACTACGTCTCAAGACATGGTCAATGCAATACAAGAAAGTATGAACTACATCTATCAACTTAATATGCATGAAATGGAACATATATCATATCCATATGAGGAACTACCTCCTCCAACAAAAACAAGTTCAATACCACAATGTGGAGCCAACATGTCATACCACCAAAAACACAACTAAGCATGTTTATAAATTTACCTCATAAAATGTCTAATCATCAAATTTAATGCAAATAAACATGAGGATTAGACAAATCTTGAGAACTCAATTTATGCTAACCATGAATTATCCCAAGAACATGCACACTATAAGGAAATCATGAAAACTCAAACAGTACACATGACTCCCAAAACATTAAAACTCGAGAGGGACTATTTACCTCAAGTTTGCATTAGAGTTGAAGTTAAAAGATGAGGATAACAGGACTTCATATCAGCCTCGGCCTCCCATGTAACACCCTTAACCAAGTGATTCGTCCATAGAAGCTTAAATACTTTATTTATTCTTGACCTCTTAAGTTGCCTGTCAAAATTTTCTATCGGAACCCCTTCAGAAGAAAGACTCTCATTAAATCCTAGGACCTTTAAAGGAATAATAGATACTAGATCATCAATACACTTTTTGGGCAAGGAATATGGAACACTGAATGAAGTAGAGCCAATTCATTTGGCGAGTCTAATTCAAATTAAACTTTCAAAATATGTTTCAAGATTTGGTATGGACCCACATACTGAGGTCTAAGTTTTATTCTTACCAAACCTCATCACACCTTTCAAAGGTCAGACTTTCAGGTCGACCTAATCACAAATATAAAAAACTAGATCCCTCTCTCTATTATCAACATAGGAACTTTTATGACTTTCGGTTTTGTTCAATCTTTCTCTTATGAGTCAAACATTTTCAATGGCCTCACAAACTAAATCTGGACAAAATAGGGTAAATTCTCTAATTTTAAACCACCAAAACTGATGTACACTCCTACCATATAGTGCTTTAAATGGAACCAAGCAAATGTTTGAATGGTAACTATTGCCGTACGATAACTCTATTCAATAGTATATGGTAATACCAATAACCTTTATAAGCAATAAAACATGCCCTAAACTTGTTTACTAAGGTTTGAATTATGTGTTCCTCTTGGCTATCTGATTGATAATGAAAAACGGTACTAAGATTGTCATTAGTACCAAGCCATTTTCGGAACACCATCAAATGTGACAAGTAAATTGAGTACCTTGATACAAAATAATAGGTAAAGGAACCCAATATAACTTTAATATTCCCTTGATGCACAACTTGGCATAGTCTTTTGTGAAAAAAGTGACCTTCATGGGACAAAAATGGTCTGATCTAGTGAATCTATAAATTATTACCCAAATAAAATCATGTTGTGTTCGAGTACGAGGAAAACCCGCACTAAAATCCATATTCACATCCTCCCACATCCATGTAGGAATGTACATACATACAAATATACACACACATATATATACCTTCCTATTTCAAGTGTTCGACCTCAACTTATTGATAATTTGGTCATTTGGACACAAAACCCGATCTATACTTCTTCATGCCATTCCACCAATAGACTTCCCATAGATCACGGTACATCTTTGTGGCTCCCGGATTCAAATAATATCTTGAACCATGAGTCTCTTTTAAATTTTCTCTCTTAGGCTTATCTTAAACCTTGCAACAAAGCCTTAATGGATTTCCTATGTACCGATTTTTTCAAACTCAATCAATATAGGATCAAGGTGTTCCACTGAATTCACGTAAGCTACTAAGGATGATTCAGAAGTATGACAAACCAATAAACCACATTTTCGATAATATACTAGTTTTACACCTAATTAACAAAACTATGCACATCATAAACTAATCACCTTCTACATGGCTACACTACCCATGGACATTCGACTTAGGGTATCCACAACTACATTAGTTATTTAGAAGCTCTAACCACCTTCTTTGTCGGAGATTCAAATATTTTTGAGTAAACACATATTGAAGACTCTTGTTATTGGTGAACACATCTACATGCACCCTATGAAGGTTATCTCTCCATATTTTCAAAGCAAATACTACGACCACTAATTCAAGATCACGTGTTGTATAATTTTTTTCGTGGTCCTTGAGTTAACTTGAAGCATATGCAATTACGTTACCACATTGCATGAGGACACATCCCAAACCCACTCGAGAAATGTCACAACATACCACAAACCCATCGGTACACTCTGGTAAGGTTAACACTAAAGCGTATGTAAGCTTATCTTTCAATTCCTGGAAGCTTTTTTCGCAAGCCTCCGACTACAGAAACTTAGATTTTTTTTGCGTTAAGGTCATAAATGGAGATGCCAAGGAGGAAAAAACATCAACGAATCTCTTGTAGTATCCTGCTAAACTCTAATAAATATAATATCGATAAGAGTTAGAGGTCTAAGGTGACTCTTGACCGCATCTGCATTCTTCGGATCTACGTCAATACCTTTTCTACATAAAACATGACCATGGAAAGAAACTGGACTAGGCCAAAAATCATATTTACTAAACCAATGTTGGTGGTTTTTAAGGACTTGCAAAATAATTCTCAGATGCTTCATAAGATCACGCTCACTGCCTGAATAGTTAAAGATATCATCAATAAATACGATCACAAATGAAGTTCTTCAAAAATCTATTAATAACGTCCATGAATTCCACTGGAGCATTGGTCGACCCAAATAACATAACCACAATTTCAAAGTGATTGTACCGAGTCTTAAAGGTCGTCTTGGGAACGTCAACCCTTCTTACTCTTACTTGATGGTAACCGGAATGAAATCTATGTCAGAGAAGTAGTTAGCCCCTTCAAGTTGATAAATCTAGTCATCAATTCTAGGAAGAGAATTATTATTCTTTATAGTGACCTCGTACAACTGGTGATAGACAATATACATTCTAAGGGACCTATCCTTCTTTCTCACAAAAATTATCGGAGCACCCCATGGAAAGATACTTGGTTGAATAAAACCCTTGTCAATCAAATCTTTCTATTACTCATTTAACTCTTTTATTTTAATTGAGCCATTCAATAAGATGGATGTATATAGGTTTGGAATTTGACAAAAGATCTATGTAAAAGTCTTTTGCACGGTCGAAAGGGATTTCGGGCAAGTCATTTGGAAAGACTTCAAAAATCTCACTCATTACGGGGACCTACTCTAAAGAACTAGTCTAAGAGTCAACATCCAAAACCCTAAAAATATGGTAAATTATCATTTTCCAAGATTTTAGACATGAAAAAAATTGACCTCCAGCATGGAGTCATTTCAAAATTTAAAATTAACAACCAGAGTTACATATAATGGAAGCATAGCGATCATCAAACCAATCCATGGAAAAAATAACATAAAAATCAACTATATCTAATTCTACCAAATTAAATAAAGTTACTTATGAGACGAATAAATAGGACAACTCCTGTAGACTCTTTTTGCCACTACCGAGTCACCAACCGGAGTAGAAAATGAAAAATGTTATTCTAAATCATCGGGGAGTGTTTAAAATTTTATGGCCACAAACGTTGTAACAAAAGACAAAGTGGAACTAGGGTCTAACAATTCATATATATCAATAGGAAAACTTGTAACATATCGGTCACAACATCCAGGCGGGATTGAAAAGAATAGAAACATTTATTTTTTGGAGCATCAAAATTTAATCAACTTGCAAGGTCTTATTTTTCCTATATTCCTTGAGATCTTAGAGATGGAGAAATATCTCTTCATATGGAAACTCTTTCCTCAACTTAAGCAACCATCCGAACAAACTAAGAACTTTTAATCATGTTTCATACCACACATTGAACAAGTAGGTCTCTCAACCTAAGAACCACAAATATTGCCCCCTTGAGACAGGTTTATACATACTATATTTGTTGACTCTTGGAGTGCTAGAGGAAACTTGGTTGGGAAACTATTTTATGAACCTTGTTTACCTTTAACCTAAAATTTACCCTTGGAAGAATTTCCATCTTCGGTCATTTCCCTTTTTACTTCTCTACTCACTTTCGTATTTTTTGAACCTATCAAGGACGGCCAACTTGAACAATCCTAAATCAATCAGAACCGCTCTTAGAGGTCTGTCATCCTTCCAGTTCTCAAACCAAACTTGAGACACAAATTTTAGTTTATAGGCAGTTATAGTTTTGCCTTTTCATGTGGAAACACTCCCATATAATCAAGCACCTTAAAAACTTCATCAATGAACCCTTGTGGGTCTTCCTCCTTTGTAACCAAAGAACATATCGGGATTCGTTCTTATGAAATCCTTTATCCTTTAAGTAATTGTACTTGAATTAGGATTAACTATAACTCTAGCATACCTAGTGACTTGAGTTGTTGCAACATGGGTCAATTTTTAGAGAGTCTTTTATCTCCACTTGGTATATAGCCCACACATAATAGAAGTGTGAGGAATTGGAAGCTCTAGTGGACGATGAGGGTCAAGGGGACCTTGAGGTCTTAGGGAGGAACTCCCTCATTCATAATGTCCTCTTACATTCTTCCTAGGGTGGCCCTTCTTTTATTCATAACCTATATTTATTAAAAAAGCGTTAGAAAAAAGACAACAATAGAATTAAAAATTTTGAGGCACGACAAAACAGTAAATAAAGAAGTTAAGGTAATACGAATAGTAAAACCTATCATTCATATGTGTCGCTTTTCTCACCCACGAACAAGAATCTACTAGACATTGTTCATGCGACATCATCCTAGAATCATTCTAAACCATGTTCTCTCATTACCATTTGAAAGATCCCAAAATGAGATAAGGTTAAATAGGTCCTTTAATGAGTTTAAAGAGTCAATAAATCATTTTTAACCTGTGTAAAAACTTGTAAAGTTAGTATAAGATATTTGAGGTCAAACGTCCAAGGACGACCAAGAAGTCCGGAAGCTAGTCTAGTTAAACTAGTTCGTAGTAGGGTTTTTTCCAGTGGAGATTTGGAGTATAGAATGAGGGTAAAATTGAATATCAGAGATTTATACACATATAATGACAAGTAAAGTGTTGGAATCTTTGAGTACGACTCCCGGGGGCCAAACCTAAGGGTCCCCTGAGTGGATTCAAACATTTGCTTAAAAAGCTGCAAGGCAACCTTTTTTGTGGAGGGGGTTGCATGTCGCACATGATGCACTTAAATATCAATGGACAAAGAGAAAAATATTGTCTCTAATAGTATCCCGGCACCAAGAATTGGAGGATACCACGTGACACGTAGTGACATACAAGATTTGATCGCGTCGTTTTTAAGAGAAATAAGAATTGGTTAAATGGTCTAATAGGTGCAGGGGTCTTTTAGGTAATTTAGGGATTATTTATTAAAATTTATTTTAGGGGTTTGAAGTGTATTAGGTAGTCAAAAAACCATTTAGACTATCGACTCAAAATCAAAACCTCTCCCACCATAAAGCTCTCTTAAGAACACCATTGAAGAAGAAGAGAAATTGGAGGCTGCTTCTAGGACGAAATCACCATCGAATCAAGCTGGGTTTAAGGATATTATCAAAGTTATTTGAATTTTTTTTTCATCCATGGATTCTTCACTACATGTAGCCGTCATAGTTTCCTCAATTGTATATCAAAAATATCGCAATTTGGATAGGGTTGTGATTGCATTATGGGTAAGGCTTGATTGTGATCCCAATCTAGTAAGTAAAATTCAATTATGTTTATATGATTATTGTGTGATGTTATTATTTTGTTTAATTTCTAAATTATAAGTCGTGATGATGAAGCTGATCATGGTGGATTTAGGCCATTAGAGGCAAGATGAAGGTTCTGAGTTGATCTTCTTAATCAATTATTTTGAATTTAATTTATCATAATAGGATCACCAATAATTGAATTGAACTACGCCTAATTTATTAAGGAAGATCTTTACTTTTAAAGTTGGAATTGAACCGATATGGTCATGGATGACTAGATTTACCATCTAATGATCGAATTGACTAAATTAACTTTTAAATTAGATATGGATCATGATGGAATGATGTTAGCTTTGATTATAGGAATTGTATGTCATTGTTGTTAGGAATTTTGGGGTGAAGTCATTCTGAGGTGATTATTATGATGTTCTCATCCTCGTTTACATTTAAACATTCACAAGCTAGAGGAAGCACGTTCTCACACATAGATGGATTCTAGGTTGAACGAAGAACCTAAATTAATCAAGGCATGAGAGACTAAGAATATATGGAAGTTGAATTGACTAATATTTTCTTGTGTAATTGATTTTGTAAGGTAAGATCAATTGTGATGGCTTCAGTTGCTAGATATAATGGTAACTTTGAGATAGTGAATCTCAAGGAGTATTGAGTTGAAATAATCATAGTATCTTGAGATAGTGAGTCTCATGGATGCTTCTGTTGAAATACTCATGTTACCTTGACGTGATGAATCTCAGGTAGCTTGGGATTAAGGAAGCTGGCTCTCTGGTGTTGAGCTTGATGTTGTGTTACAAGGATGCTTTGTCATTGTAGCATGATTTGGTTAGGCCAAAACCATGTCATGACAACCTTAAGGGAAAGGCCTATACCCTCCTAATGTTAGATTGATTTGAATGTAAGATGCATTACATGGAATATCTTGAGATAGAATTGTCATGGTAGTTAGAGTTAAGCATTCATGCTCCCCTAGGGATTAGCTTGCATCTTCATGATTTGTTGCATGGTGGTTAAGTTGGGACTATTGTATCCTTCCTTTGTTATCTTTTATTGTTTAATTAGATGCTTTTCATTGTACTTTATACATTATGTTTGTAGATTAAGCTTAATGAATAAGTGTTCAAGTTAAGTTAGCTTGAAGTAGGACAGACTAGAGAAGTACTTAGCATAAATGGTAGTGTGGGATGCCATCCATAAATCGCACAAGTATGACTTGAAGCCACCTATGATATGACCCTTACATAATGTTTCCTTAGCTTTGATATTTGCTATAGTTGCTTCCCATGACATGATTGATTTAAGATGAAGGTTTCTTTTCGATATGAAATAGGTCTACTATAGGCTTCTAAACTAAAATTAAAGGGAATAGGGTGACTTCAAGATAGTTTGGTATGATAGTTTCCATACTTGGTACATTTCTCACTAACGCATATTTTCACTGTATTATAATCCAATGTAAGGTGTTGAGAAGATTGAGTCGCTTTGAGGGTTAGAGTTGCCAAGGGTTTCAAGGAGTGAAGATTGGTGAGTCCTCTTAGAATCCGATGACACCACCCTTATGTTACATTTTATGTACTTTACTATGTTTAGACTTTTGTAGGCTGCGTCCCAACACATTTGTACTAAGTTGTCATAAATGGTTTTTATGACATGATAGAAAGGCTTTCATTTTCAAAAATGACTTCTGCAATATGTTTTTAAGAAAAAATGTTTTAATTTTGTTCTACTTTTCATATATATGCAATGAAAGATGTCTAAGGGCTTGTATAAAACCTCCAAGAGTTCAAGTATGCCATGTTACTTCTATGTCGTGAAAAACATGGTATTAGAGCATAAGGTTATGGAACGATCTTATGAAGTCTCAAAACCACATATAGAAGGAGTCTATGGGATGATTAGGGATGTTTCACTTCTTTATTCTTCAAGTGGTGTCATAGAGTTTTGGCTTCAGTAAGACCTTTTTTCGAATATTTTCTTACAATTTTGCCCTGGTTATGACTAACACTATGGATAATTCTAGAAGGAAAGGAGATGGCAATGGGGATCAAGAGATTCCTCCCTAAGGATAACAAATTCCTCCTCCAGTTCCTAATCATACACAAGTGTGGAATGTCACTCTACAAGAGTTTAGTACCTCTATAAATTTGTTTGCTCAAGCCTTGATTGCCCAAGCCAATAGGGAGATGATGCAAAACCTTATTGGGGGAATTAGTACCTATATGAATTAGGAGTTCTTGAGGATGAACCCTGTGGAATTTAGTAGTTCCAAGGTGGAGGAGGATTCAAATGGGTTCATATATGAGGTTTACAAAAAACTTACAATTATGTGATTAGACTCTAGGGAGGAAGTTGAGCTATCCACGTATCAATTGAAAGATGTAGCTCAAGTTTGGTATGAACAATGGAAAGATTCTAGGCTAATAAGGGCAGGTCTCATTGAGTGAAAGATGATGCTATGTTAGAGAAATTCATAAGCATCAAACAAGGAAATTTATGTTTTAAGGAGTATGATTTGTATTTAACTCTTTTGTGTAAGTATGGTCCAATCTTGGTAGAAAACCCTAGAGACTTGATGAATAGGTTTGTGACGGGGTTGTTCGAGCTAGTAGAAAAAAATTGTCCTATGGAAATGCTTTTTGATGATATGGATATCTCTAAGCTAATGGTGTTTGCCAAAAAAAATAGAAGAGTCCAATTTTAAGAAGGAGAAAAAGAAGTAGGATGGACAATGAAGTGTCCGCTAGACATGGTCATTCTTATAATCGACAGAAGTTTTGCATCTAAGGTTATTATAGTGTTCCTAGGTTTGAGGAAGAGAGGGTGTCTATCCTAGACCTCAAGGGAAGAGGAATGATTATTCATGACCTACTTGCCCTAGATGTTGTAAGAGACATCATTGTAGGTGCTTGGCCTATAGAGATGGTTGTTATGGATGTGATTAGAGTGACCACATGAGGAAGGATTGACCTAAGACAAAGGCTAATGTGAGGAAAGGAAAGAAGAGTGATGTGGAAGATGGTACTCAAAAGAGGAACAGGTTCTATGCTTTCCGATTCAACGGTGATTAAGAATTATTTCTTTATGTTCCTTTTTGGTATGTGTTTCTTTAATGACATATTAAAATTTCCAAAATTTCAAATGAGTTTGATTTGCCTTGTTGGTTAAGATTTTTTCCTTATTATGATGAAATGATGCTATAAAGACATGCGTGGCTTACTCCCAAGTGTGGGATAGTGAACGTTTTTCACAAAGTTATTATATGATTATATGTTGCTATGATTCTCATTCAATGTTATGAAGGTGGTTAGACCTTGTTCAAAATTGACCTAGCTTCATGGAGTTGTCTCTTGATGTGACATAATTGGGTCAATGATCATTCTAGGCTCCATGAGCTATTTTGTGCATGTCATAACTAGGAGGTATTAATTCTCCTTGAATTGTACTTAGAATTTTTTCTTCATGGAAGATTAAGTTGCATTAGACATGTGTAGCTTGGAATTGAAGTTACCTTGATTTGTGTATGTGCATTTATATATAAGGCATATATGATGGTCTTATAGTCTAGAGTTGGTCCTTTAAAGAAGTGTTTAAGAATGTGTCATTCGAGGATGAATCTTTCTGAAGTGGGGGATATTGTTTGTATCCAAAAATGATATAAGGTTAATAGGAACTCTCATTTTTATAAAGAGTCAATAATGCATGTTTAAGATGTGTCACACCTTGTAGAATTTAGTCTGAAGAGATTTGAGGTCAAATGTCCAAGGACAACCAAGACGTCTGGAAGCTAGTCTAGTTTAACTAGTGTGTAGTAGAGTTTTTCAGTGGCGTTTTGTAGTATAGAATGAGAGTGAAATTGAGTGTTGAGGATTCTTACAGATAGAATGATATGTAAGAGGTTAAAATGTTTGTGTATGACTCCCCGAGGACCATGCTAAGGATACCTAAGGAGAACCCAAACGTTCCACTAGAAAGATGCCTGGCAGCCTGTTTGTAGAGGTGGTTGAATATCGCACTTGCAGCACACAAAGGGAAAATTTTACCCTCAAACGTGGGGACAATGCGAAGTATTCTTTCTCAAATGAAATTCCAGAACCAAGAACAAGAGGTGACCTCGCGACGCGTAGTGACTTCCCAGATTTGGTTGCGTCATTTATAAGCCAAATTAGGATTGGTTAAATGGTCCAATAGGTGCAGGAGTAATTTGGGTGTTGTATGGATTAATTATTGGAGGTTATTTTAGTGTTGTGAAGTTTAATTAATAAGTGAAATAGTCATTTAGACTGTAGAATCCAAATCGAAACATGTCCTTCCGTAAAACTCTCTCAAGAACAACATTGAAAAAGAAGAGAAATTGGAGGCATCTTCAGGAGGAAATTCATCATTGAATAAAGATGAGTTTAAGGATCTAATAAGAGGTATGTGAAGCTTATTCATCCATCGGTTCTTCCATTCATGGATCCCCCATAGTTTCCCTCAATTATGTATCCAAAACACCCCAATTTGGATAGGGTTGTGATTGAATTATGGGTAAGGCTCTATTGTGATCCCAATCTAGAAGGTAACATTAAATTATGTTTATATTGAATTGGAACAAAGGCAAAAAAAGTTCTTCTTGCGAAGAAGCCCGTGCTTCTTTTGTTGAAATAAGGACAAATGATAATTATGTGATGTTTTCATTTGGTTTTATTGATGAATTCCAAGTTGTGATGACGAAGGTTATCGTACTGGGTTTAGGCCATTAGAGGCAAGATTAAGGTTCTAAGTTCATCTTCCTAATTCAATTGTTTGTATTAAAATTTATCATAATATGAACACCAAGATATGAATTGAATTAAGCCTAATTGATTGAGTATTATCTTGTCTTGTAAAGTTTGAATTGAACCTATATCATCATGTATGACTGGATTTATCTTCGAATGATCAAATTGAAACATTTAACTTGTAAATTGGATATTGATCATGATGAAATGAAGTTAGCTTTGATTATAGGGATTTTATATCATAGTTATTAGGACTTTGGAGGTGAATTAAATATGAGGGGATTGCGATGATGTTCTCTTTCACTTTTATACTTAGACATGAACAAGCTAGGGGAAGCAAGTTCTTTCACATAGATGGATTCTAGGTTTAGAACCTAAAAAATCAAGGCATGATAGACTAAGAAAAGGTTGAAGTTGAACTGAATAGTATTTTCTTGTGTAATTGAATTTGTAAGCAAATACGAAGGTGTGATAGCTTGAGATATCTTCTACTAGCTTGATATTGTGAATCTCAAGGAATCTTAAGTTCAGACACTCGTGGTAACTTGAGATGGTGAATTTCATGAAAACATGAGTTGAAATACTCATTGTAGTTTGAGGTGATGAATCCCATGGTAGATTGGGATGGAAGAAGCAAGATCTCCCATGCTTAGCTTGATCTTGCATTGCAAGGATGCTTGATCATGTTAGCTTGATTTTTTAGGCCAAAACCATGTCATGGGAACTTTAGGGGAAAGTCCTATACTCTCCTAATGTTAGCTTGATTTGCATTCCAGGTGCATTTCATTGAATATATTGAGAGAATTCTCATGGTAGCTTTGTGTTGAGGATTCATGCTCCCTTATGGATTAGCTTGCATGTACAGGATGGGTTGCATGGTGGTTAGGCTGGGACTATTGTATCATTTCTTTCTTAGCTTTGATTGTATGATGAGATGATTTCCATGGTAGTAGGTCTATTATGTTGGCATGTTATGCGTAATAGACAAGAGTGCAAGATAAGTTAGGTTTGAGTAGGATATGCTAGAGAATTACTTAGTATGGATGGTAGTATTTGATACCATCTATACATGGCAAAGTATCATTGAAGATACCTATGACATGACCCCTACATGATATATGCTTAGCTTTGATAGTTTCTATAATTGCATTAAATGAAATGATTGATTTAAGATTGAAGTTCCTTTTCAATATGAAATAAGTTTACTAGACACTCTTAAACTAAAATGAAAAGAAATAGGGTGACTTCAAGATATGCTTAGTGTTCAGGTAGGATGGGATGTCTCACAGGCATTTCACAAGTATGCTTTGAGGTGGCCTAGGGGTATAGTGCTCATATGTTATGATGAAATATAGTCTTAATTATGAGGGTGGATTCTGATCATGAATGACAAATGAGGGGTACTTTGTTTTGGTAGTAGTATGAGATGCTACCTTAGCCTTGCAAAAGTATACTTGGAGGTGTCTTGTGATGTAGTTCATTTGAGTAAGAAAGATAAATGGTTTATGTATGAACTTAAATATGATTTTGATGATTTATTATACAAATGATATTCATGTTATGTTTATGCTATTTATCTCTTATGATTATGTCTATTGTTGACTAAGGCTTTAAAATTTCTTATGCTTACCATCATAGTTTCCATACTTCGTACATTTCGTACTAACGCATAACTACATTCTTATCCAATATAGGGTGTAAAGATGATTGAGTTTCTTTGATCGGTATAGTTTCCAAGGTTTTCAAGGAGTGAAGATTGGTGAGTCATCATAGAATCCGAGGACACCATCCCTATATTGTCTTGTATGTTCTTTACTATGTTTAGACTTTTGGGGGAGGTATTCCAAGACATTTGGACTGATGTTTCCATAAATATTCTTTGATACATATTATTGAAAGGCTTCCGTTTTATGACATGACTTCCGCATTATGTTTTTGAAAAAAAAAGTTTTAATGTCGTGCTACATTTAATATGTGTGCAATGAAAGTTGTATAAGGGCTTGTACAAGACATCCGAGAGGTCAAGTACGTATAAGGAGTGATCTTTGATCACAACATGTGAAAAGTGAAGTCAACCTTAACATCGATATGTATCATACATATACACCCCATAAGTCTTCATACTATAATAGAATATCACCATATCATATCTTAAGGCCTACACCTGCAATACATAAGTAAAATCTCATACCCCTACTCATAATACGCAATATAGCTTAAGCAGTCATAGGTAGTGTACATATTCTTAACATAATTCATGTTTTTACCATATATGTAAAATAGTCTTAACCGACATAAACCATGTGAGCTACATGGAATCTTGTGTTCTACCCCCACACTGAAAAATGGTCTCCTATTTGCCTTAGGTAGAACTGTCATTTTTAGCTTTTAGGTGGATCCACTAGATAAACAACTATGTGGGAACATAGTAATGGGATATTGAGATTGCTTCCAGAAACCCTAAATGCTAATGTGGGGTCTTCAATCTCATGATACACCATATAAGGATCCCAAGTACTGGTGTGACGGAACCTACCTAACATTCATATCAACTCAATGCTAAGCATAATTTCCCTTAAAAGTTCATTAAGGCTTTGCTTAAGTTCATGTTCGTCAAAGAATGCATTAGGCATTCAACAACATATCATCATAATAGATCATTGATTCATTAGATGATAATGTCTTCGAACCATTGAATAAACTTTGCACACCTTAATCATAGTGTGATCCTAATAATAGTCTTTCATATAATCACAACAAGCTTACTATAGTCATAACATTCATACATAATCATGTGTAAGGGTAGGGGAAGAAGGATCTTATAATCAAATCCACCAATACACAATAGTCATAGCAACATCACCATTCAGGTGAATCATGAGTTCTATGCAATCACTAAAAAGTTATACAAATTCCATCAAACTACCATTCAAGGATAAAAATCAAGATAAAACCTAAAATGATGAATTACCGTACTTATTTATAATCATTCACGACATAATTTACTTTAAGGTAATCAATTATAAAGATTCCCAAGTCAACAAAGTCATACTCTTGTTCATACTTTTAAAAAAAGGTGACCATAGGTCCAAGGGAAATTTTCATCAAAATCCAACAATACATCGCTATTGTAATCATACGTTATCATAATAAACCATACTAAACTTTAATTAGACTGTTTAATTAGTTTTGATAGAAAATTGATGTTGATGACTAAAAAAACCTAGACTTTAGGAATGTGGAAACTTGAAAACTCAATTTGAACGAGCTCTTTGGGTGCTAGCTGTCCAAAGTTGAATTGCATCCATACCTTAGATCTAATTCCACAAGAACATTAGGATGAAAGACTTATTCATGGATCCTTAGATTGATCTTGACCTTTCTCTTCAATAAAGTGTGTCAAAATGCAACTAGATGGGTGGTCCACAATAGAGAAAAAATTTACTTCGTTTTTGAAAATTTGATTCCTCACTCCCCTCCACTTGAGAAAATCGTCTTTGGTCCCTTTAAGTTAAAGAGGGAAACCTCAAAGTTAGGGACGTTCCTGAGAATGCAGCAAAAGCTCATGCAATTGTATGCGGTAACTCAAGTAGTACAACGACTAGTTCAAGACGGATTATAGAACCCAAAGGACTTCAAATAAACAAACACTAACTTTGTTGTAACTTAAATAAATTTACTTATGCAAAAGACAATTTTAGGAACTTTTTTATATCAACTAAATAGAATAAAGTCTAATAATAATTTCTACAATTAAAACAATTGCTAAACAAAATTTAACAATTCTTGAAATATTCCAGGGTTCTAGGATAAATTTATTTCAAATATAACACTAACTTATCATAACATTCAACAAGTTAACCTCATTATTTATTCACAAGGTTGATTTTACGATCATGATCTCTAATCACTACTGCCATTGATAGCCTAACTACATTGTTGAGCGGGGATGGGCATGAACCAATAAAAGAGCATTAAGCTAAGATACTGCACATAAATCAATCACGATATATGGGTATAATTCCATCCTATATACCATACACTCTATGTTTTACCCTAGAATAAACACGTTTCTAACATTCCTTGGCTTACTCCTCTATTCGACTTCTGAGTTCAATAGCAGACAATAAGTTTAAGTTAATGTTAATCATTCACAAAAATAGTTACACAAGAACTCAAGCATAAATCACATTAAAACTCATCTAATGCTAAACATATATACCATTAAGCAATTAATCAAAGCTATAACCATAGAATCAAGGAATTTAGGTACTCACAGTATGTAACATCATCAAATAGTGTTAAAAGATCATATAAGTGTTTACCAAAATGAAAGAGTAGAAGATAAGCCCTAGGGAATGTCAGCAAAATCGCCCAAATTTGGTTTTTCCATATTTCAAAAGCTGAATAATGATAAAATAATACAATTGGAATATTTATAGTCTTAAATAAAACCCGAGATGCAAATCTGGAGTCCAAGTCTTCGGCTAGAACCTATTCCCTCGATGAAAATTTTTAATAGATCGAGCCAACTTCGCAACACGCGTCCATTGCGCACTCCACTGGTTTGTAAAATTAGTTTTTCACATGCTGGCTTCAGCTCGCAACGTAGAGGTGATCCCTCACATTGTATTTTTTCAATATCTTAGCCATTTCTCGTTGGCAATTTTGACTTATATTTTCCGACCTCATGCACGGTGTCCTTTTTTGCTTTTTTTCCTGTCTTTGCACCCCACGCCATCTAATCATATTAGTTTAAGGGAACACGATAAATGGACTCCAAAATTGCACCAACAATTAGGAATTTGCTCTCATACTTACCTATAAATATGGGATAACTTGGCCATTAGGTGAATAAATACGCCTAAGATTACCACCCCCCTCTTAAAGCTTAGTTTGTCCTTGAACACTTTCGCTCTTTCATACATACTACGATTCTATTACTCTTCCAACTAAAGACAATCAAGTGTTTGCCAGAATAACCACACGAATTTCAAAACATGTATGAAAAAAATATGCATTTAATATGGAAACTCATTAAAAACTATGTAGCCTCAAGAATGGATTCTTATAACGCAAAAAACTCATGCACAATTTTCGGATACATAGTTACAATAGTTACGACCCCTCATTAAACATGTGACCTCACCACAAGTAAACACCTTGATTTACTCACATATAAAAATTCAAACCATATTAGGTGTGGGAAGAAAATTTTGCTCACAATCTAAAAACATCGCATGCTTAAACCAATGAACCATACGCTTTCCCTTATTGTATAACATCACCACTTCCAAGAATGTTGTATTTCAAGATCAGTTAAGTCTTTTAAGAGTTGAAATTTAGGCTAGGGAACAAGTAGGAAATGTTTGTCTATGATTAGTGACTACATTCCTAAGCTCTTTAGTACAATACAAACTTCATTTTTGGTCTTTCTCTTAATATCTTTCTTTGTATGCTCCTTTTCATCAAATCACTCGACCCTTTGTTGTAAGGAACTCAACATTTATTTTTTCCCAATAAGGTAACTATTATTATATTTACTTTATTCTCTTGCTACACAAGCCATACATATGAAAAGGGGTTTCACACTTGTTCTTTCTTTTTTTCTTTTCCTTCATTATTGTTCACTCCATAGGCACTTTCGGATCAATTTTATACGCAATAGAAGGAACAACAACAAGCTTCATGTTTTGGTACCAAAGAATAAGTCAAAGGCTTGATAGGGGTTAACAAAGGATAAAATCGGGTAGAAGAAGAAAACAAATAAGTCTATCAAAGGAATGCCTATATCACTTCTTTAGCTCCTTATCCTGTCTTTCACTCTGTAAACATACCAGACGAGTTTTAAAATCAATTAGAAGCAAGGAATACACAAGCCTTGCACACATGGCACACATTAAAATAAGAAGTTATCATTACAGAATACTTCTCTGTCATTGAAACAAATTCATTTTAAACAAATGGCATTTAGAGTCACATACAACAACTTAAATGTCTCAACACAGATTCATCCATTAGTTTAAACCTTCACCCTAACTCAATGCAGTTGTGCAGCGTTATAATGATTCCAACCCTAAAGACCCAACGAAAGAAACTAACCTTAATATGTTGTTCATCCATTAGTCATAGGGAAGCTTTACTCAACTAATACAGTGACTCAATCCTAGAAACAATAAAAAATTATATGGTTAAAGGGGACTATCCTTGGCCAAATAATCGAAAAAAAACTTCCAATAAACCCTAAAAAATAATATGAAAAAATATTTACACAGATATAATACTCCCACTACATTTAATTATTTAAAAATGTAGCACCGTTTCCAGTGTGACATATATCAAAATGAAATAAAAGTAGCATGGGTGTACTTCCCTTATCATACTCCATGTAAGCATCATAGTTAGTGCCCTCAAAAGCCAATATGCCACCCTCTTCTACATAAAAATTGGATTAACTATTTGACATGTTTCGTCTCTTGTCCTAATCAGTTAGGACATCATCCCATACGACTCTTAAAATGAGGTCCCGAGTCTAGCAATGCTTCAAAATGTTCATATAAGGGAAACTCTTTCTATATCAACCAACTACTTCTAATTTAAATCTTGACTACCAGTTCTATAGCATAGCATTTCCAGTCCCAACATGCGTGCCGTGATCAGATCATCCCTCATGTTGCGCTTAGAAGAACTGAGGGTAGGTCCGTGCACATTTTACGACCCCTTTGTCTTTTTCACATCTAAGGGTTGAATGAACAAAGGTTCCATATAGTCCATGCTTTCCTTTCGTCCTCTTGTTCGCTGCAAAAATTAGTGATTAGTCCCCCAAAAACATACCTTAGACATCGATGCACTCTAGACTTTCACATGGATGATTTCCACACCGCACCTATATTCTTTGGGTACATCCCTCATTAGAGCATAGACCAAACACACACTGTCCCTCGTCACTTTAGTGAGATGCAACTCGAGTATCAAGCAATTTATTACTATTTTTTGCCACGATCTTCACAATTCATTTTAGCATATGGATATGATTGATGATAGCTACTATGCCCATGCCTAATACACTTCGGAGTAGATTGTACTCCATGGAGAGTCAAATTTGGTGATAAGGAGGATTGATAAGTGCTCCTCGTTAGGACATTGGAAGGGGCATCTACATTAGCCAATATATTATTTATATTTGAGGTGTAAGAGGGACCATCACTCCATAGACCATTTCAAAGTGAGAACAACATCCGATTTCCAATTTGCATAGAATTTCGAATAACACTAATATTGCACTCTGTTGTATCATGAAATATGAAACCCATATGTACCTCTTTTCGGCAGCATATCATTCAAGGGAACTCCTTCTCTAATAGCACATCATCAAACATTTTAAAAGTACTTGGCTTCAGTGTGTGATTCAATACCTAGCACCAGTAGACTTCAACAGGGCTATAGTGACTTCCCTAAGGTATTAATGACCAATGAATAGATGTGTCTATAATGAATGAATGTGTCCTTAATGAATGAATGTGTCCTCAATGAGTGAATGTGTCCGTAGAGAATGAAAGTTATCTAAATAAAGTGATTGAGTAATGTTGACTCTTAAATACATAAATGTAAAAATGCATGCTATAATTGAATTGTATCATGAGTTGCCCTCTTATCATGCCTTATTGTATATGAATGTTATTTCTTATGGTGATTTCATGTACTTTGTAAGAGTAGTATTATGGGATCCTACTTACACATTACACATTTATGACTCAGGGGTTTTCTTATTTAATGCTCCTAATGTACCATATTGACTTATGCAATGTTATGTCTCTTAAATGGTTTATTGTTCAAAAGATGAAAGGATCCAAAGTTGAGTTCACTATTGGTTATCTTAATGTGGATGGTGGTATGTACAATGATTTTTAAAAAGTGGCATAATGCATGGTTTCAAACCAAATGTCCCCTTTTAAGGCATGCTTTTGCATGTTCATATACTTAGTACATTTTTTGTGTGCTAACCCATATTTTTTATGTTTCCACTACAAGTGTAGGTTCCGGAGAGTGATTGGTTCTATCTAGGATTCAATTTCCTGAATATAGTGTCCTCCAAGACATGGTATGTCCTCATAGATCAATGACAAAGACTTTTAATTTTTTTACTTCTTTAACATTCTAAGGCCATTATGAAGAATTAAATTGTAAAGGGAGTGTGTCCCTATTATATTTTTTTATAGATTAGGTCTAAGATGGTTAATGTGAAACTTTGACTTCTGCTTGTGTTTTGAAATATTTTGAATTGTATGGTTTTGAATCCGTACTATTTCTAGTATCTATGCGATGAATGAATGCCAAGCTTGAATATGACCACTTTAGGGTCGAATATGCCATGTATCATCGAGGGGGTGCTCTTAGTGCGTGATAGTGCTCGAATCAGGTTTTTTGTTCTACTCTTTTTAAAGATGTTGCAGGGTATGTAAAAAATTATGATCAAAGCAAGAGTATGGAGACTATTTCTAGACAATACGAGATTCCATTTCATAACATCTTAGAGGTAGAAATATTTGATGTATGGGAATCGAATTCATGGGACCATTCCCTCAATCAATGGAAATCAATACATACTTGTGGTTATGGACTATGTGTTAAATTGGGATGAGGTAGTAGCTATGTTGATTAATAATGCTAAAGTGGTAACAAAGATTATGAAGAAATATCTTCTCTTGATTTGGATATCCTAGTGAAATATAAAGAGATGGAGGAATGCACTTCACAAATCAATTGGTGAAGAATATGTTAGCTAAATACAGGGTCAGACACAAGATAACTACAATGTATCACCTTCAAACTACTGGCCATATAGATATATCGAACCGGGAGGTAAAGAAGATTTTCCAAAATAGAGTAAATGCCCAAAGAAATGATTGGGAAATAAAGCTTGATGATGCATTATAGGCGAACAAGACAAGTAATAAGAAACTAATATGAACTTGTCCCTTGAACTTGCTGTTCGGTAAAGCCTTTTTCATTTATGTTTGAATTAGAACATCAAGGTTACTGCACAATGAAGAACCTAAATCTGGATCCGAAATCACGAGGGAGAAAAAGAATGTGCCATCTACATGAATTGGAGGAATTTGAACTCTATGCCCATGAAAATGTGAAGATCTATGGTGAAAGCATATTGTGTCTTGAATTATAGATCCTAGTGAAAACGTATTATTTTTTTAACCCCGATGGGGTTGTTTACACTTAAGAACTTAAAATGGAATGGATCATTTGAGGTTGTGTACATTATAAACAATGAAGTTGTATGTTTTACAACAAAGAAAAATAGTCTACGCTTAAAGTAAATGGACAGAGGCTGAAGCATTACTACGGACAAGAGGTGGATCGAGAAGAAAATAGTTTGAATTTGAGCATTAAAATGATGGGGAGCTGAGTTGTGCCATTACGTTAAATAAGACGATACTTGAGAGGCAACCCATGACTTTGTACTCTAGAGAACTTTTTCTCTTTATTTTGTTTTGATATATTAATTCTTGTTGTTTTGAGTTATAGGTTAGTTTATTTATTTAAGATGGTCTAATTTTTAATTATAAAAAACAAAAAGAGAAATTTTGGGCAAAAAATCGCGGGGTCCTCAACCTTACCGCATTATGGACTTGTTTCTTCAAGGTGATGGCCCCCACAAGAATAAATTAAATCACAAGTCATGTCCATGAAAGATGTGCATTATGGACTTGTAGATGAGAATGCGACAACTGTAAACGATTAAGCGTAGAATCCTCTAATAGAGCGTGCCGCGGACTTGCTTCCATTGGGCACAAATTCTCCCACATGACTGAGATGAATTCATAAGGCATGTTGTGACAATTCTATATCGTACACCTGTACATTAAGTCTGGCACACAGAGATCTGGGAAAAAAAGTTTCGTCTAGCAGAGGTAATAGAATGAGAATTAGAACAACTTTTCCCCAAGCACCTGCACCCATTCTTTGTTGTATAACCTACAACTTAATTGTTTATAATGTACACAACCTCAAATGATCTATTCCATTTTTAATTCTTACGTGTAAACAACCCCATCGGGGTTAAAAAATAATACGTTTTCAATAGGATCTATGATTCAGGACACAATATGCTTTCACCATAGATCTTCACATTTTCATGGGCATGGAGTTTAAATTCCTCCAATTCATGTAGATGGGACATACTTTTTCTCCCTCCTGATTTCGGATCCAGATTTAGGTTCTTCACTATGCAGTAACCTTGATGTTCTAATTCAAACATAAATGAAAAAAGGCTTTACCGAACAGCAAGTTCTAGGGACAAGTTCATATTGGTGTCTTTTTACTTGTCTTGTTCGCCTATAATGCATCATCAAGCTTTATTTCCCAATCTTTTGTTTGGGCATTTACTCTGTTTTGGATATATTTTTTCACCTCCCGGTTCGATATTTCTATATGGCCAGTAGTTTGAAGGTGAGACATTATAGCTATCTTCTGTCTGACCCTGTATTTAGCTAACATATTCTTCACCAATTGATTTGTGAAGTGCATTCCTCCATCTCTTAATATTTCACTAGGATATCCAAATCAAGAGAAGATATTTCTTCATAATCTTTGCTACCACTTTAGCATCATTAATCAACATAGCTACTACCTCATCCCAATTTAACACATAGTCCACAACCACAAGTATGTATTGATTTCCATTGATGGAGGGAATGGTCCCATGAATTCGATTCCTAT
The DNA here is from genome assembly GCA_027704785.1 of Solanum chmielewskii. Lineage (NCBI taxonomy): Eukaryota > Viridiplantae > Streptophyta > Magnoliopsida > Solanales > Solanaceae > Solanum > Solanum chmielewskii. The sequence goes on along the minus strand of JAKWIX010000328.1, from coordinate 35,516,468 downwards.
ACATCAAATATTTCTACATCTAAGATGTTAAGAAATGGAATCTCGTATTGTCTGGAAATAGTCTCCATACTCTTGCATTGATCATAATTTTTTACATACCCTGCAACATCTTTAAAATGAGTAGGACAAAAAACCTGATTCGAGCACTATCACGCACTAAGAGCACCCCCTCGATGATACATAGCGTATTCGACCCTAAAGGGGTCGTATTCAAGCTTTGCATTCATTCATCGCATAGATACTAGAAATAGTACGGATTCAAAACCATACAATTCAAAATATTTCAAAACACAAGCAGAAGTCTAAGTTTCACAGTAACCATCTTAGACCTAATCTAAAAAAAACATAATAGGGAAACATTCCCTTTACAATTGAATTCTTCATAATGGCCTTGGAATGTTAAAGAAGTAAAAAAATTAAAAGTCTTTGTCATTGATCTATGAGGACATACCATGTCTTGGAGGACACTATATCAAGGCAATTTAATCCTAGATAGAACCAATCACTCTCCGGAACCTACACTTGTAGTGGAAACATAAAAAATATGGGTTAGCACACAAAAAATGTACTAAGTATATGAACATGCAAAAGCATGCCTTAAAAAGGGACATTTGGTTTGAAACCATGCATTATGCCACTTTTTAAAGATCGTTGTACATATCACCATCCACACTAAGATAACCAATAGTGAACTCAACTTTCGATCCTTTCATCTTTTAAACAATAAACCATTTAAGAGACATAACATTGCATAAGTCAATATGGTACATTAGGAGCATTAAATAAGAAAACCCCTGAGTCATAATTCTGGAATGTGTAAGTAGCATCCCATATTACTACTCTTACGAAGTACATGAAATCACCATAAGAAATAACATTAATATACAATAAGGCATGATAAGAGGGCAACTCATGATACAATTCAATTATAGCATGCATTTTTACATTTATGTATTTAAGGGTAATCATTACTCAATCACTTTATTTAGAGAACTTTCATTCTCTAAGGACACGTTCACTCATTGAGCACACATTCATTCATTAAGGACACATTCATTCATTATGGACACATTTATTCATTGGTCATTAATACCTTAGGGAAGTCACTTTAGCCCTGTTGAAGTCTACTAGTGCTAGGTATGGATATCATCTCATACTAATAATAACACTTCATAAAACTTCTCAAGAGACTAGAATTCACATCTCACATGATAAGAATAAGCATTAAACCAACATAGACCATGAGAGATAATTCATGGAATCTGTTGTTCTATTCCCACAGTGAAAAAAGGTGGTCCCTTTCCATAGGGGATACCGGTAATATCATCTTGGATTGACTTGAATCCATTGGATATATCCTATGCGGGCACATTGTTATGGGATATGAAAGACGTTCATCAAGATCTGGCCTAACATTGGGAGAATCTTAGTCTAATCATATCATCTGGGTGCTTAGCCTACATTCCCATAGAGTAAATTCATTAAAATTACATTCACGTGCTTGAGAGGGACACAAAAATAAGGAATATTGACCCAAAACACATACATATGAAGGGCCACCACAATTTGGTCTACTGATTAAAGGCATAAGGATAGCTCATTGATCATCCTAGGAAGAGCCACCAGCATTAGCTCTACCGCTCCTAGGTTCATATTTATACACAAGTAGGAGGCCATCCACCATTAGGTATACAACTTCAAGGTATCACATTCACATACAAGGAAGGGCGGCCATAGTAAAGTCTATCTTTCTAAGGTTTCACATTCACATTAGCACGTTGACTCTTCATGAAATGTTACCACCCTTAGGTCTAACAACACAAGATTTAGCCAAGATTAACTTATTATTCATTCATTTATATAAAGATTACCAACATTAGTTCTACTAATCAAAGAGATTCATTCATTCATTAATAAAGAGGCTACTAACATTAGGTCAGCCGATTCATGATCATTTAGACCTTAAGTCAAGACACTTCTATCCTAGATAAGGTTCTCTAGTTTACCAATTCAAGATTGACATTCATATTTACATTGATATATAAAAGAATAAGGGTCCTTATACTACCAATTCAAGAGATTCAACACATTTACTATATGGAACATTTCACATTCCATGATTATCATTCAAGAGTATTTAGTGAGAATATACTTTAAATATGAACATATTGGCTTCCTGTACAAGATCATCATTATATTATTGGGATAACATGTGTGTGTGTGTGTATATATATGTATATATATATACTTCAATCATAAAGAGATTGATCACAATTTATCTTCAAGTCCTAAGGTCACAACTAACTAATACATCAATACATCAACAATTTACCATATTTTTGCATAAATAATGATTCTGTTCAGAAATCTTAATCAATTTAGGAAATTCATCATCATTCATTCATGATCAATAACCCACATCATAAAGGATAATTTTAGGAAATCGAGAGAAGTCATGGGGTTGATAGATTTTTTCATCATAAATCATAAATCAAATAGTAATTCAATCACACCGATGCCATTAGAAACTCGTTAAAATTGTTTGTTCAAACAACCCATGAGTTTGAGTAAAACTTTAGTTTTTCTTAAACAATGAAATTGACTCTAGGGTAAATATTACCCTTAGATGAAAGATCATCATAACTTATTAGATGAAATCCACAAAAAAATTAGAGAAGAATCTTTTTTGAAATCCCCAACCCTAGCTTGAACTACGGGTCGTGGACCCCTTTCGTAGGTCACTATCAAATCGGCAATTTCAAGGTATTCTTGGGGTCATGGGGTTTCGACTTAGGGTCTTCTTCAAGGAAACCTAGGGGTACTACTTGAGGAGTCGTACCTTGAAGTCTAACCCCTAAACACCTTAACCATGGCTTCGGTTAACATAAAATAACATCAAACCTTAATCAACCTTAAATGCACACACGTTAGGCTCTAGTTTCACCAGTTAGGTTTAGGATCGTTACATTATCCCACACTTAGAAATATTCATCCTCAAATGACGCTTAAACACATTCAGTGGTAAATATTAACGACTAGAAGCCCACAATCATACATTCAAAATTAAAATAATGCTTTAAATTAGGAGCAAACACTATCTCCACATCAATAAGTTCAAACAAACTTCATGCAATGCAAGCAAGTAGGAACTACATATACGAACACATTATGTATCAAAACTTCACATTCATTTCATTGGAGGAACTTTCTTCTCCATATCACATTATGCTTATTAAAACATCATTAGGCAAATATGCAAAACATTCAAGAACACCTTTAAACGTTCTCCACAATTCAACTGACAATGTAATTAGGTAAATCATCATAGATGCATGTCTACATGAGTGATACCTTTATGAAAACTCATGTTTCTCATTACATAAGAATTAAACTAAATCATGCATAACATAAATACGCCATGGAAAACTCACTAACACTCATGACTCCAACCATGAATCAAGTTACAAGGGACTCTAGGTCTCAATCTTGATTAGGAATAGAAGGAAAAGACAAGGATACTGTTATGACCTTACCCTTCAACATACTATCCCCAACTTTAGAGAACCTATCTAAAGAAACAAACATCAACATAGGACCCTGAATACATCATTAACTATCTATATGGAGTCATTAACTAACCAGAGGTTTCAAACTAGGAAAGTACTAATTAAGGAACTCTTGCTCACAACAACCTTACAAAGACCACTTAAGGTCTAAAATGAGTCTACAAAATTGGGTCTAAACTCCTAAAACTCTTCACAACATAACTTCTTTCAATTCTATTGTCTGGGCAAAACACCACTAAACTTTCACGCTCATCTCATAAGTATGCTTACATAAAAAGGTAAATTATACTTATACTCTACTTTAAATGAGTTTACTCACCCAACATCTATAGGCATCACTTAAACACCAGTATTCTTCAAATATTTTCCACAAATCTAAACTCCATCATATCATTCTACCAACCTCACACATAACCATAAAGCAACTCATCCACACCAAAAAAATTCCTTCAACTATAACAACTCTTACCTAATCACATTACCATAATAGCATCTCCACTTACCTTTTCCACCTCGAATCCACGAAGCATTAATCCTTTAAATAGTCACATCTAGAAGACCACCAGACAAGGAATGTGGGAGAGATCAAATGGAGTTGAGCTTCGTGGCACGATACAAGAGTAATGAAGAAAGTGAAGCTTCTAATTTACTATAGCCTCTCACTCATAGATGTGTCACAATTCACACCAATGAACCAACTCTGCTAGACGTGGCATGTGAGAAATCAACCCAAGAACCATTCCCAAAAGCTTATGCTTTCATACCAAGTTTTTCACGTGTCAAGAGCACCCCCTTGGCGTGACAGGGCGTACTCGACTCAGAAAGGGTCTTATGCAAGCCTCATGGAATTTAATCATCGCATAGATACTGCGCATCCTACGAAATTAAAACCATATGATTCAAAAAATTTCAAAACACAAGAGGAAACCTAATTCTAACATGGTTATTTTAGACCCAATCTAAAAAAAACATAATAGGGACACAACCCCTTTATAATCGAATTCATTACAATGGTCCTAAAAAAATAAAAGAACTAGGAATAGTAAAAGTATTTGTCCTTGATCTATGAGGACATACCATGTCATTAAAAAAACACTATCCAAGCACTTCTATCTTACATAGAACAAATCACTTGTCGGAACCTACACTTGCAGTAAAACATAAAAATATGGGTTAGCACACAAAAGTGTACTAAGTATGATGAACATGCAAAACGTGCTTTAAGAAGGGACAATTGCTCAAAAACCATGCATTATGGCACTTTTGAAATACTGTTGTAAAATAGCATAAGAAATATACAACACACGTATAATCATCATGCAATCCATGATATCTCGGTAAGGCAATACCAACATGTAAGTCATTACCATTCCCTTTTTAACCTTCAGCTCAAGTAACCATCATGCTATATCTTGTGCAATATATGGATGGCATCCGATACAACCATCCACACTAAAGCACCATACTAATGTCACAAAAGTGAACTCAACCTTAAATATTTTCTACCTTACACAATAAAGAGTTTGAGAGACATAACGTTACATAAGTCAACTCTGCATAAGGAGAATTACCTACGACAATCTCTAAGTCATACTAGAGTAGAATACCATATACTAGTCACAATAATTACCCCTTTGAAGTCACCATATGAAAGCGCATTCATATATAAGGTGTGATAAGGGAGAAACTCATGATAATGTTCAAGTATAGCATGCATCTTTACATTTAAACATTTAATATTCAACATTAGTAAATCACTTTATTCAAAAAACATTCATTCACTAAGGACGCATTCACTCATATAGGACACATTCATTCATCAAGGACATATTCTTTTATTAAGGTCACATCCATTCATTGGTCATTAAGACCATACAGAACCTACTATAACCCACTTGAAGCCTACAAGTGCTATGTATGGGACATTTCCTAAGACTGCCAATTCAATATATTCAACATTTGCATTAGATCCTTTCACATTCCATCATCATCATTTCTTCATGAGTTTTAAATGAGAATATGCTTTCAATCAGAACACATTGACATCCTATGCAAGTTGATCATTCTATAATTGGGACCACACACACACACACAGATATATATATATATATATATATATATATATATATATATATATATATATATATATATATATATACACTATATATATACATATAAATATATATATATATACACTTCAATACATGCGCACCTAAATTTCATTGAATTCACATTCACATAACTAGAAATTAAGCACCTCCACCTTTCTTGTGGATTAACATCAATTCTAATTGAACATAAGATTGATCACAATTTGCCTTCAAGTCATTAGGTATCAACTCACGAAAAATCCAATACATCAATATATTAATAATTCACCGTGATTGTTCATAGATAATAATACAATTAAATCATCTATAGACATAATTATTTAGCATTCATTCATATTCAATAACCCATATTATAAGGCACAATTTAGAAAATTGACAGAATTCATGGGTCCATAATGTTTTTCATCATAAATCATCAACCAAACACAAATTAAATCATACAATTCCGTTAGAAACACTCTGAAATCATTTGATTAAAGAACCCATGAGATTGAGTAAAAATTGGGGGGTTTTCTTGAGCTTTTAAAACATTCAAATTTACTCTATGGGGGAAGACTAACCCAGTATGAAGATCACCATAAATTATTACATGAACTCCCACAAAAATTTTATAATAAACACATTGAAATCCCCAACCCTAGCATCAACTTGACCCTGATCTCCGATGGAGTTATTGAGAGAAGATATTTTGGGAGAGAGGATTTTTATTTCAGAAATGAAGTCTAAATGAGGGTTTTAATATTTCATACTTTTAAAAAACCTTTAAATAACCTTCTACACATTAATATGTACTTGGGGTGAAATTACCAATTTACCCCCACATAGGCTGAGTCTATAGAGCACACATGTGCCATCTACGAAACTCCATCCACGAACTGTGGATGGGTTCAGGGGTCGACTGTTCAATCCTGGTTTTGTTCAGAGGCCCTCATTTATGGGTCTTTACCTAGAAGGTATATACACAGGTCGTGGATAGAGCTACAAGGCGTGGACCCTTCCTATAGGTCATCCTTAAATTAGCAACCTCATATTTTCCTTGGGGTATTGGGTTTCTGACTTTGGTTCCTCCACAATGACTTTTAAGGTGGTTCTTGGGGACTCTTACCTTAACTCAAAACTCCTAAACACCTCAACCATGGCTCGAGTCAATGTAGAAAAATATAAAACCTCACAAAAAATTCAAACGCACACATAGTTGTCTCTAGTTTCACTAGTTCATTTTGAAGATCGTTGCAAGCACCTTATGGTAGTGCGCTCACCTCCATGATGACCACATATGAATACAAGTGTAAACTATCCCTCACTTGTATCAACTCATATGTATAACCGAGCATCATAAATTAGGCTCCTCTTTTGATGTGTCATTGCACCCTTTGGTAACAATCCGTTCACCAAATAATTAACAATATAAGCATACTATGATAGTTTTGTCACCTCTAGTGCCAATAGTTGTTCCTTAGGTATATTTTCTCGAAACTGAATTTTCTTCCCTACATGTTATGCACTCTCCAACATGGATAATTGATCTGCAATTTCATTTTGAGAACCTTTTAGATCCATGATCTCCATGTAAAACTCTTGCAATAACATAATCCACCTATTCAGCTGCAACTTTGCATCCTTCTGATTGTACATGTTCCTGATAGTTGTATTGTCAGTATAAACAACAAGTTTACAACCTACCAGGGAAGATCTAAATTTTTCAAAATCACATAGCAGTGCTAGCATTTCTTTTTCGATAACCGTGTAGTTGGTTTTGGTTGCATCACAAATATTCCTTCATGACAGATTGAGTGAAACACTTCTCTTTCGTTTTACCCTAACACTCCTCCTATAGTGCGTCTCACATCAGATCAAAATGAAGATCCCAATTTCGGGGAAGTCAAGATTAGAGGTTATTTCAACTTTTTCTTCTAGGCTTCAAATCTTGAATGCATTGCTTATCGAAGGCGAATTTCATATCCATTTCAAGAATACTACACATAGGTCTTAAATTCTTATGGAAAACTTTAATGAATTTCCAATAGAAACAAACGTGACCAAAAAAAATGTCTCAACCCTTTCAAAGAGACTAGGGGAGGTGACTTTTCTATGAATTCCGCTTTGGCACGATCAACTTCCATTCCTCATTTTGACACCTTTTGTTCCAATACAATTCTTTTCTTCACTAGGAAATGACATTTTTCCTAGTTTGGGACACGACTAGTTTCCTCAAATCTTTTGAGCCCCTTGTCAGAATTCTGCAAACACATGTCCAAAAACTCCACAAAGAATGATAAATCGTCCATTAATATCTCCATAAAATCATCAATCATATCATTAACGATGGCCATCATGCATCTTTTGAAGGTGGATGGGGCACTGCATAGCCCAAATAACAGTTGTTTGAAGGCATATGTCCCATGCAGACGACTGAATATACTTTTCTCTTGGTCCTCTGGTGCTATCACGATTCGGTTGTACACTATATAGTCATCTAGGAAACAACAATATTATTATAAAGCTAACCTTTCCAGCGTTATGTCAATAATAGGAATAGAGTAGTGATATTTTCTGGTGGATTTACTCAATTTCATGTAATACATGCATATTCTCACCCTATCACTGTGTAGTTTGAATCAAATCATTATTTTCATTATAGATTACTGCCGTGCCTACTTTTTAGGTATACACTGAATCGGGATGACCAACTTTCTGTCTAAAGTCGGGCATACAGTACCCTTATTTAGAAATTTAATCACCTACTTACACACCACTTTATTCATCACTATCTTTAATTTGCTCTAAGATTCTACACTTGACTTATGTCCCTCCTCCATCAATCTCATGGGCATGCATAAAGATAATTTGATGCCATGTATGTCAGCCATGTGCAAACATATCATCTTTTTCCCCTCCTCCTCAATATTTTGAGAGAGGCCTCAGCATGCACTTCAGACTAAGTAGCAGAAAGGAATACAAGTAACGATTCTTAAATCCATCTTCAGTGCTTCCTAAATTGATGTCTTAGGAACTGGTACCAAGACTTTATTTAATGGTTCCACAAACATGTGAAGCATACTCACGTTTCGAGCATCTAAAATATGAGCCAATTCTCAGGCTTTATCGTCCCCCTCAATTTCCTACCCAATTAACACATTCTTTATAGGGTATCGGGCTTCAACATATTTAGATGTTGTTTCCTCATCAATGACTATAATTTCTTACAACTCCTCTTATATTTCAGGCGACTTCATTGCCTTGTATATATCAAAGACCTTTACCTTGTCATGAGCCCTCATTGTCAGTCTATCAGCTGCCACATTAATAACAACACCACACGTTTCTATGAATTTTTGTCCCAAAATAAATGGGACCTCCGGGCATGCTCAATATCAAAGATGACAAAGTCAACGGGGAATATCGTAGTTCTCACATAGACTAAGATATCCTTAATAACACCATATGGCCTTGCTACCGAAGGGTCAACTAATTGCAACTGTATGGTTTTGGACTTGAGACTTCCTAGTCCTAACTTAAGAATTACATAGATGTAGGCATTAAGTTGATAATTGTGCCCAAATTTCACAACCCTTTTGCCAAATTCAAATACCAAGTTTTTTTCAAAGTTAAACACCGTGCATAATTCAACTTAGTTGGGAGCCTATTCTATATCCTAGAATTGCACCAAGTGCCACTATTTCATACTCCATCAATCTATTCTTGTTGTCCACAACATGTTTGGCATAATTAGGAGTACCTGCAACACATCAATAAAATCAAATTTAACATGTAATTGTGTAAGTAATTCAATAAACTTACCAAAATATCCCTCCTTCTCCTTCATTTTGAATTTATGTGGAATGTAGGAGGTGGTTTTGCTTTTTGTTCCTCATCCACCCTTGGCTCACTTGTCAAAATACATCTATCTGTTTTACTTTTCCTTCAGCAAATTTTGTCTTTGATGTTAGCCACTCTAATGGACTCCTACTACTGGTACTCACAACATCTACCTGTTTTGGGTGTGGATCAATATTTATAGACAAACAACCTTATAGTCAAGAATTTTAGGCACTAGCGAACTGCCCAAGCTGCTTCCCTAAATTCCAAGTCACTAGTTGATTGTTTCATACATTTGCTGCAAACTTAGCTTGGTAAGCCATGATTTATTAATAATGTCCTTCACAGTTGAATAAACTTGATTGACAATTACCATGACCTTGTTGGTTTCCATGGCTTTGTTGATTGTATTTTGCCCACCACCTTGGGGCATATATTTGTTCTGACCTTGGTGTTTGTTTTGATTACCACACCATGAAAAGATTTGGTTGTTCCTCTATCTTGGATTTTAGGGGTTTCCATAATTTTGGTGATTTCCTCCTCGTTGGGCATTACCTACAAAATGAACAGATAATGGGTTTGCTCCACGTACCTTACAAATGTTATCTCTACCTCCACATACTTCAGACCATATTGGTAGTTGCTACACCATATTAACTAGAGCTTGCTGGTATGCTAGTTGCATGTTGTTGAAGTGTGTAGTAATCATCTTTTGCGTTGCTGGAATTTGTGCAGTTAAGGTTGTCACTACATCCACTTCCAACACTCGAACAGTCTTTTGTAGGAACAGTATAGCTCCTCCTCCATTCCACTCAGGATAACCTTGTGATATTTTTTTATGTAATGTAAACAACTCATCATATGTGTTCTCCAAAGCTCGTCAATCTACAATAGAATTTATTAAAATTTGTGTTTGGTTTATACCCTTCAATAAATGTGTGGACCAACACTTCATTAGCTCATTAATGATGTGGAAAACTTAGAAACAGGACTTAAACCTTGCCCAAGCTTGGTGCAAATTTTCTTCTCTTTTTTCTCATAAGCTTAATATATCGCTTTTCTACTTCACTGTTTTCCAGATGGAAAAACCTTATCAAGAAATTCCGAGCAAGATCATTCCTAGATGTTATGAAATTTGTGGGCTCAGAGTTCAACCATATTTTTTCTTGTGTTATCATGAAATACACCAATGAACTGTCTGATAGTGTGCAATAGTTGCATCATGTTTTTACATAAGTCAAACAACCCACCAGCTAAAGGTTTGTGAATAATTAATGTAACATTGGTGGTGTTGGGATTGCAATGTCTCTCGCTGTCATTTCTTTTGCAGATGTGTATTGATCCTCCATTTCTTCTAGGTTACATGTTCACTATCGATAATAGGAACATTGTATGTGAATCTTTTTTTCCTTCTTGAGTAACAAACAAATTTCTCCGGTTCACCCAGAGGCTTTACCAAGTCCTGAACGTCCTTCACACTCAAATATATACACAACCTATAAAATGAATATTCAAGATCAAGTTGTCAAAAATTATACAACTAATTTCAAAAATCAAAAATTAAATGTCTTCTAATTTTAATGTCCTTAGCACTGTTGCCAAAAACTTGTTGCAACCAAAACCACGTACAAGTTTACGTGCTCACTCAAGTAGTATAGCAACACTTTCGAGCCAGATTATAGAATCCAAAGGAACACGATTTTCACATTATGTGGTCTATCCCTCTATTCGTCTCTCGAGTTCAAGAGCGGACTGTAAGTTTATTTTAATATTCATCAGTCAATAAAATAGTTAAACAAGAATGCAACGATAAATCATAAGAAAACACATCTCATGCTAGAAATAAATACCATTAACCATTGATCGTACCTACAACCCAAGAATATGGGAATCTAGTTATTTATAGTAACTAATATTATTCATATTTGCATGAATGATAGGAAAAACTAAATCATTGATTGGAAATTGTCCATATACTAGTGCATCTATCAACTAAACCTCCTAGTTGCGCACTAGTATTCTAATATATGTACGAATAACTTTTTTCTTTGTTGATCAACTACTCTGATTGAGATTCATATCTTTCCATACCTTCATCATTATTTGAAAGAAATTTTCATGTGCAAAAACAAAAATAATTATGTCACATGCATAAGCAAGGTTGTTATGATTTGCAATCCATTTAGGAACACCATAACAAACATATTGTTTATCATCAAATAAGGAATTTAAAGCCCTAGAATGAACTTCAGCAATGAGAATAAATAAAGCATAAGATAAAGGGTCCCCCAGCTTTAGCCCCTGGTAGAGTGAAAGAGGACTTTAGTTTACCCATAAACTAACATAAAGTTCTAACTGTTTGTTATTGTCATATCCGGATTTACCCCCTAGATGTAACCGTGGTAGTTTTCCTTTTGAAGGACTAAGACTAGCCTCATAATTTTATGTCATTACATTCATAGGTTGAAAAATGTGGAAAAAAATTAAAATATAATTATCTCTACTTGGAAGTTTACATAGACCTCTACATACACATAATATATATTCATATCGAGTATACATAGACCCTTCATATAGGAAGATTACATAGCCTTCTACTTTTATTGCACATACATATATAAGAATATGGAGTAAAGTCTAAATAATTGTCTCATCTCATACAATCTATACGAATATCACAATATGGGCATAGACCTTAAATTCAACAAGACAATATATAGGTCGTACAAAAGTACAATATTAAAATTACAATGAAAGGAATGATAGAGTCAATAAGCTCATAACAAAATTCAAAGCTAGAGGATGCCATTTGCCTCGAGAGTTTCAAACGTACCTTACTTGGATGAAAGGAAGAATCTAACCCATCAACAATGACGCCTCCCAAAAATTCTTCAACGACCGGAACCTAAATGGGGTTAGTACTCCACATGTAATAAGTATGCGATCTTATGCACATACAGAAAAAAACATGCAAAAGGGACTTTTAGTTAAATCATGTCATTTTACTCATTTAAGAATTTACGCACAACCAATAGTTAAGGAAGTCAAATGTAAATGAGAACGCTTAAACCCATAATATCGTATACTCTATCACCAAGTAATATCATCACAAGCATGAATAAGAGTAATCAAATAAATAGCAATGTAAGGTAACAAATCATAAATTCCCATAGAGTCAACAAGTGCAATGACAAAGTGAAGCCCTATAACTCTACTTAATCAAGTTACCCAACAAGAACTATAATTAGTATCATAGTTCATAAAATATAACATAATACATTCAAAAATTTGTATGTTTAGTAAATAAGACCATTAAAAACATTTGCATGTTCATAAGCATCATAATCATCAAATGAAAACATTTACATTTATCACCATCCATACACATAATACTAGCTTCCCAAATCTCCCATCAAGGCAAACTAGTGCAAGGCATAGGTAGAGTCCCATATCCCTACCTAGGCTAAGTCAAACCCCTCACGTCACTTTAGTTAGTCTGTACTTCATTCTTTAATTTTTGTTTAGGGAACACTTGTTTTCTCCGACATAGACCACATGACTAAATGTAGAATTCGGTGTCATAAATCCTTACACCAATTGGAGATGGTCTACTGGCCAAGCTAAAATCTCATATAAATATAGCTTTGTAGGTGGATCCACTAGCTAGTATCCTATGGTGGCAACATAGTTTAAGGAACCAAGAGATAGGTATTCCCTCTATATACCATTTAGTAAATGGGGCCTCAAATCATGGGAATCATTGGATGAGTATCACTCAAAGGGGAGTCAACATCACTTATAGACATATAGGGAAAAACTTCCTCTATGGGAAGCCATCACCTCCTATTGTCAAGTTTACTCGGTGCTAAGCTAAGTACCTTTATTTAAATCTCTTTAAAAATTTAATTATGAATCATAACTTAATTTAGGACATTTGGTCTACCCCTTGTATAATCATCATCATCATCAATATCTCAACAAGAATTGTATGAGTATAAGGTTTTTTTATCACATATTCATACAAGTGAGGTTAATACATTAGCATTTTATAACATATTAAGGCATATTGATAGTTTTCACCATCCTTATAGCATATATACCTTAAGCAACCTCACAACATAGTCAAGAAATTTCAATTCAACATCATACCACCCTATAGTCCTAGTACAAGGCATACTCCAAACGTAATATCATGACTTAACAACAAATAATCACAATTGGAAGTGAAGATAGAGATTCTAAGACTTACCAAACCTCCCTCGTAGTCTATAATCAAGGTCTTACCATAAATCCCACACTCAAACCAACTTGGGAAGTAGCATCACCACATAATGATAACCAATAAGATAACAAGGCCGATTGCATCTCTATAACACAGTTCATCTTTAGATCACAACTTGAGACAAGGTACATAGGCTAATTTCACATTATAATTCATAACCTAAATCACATCTCAAGAAATAGCATGATAGGCCTATAATTTGTCTTAATTTAATCATAATAGCACTATATGATAGTAATCTAATCAACAACAAACTCAATTGAATGATCACAATACAATATAGGTCAAGTTCACTACCCAGAGTTAGGGATAGAGGATCATATCCTTTAATTTACACAAAACCATAAACAATTACCATAAAAAATTACAATTAATCACTCAATTAATCGAACCAATTCATAACCCTAACTCAATCCATAAACTTCAATTTTGTAATTGAACGAAACCCATAAGAAAACTCAACTTTTTGAAATCTATTTTGTAGGAACACTTTGATGAAAGAATCTCAAAGGTGAATGGAATTAATACCTTAATGTTTCTCAAAAATTTTATGAAGAATCTCCCCTGTTTTTGAGCCTTCAAACCCTAGTTTTTGCTAGCCTTCAATGGAGAGTTCATTTATAGAGAGAAATAAGAGGGAAGCAGTGGAGTTTATTTTGAGAGTTCTCCTTAGGTTAATGAGTATTGAGGTATTTATACTGGGGCTTAATTAAATTAATTAGTCTCCCTTCAATACCTAACTAACTCCTAAACCACTAAATTAATTAAATGAAATCATTTAAAATTTAACAACGAAACTCGACCTTCATAGACGAGAACCCGATCGATGATTCGTCGGTGAGTTGAAAGACACCCCCCCTCTGGCCTGCACTCTATCATCTCGGTGAGAGACTTTTCAGGCGAGGGCTTCCTCCAATTTTCTATTTGTGGGACAACGGTGGCATCGACTCCCCATCGATCCACACACGATCCGTATCTTGCACCTCTGCATTTCGTCGATGATTCCAAAAACTGTGCAGGTGAACGGACCTAATCCACCAGCTTATGTGTGGGACGATGATGTCATCGATGCCCCATTGATCCACACACGGGCCGTCGTCCGTTCGATCGATACACACTATCAGGCAATCCAACATCAAACTGTAGGGATCTTCCTCACGGGATCTAGGTTGGTCCTTGGGGAGTTGTACCCAGACGTTTCTATCATAAAACAACTAAACACCCATTTTCTACCTTTCCACCCATTTTCGTACATTTCCGACTCCTAACATCCCTTTGAACAAACTTCCCCGACGTTTTTGGATGTTTTGGTTCTTAAACCTCCTAAATGACTTATAATCATTTAAAATGGACTTAGATCAGTGTTAAGACTTTATGACACCAATGGTAGGCTTTACAATAAGTCCTTGATTTTCAAGGTGTTATATTATCCCCCCCCCCCTTAGGAACATTCATCCCTGAATGACACTAAAAATTTTTTAAGGAAGGAAGAGACCCAACACTAGCAACCTAACCAATCAACAATATCCATTAAACATAAATCATGTAATTTTAACAAGGCTAATAATAAAACTCATATTACCACACCTAAGGCTCAAAACACATCATCATGAGATATTTCCTTCTCACAACACTTATGAGATCACATATACCACATGTGTCAATTACCACAAAGTTCAACTTAACGACATGCTACCTTTCATTTCATGAAGACTCACCATATCAAAATGCACAACATAACTTAAAGCAAGCAAAAAAGCAGAATTTAAAGTTTCTTATAGCAATACTACAATGACTTCACTATAAAACTTACTATGAGGTTTTTTAAAATGCCATTTTTGTAACACTTCACACAAAAATCAAGAAACCACAAATCATTGTCATAATAATATAATTAAAAAGAATGTCTAACCTTATTTCTTAAAAAGAGGAGGATAACGGAAATTCATATCGGTCGCAGCCTCCCATGTAGCACCCTCAACTAATTGATTTTTCGATAACACTTTTACGGATATAACCTCTTTATTCCTTAACTTCTTGACTTGCTTCTCAAGAATTTGAACTGAAACTTCCTCATAAGAGAGGTTATCCTTGACACCAAGACCCTCAATGGGAAGAATGGACTCGGGATCACATATACACTTTTTAATCATAGAAACATGGAAAATAGGATGAACTAAAGACAGTTTACTAGGAAATTTCAATTCAAACGCAACCTTACCAACCCTATGAAAGATTTCATAGGAACCCACATAACGAGGACTCAATTTCCCTTTCTTTCCAAACCTAACCACCCCTAGCATTGGTGAAATTTTCAAATACACCGTATTACCTTCTTTAAACTCCAAATCCCTTCTCTTACTATCAGCATAAGACTTTTGCCGACAATAGGCCGTTTGCCACAAGTACCTTATGCTATGAACCTTTTCAAAAGACTAATATATCAACTCAAGACCAAGAAGCGATGGCTCACCCACTTCAAACCATCTAATAGGAGATCTACACCTCCTACCATACAATTCTTCATAGGGAGACATAGAAATTGATGAATGAAAACAAGTTGTACGCAAACTTCACTAAAGGTAAATGCCTATCATAACTCTCTTTAAAATCAATAATGCATGTTATAAGCATATCTTCAAGGGTTTGTATGGTACGGTCTTCTTGACCATCTGTTTAGGGATAAACAAATGGTGCTTAACTTCACCGTAGTACCTAACCCTTTTTTGAGTGACCTCCAAAATCTAGATGTGAATTATGCTCCCTGATCCGATATGATGGATAATGGAATATCGTGGAAGCACACAATCTAATCTAGGAATATTCTTGCTTAACCCTTCGCTCATATGAAGACTTGACGGGGATAAAGCGAGCGGATTTAGTCAATCGATCTACAACCACCCATATGGATTCATCGGAATTGTAGGTCCGGGGTAAACCTACTACAAAGTACATATTGATGTCTTCCCACTACCAATTTTGAATTTGGTCTCTTGTAATAAGCGCCACTCAGATTTAGGTGTTCGCCATTACTTGTTGGCAATTAAGATGCTTAGCGACAAATACTGTTATGTCCCTTTTTAGACATTCCCACCAATATATTTCCCTTAGGTCATGGTACATTTTTGTCGCCCTCGGATGAATTGAGTAGAGGGACCCATTTGCTTCGTCTAAGATCCGATCCCTCAACCCATCTACACCGGGAACACATAATATCCCTTGGTACCTTATTACACCCCCCCCCCCCAGGGAGAATGATTCATTCAACTTTCAAAGAACCAATTCTTTCAACTAGAATAATGCTAAATAAAGGTGTTTCTTGGAATTCACATCAACCACTAATGATGACTCGGTGTTATGATGAACTATGGCATCCCCATCAAGAGAACTCTTCAACGTAACCCCAAACCTAGCCAACCTATGCACTTCCCTTGCTAGGTCCTTTTTGGATTCATCAAGATGGGATACACTACACATAGTCATCTAACTTAGGGCATCCGCAACTACATTAGCCTTGCATGGGTGATAAAGAACACTCATATCATAATCTTTCAACAACTCAAGCCACCTTCTTTTTTGGAGATTTAACTTCTTTTGGTTAAACACAAATTGGATATTTTTATGATCGGTAAAAACATCCACATGAACCCCATACAAATAATACCTCCAAATTTTCAAAGCAAACACCACGTCTTCTAATTAAAGGTCACGAGTAGGGTAATTTCTCTTATGTACCTTTAGTTCCCTAAAGGCATAAGCTATCATCTTCCTATTTAAAATAAGTACACTCCCCAAACCCACTCGGGATACGTCACAATACACCACAAAAGCCTTTGTACCTCCGATAAGGTCAACACCGGAGCATAAGTAAGCCTATCTTTCAATAATTGAACGCTCTTTTCACATGCCTCTGACCACTCAAACTATTAACTCTTTTGGATCAAAGTAGTCAAAGGAGACGCAATGGATGTGAAACCATCCACGAACCTCCAGTAGTAACCCGCTAAATCCAAGAAACTCCTACTGTCAGTCGGAGTCAATGTTCTAGGACAATTTTTCACCGCTTCTGTTTTTGTTTGGTCTACTTCAACTCCCTCACTAGAAATTATGTGCCCAAGAAAAGTCACCAATCTCAGCCAAAACTCACACTTACTATATTTGACATAGAATTGATGTTCTTTAATGGTTTGCAACCCTACCATCAAATGACCCATATGATCATCCTTATTCTTCGAGTACACCAAGATATTGTTAACGAAGTCAATGACAAAAGAATCTAGGTAATTTCAAAATACTCTATTCATTCGGTCAATAAATGCCCCCTAGAGCGTTGGTGAGACCCAAAGGCATGACCAAGAACCTATAATGCCCATACCTAGTTTGGAAGGCCGTCTTTGGTATATCGTCCTATCTCACCCTAAGTTGATGATACCCCGACCTCAAGTCTATGTTTTTAAAGTAACTTCCCCTTGGAGTTGGTCAAATAATTCATCAATCCGAGGGAGATGGTACTTATTCTTAATGGTGACCTTGTTGAGTTGGCGGTAATCAATACACAATCTCAAAGACCCATCCTTCTTTTTAACAAATAACAATGGAGCACCACATGGAGATATATTAGGCCTTATAAAGCCTTTGTCAAGCAAATCCTTAAGTTTAGCCTTAAACCCTCTTAATACCGCCGGAGACATCCGATATCGAGGGATTGAAATGGGATATATTTCTGGTAGCAAATCGATACCGAAATCAATTTCCCGTTCGGGAAGAATACCGGGAAGGTCATTAGGAAAGGTCTCTAGAAATTCTCTCACTACTGGGACCGACTCAATAGGAGGAATTTTTGAATCCAAATCTTGGACTCTTACTATGTGATAGAGACAACCCTTTGAGATCATTTTCCATGATTTTAGACAAGATATGATGCGACCTTTAGGAATAAAATTTCCCCCCTTCCACTCTACCACGGATTCATTTGGGAAGTTAAACCTAACCAATCTTTTCCTACAATCAATGGATGGAAAAAATGCATGAAACCAATCCATACCCAATATAATATCAAAATTAAGAATATCGAGTTCTACTAGATCAACATAAGAAACTCTATTGGGCAATGAGAAAGAACAATTTCGATGGACTCTTATAGAAACAACCAACTCTCCCATCGGAGAAGACACTAGAAAAGTCTCATGCAAAATATTGGGTAAAGCATCAAACTTTTTAGCTACTAGAGGTGTAACAAAGGACAAAGTAGCACCCTGATCAAGTAAAGCATACACATCAAGAGTAAATATTGTTAACATACCGGTCACCAAGTCGGGAGAGGTCTCTTTCTCACCCCTGAAATGAAGAGCATAGAAAAATATTCTTCTTTGGAGAATCACTAGAACAACTTGGCTGTCCAATCTTTCCTTGCCCCTTAGCATTCGGAAAATCTCTCACCTTGTGGCCATTTTTTCAACAACCAAAGCAAATCCCTGTTCATACCAAGCATTCACCAAATTGACCCTTTCCAAATTTGTCACAAATAGGTTTCTCATTAGACAAACTCCCAATCTTCCCCTTTTGGACTTTCGGCCTAAGGTCCTTGTCATCCCTAGCCTTAGGAAATCTGTATGGAAGTTGATTTTAGAATCTCTTCTGGAATTTAGGATTATATTGAATCTCAAGCCTATTATTTGTAGCTCCACTCTCAAAGGACAATTCCCTCTTTGTATCCCTATCCTTCCTCTTAGATCTAGCCTCCTCCACCCTTTTAGCATGCATTATAAGACGAGAAATGTTCATATTGTCATGTAACATCGCCGAATGAAATTCTTCTTGTAAGTCATCGGATACACCCGTCAAAAATAGACTCATCTCTTCTCTAGGATTCGAGACCAAGGAAGGAGCATATTTAGCCAATTGGATAAACTTCAAGGATTAATCATGAACACTCATATTCCTTGGCGGAGGTTAATGAAATCCTCCACTTTAGCTTCTATCATCTCTCTAGGGAAAAACCGGTGATGAAATGCCTTCTTGAAGATCTCCCAAGTCATTTGCCCTCCTCGAAGCAGTATATTATCTCTCCATTGCACATACCAAGTTTGAGACACATCCTTGAGTTGTTATATGGCCAACTCGGCCTTCTCACTTGTAGACACCCCCTTCGCATAAAGTATCTTGTATACCGCATCAATAAATTCTTGGGCATCTTCATCAACCATAGAACCATAGAAGGTTGGAGGATTCCTTCGAGTGAAGTCCCTAAGTCGGGAAGCCATAGTAAAATCTTGTTAATGAACCCTAGGTGCAACCTCCCGATCGTCTTGGGCCATTATAGATTGGGCTTGAACTGTCACGGCTTGTGCTTGAGTAGTCATGGCTTGAGAAATTTGAGCAAGAATATGCCTCATCTACGCCTCCATCATAGGTGGAGGGTAAGCCTTGGCTTGATCAATATTAGCATGCTTCTCAATTGGAGGAACTTGCTCATCATAGGAGCTCACGCATTAGCAATTTCCTCCTCAAGTCTTCGAGTCGCATTCCTTCGAGTGTTCATGATTCCTATAAGAACAACAATATGAGTAGATGCAAAATCACACCATAAGTATACTCTATTGGCACGATATAATAATTATAAGAAAGAGAGTGATTCCTGAGCATCATATAGGTTTCTACTCATAAGTGTGGTGCGCTTCAAAATTATGAATACAAACATAAATAGACGTGGTAGAGAGAGATGTAACTCAACGATATTCAACCTCATTCTCTCATACAAAGTGTGTCACATCCGGGTTTACCCTCTAGACATAACAGACATCATCGTCCTTTTGAAGGACTAAGACTAGCCTCTTAGTTTCATGTCATTACATTAATATGTTGAAAAATGCA
The DNA here is from genome assembly GCA_027704785.1 of Solanum chmielewskii. Lineage (NCBI taxonomy): Eukaryota > Viridiplantae > Streptophyta > Magnoliopsida > Solanales > Solanaceae > Solanum > Solanum chmielewskii. Next base: position 35,495,817 of record JAKWIX010000328.1, on the reverse strand, counting down.
GAAAAAATTTAGAACTTTTATTATCTCTACTTAGAGGTTTTCATAGACCTCTACATACACATAATATAAATTCATATCGAGTTTACATAGACCCTTCATATAGAAGGTTTCATAGCCTTCTACTTTTATTGCACATACATATATAAGAATATAGAATAAATTCTCAATGATTGTCTCATCTCATACCATCTATACGAATATCACAATGTGGGCATAGCCCTTACATCAATTAAACAAGACCATATATAGGTCGTACAAAAGTACAATATTCAAATAACACGGAAAGGAATGATACATTAAATAAACTCATAAATAAATTCAAAGCTAGAGATGGAATTGCCCTCGAGATTTGAGGATCAACCCTATTTGGATTAAAGGAAGAATCCAAGCCTTCAACAATGACGCCTCCCAAAACATCTTCAACGACTAGAACCTAAAATGTTTGGGGAAAAAGGGAAGAAAATGTGGTTAGTACTCCATAGGTACTAAGTATGAGATCTTATGCACATAAACAAACAAAACATGCAAAAAGGGGATATTAGTTAAATCATGCCATTTGACTCCTTTAAGAACTTAAACATAACTAATAGTTAAGGAAGTCAAATGCATATAACCACACATGAACACATAATATCGTATACTCTATCACCAAGCAATATCATCACAAGCATGAATAAGAGTAATCACATAAATAGCAAAGTAAGGTAACAAATAATAAATTCCCATAGTGTCAACAACTGCAATGAACAAGTAATGCGCCATAACCCTACTTAATGAAGTCACCTAACAAGAACTATAATTAGTATCATACTAAACACAATATAACCGCATATATTCATAAATTCGTATCTTTAGTAATTCAGACCAGTAAGACCATTTGCATGTTCATAAGCATCATAAGCAACATATAAAAACATTTACATTTAACATAATTAATATACATAATATTAGCTTCCCAAAGCTCCAATCAAGGAAAACTAGTGTAAGGGATAGGTAGAGTCTCATAGCCTTACCTAGGCTAAGTCAAACCTCTTAAGTCACTTTAGTTAGCCAATACTTCATACATTCATTAGTGTAGCGAACACTTGCTTTAACCGACATAGACCACTTGAGCCAAATGTGGAATCCGGTATCATAAAACCTTAAACCGATTGAAGGTGGTCTAGCTGCCAAGGTAAAACCGCATATAAACATAGCTTTCTAGGTGAATCCACTAGCTAGTATCCTATGGTTGCACAACTGAATAAGGAACTAAGAAATAGGTATTCCTTCTACATACCATTGAGTAAATGAGGCTTCACCTCATGGTAATCATTGGATGAGTGTCCCTAAAGGGGAGTAAACATCACTTATAGACCTATAGGGTAACACTTTCTCTATGGAAAGACATCACCTACCATTGTCAAGTTCAATCGTTGATAAGCTAAGTCCCTTTATTTAAATGTCTTTAACCCTTTAATTATCAATCATAACTTAATTTAGGCCATATAGTCTACCCCTTTTATAATCATCATCATCTATAGCTCAATAGAATTTTATGAGTATAAGTTCTTTTTATCACAATTCATATAAGTGCGGTTAACACTTTAGCATTTTATAACATATTAAAGAACATTAATAGTTTTCACCATCCTTATGGCAAATAAACTTTAATCAACCTCACAACATAATCAATGCTTTTCAATTCAACATCAAACAACACTATAGTTCTAGTACAAGGCATACTCCAAACGTAACATCATTACTTAACAACAATTAATCACAATTGGAAGTAAAGATAGGTATTCTAAGACTTACCAAGCCTCACTCATAGTCTATCATCAAGGTCTTACCATCAACCCCTAACTCAACCCAAATTCGGGAGTAACATCATCACACAATGATAACCAATAAAATATTAAGGCCAAATGCATCTCTATAACACAATTCATGTTTAGATCACAACTTGAGACAAGGTACATAGGCTAATTTCACATTATAATTCATAACCTAAATCACATCTTAAGAACTAGAATGATAGGCCTATAATTAATATTAATTTAATCATAATAGCACCATAGGCTAGTAATCTAATAAACAACCAACTTAATTGAATGATCACAATACAATATAGGTTAAGATCACTACCTAGGTAAGGGATAAAAGATCATATTCTTCAATTTAGACCAAACCATCAATAATTACCATAAACAAGTCGAATTACATGTTAATCTACTCAATATAACCCTAAGAATTCATTAACAACTCAATCCATAAGTTAAATTTCATAATTGAATAATATCCATAAGAAAACTCATCTTTTTGAAATCTATTTAGAAGGAACCCTTTGAGGGAAGAATTTCAAAGTTGAACGAAACCCATACCTTAATCTTTGTCAACAACTTGATGAAGAATCCACCGTTTTTTCCAGCCCCCAAACCCTAGAGAGTTGGTGAGTTCATGTAGAGAGAGAAATAAGAGAGAAGGAATAGAGTTTATTTTGAGAGTTGTGTTTAGGTTAATGAGGGTTGAGGGTATTTACAGTGGGACTTATTTAACTTAATTAGTATCCCTTTAATCCCTAACTAACCCCTAAACCACTTAATTAATTAAATGAAATCATTTAAAATTTAATAGTGAAACTCGACCCTCACAAACGAGAACCCGATCGATGGTCTGTTGGTAAGTCGACGGACAACCCCCCCTCCACCCTGCACTCCGTCATCTCGGTTAGAGACTTTGTAGACGAGGGATTTCTCCAATTTTTCTCAGTTTGGGACGACGGTGTCATCGACGCACCGTTGATCCACACACGAACAGTAGCCTGCACCTCCGTATTCCGTCGATGATTCCATAAACTATACAAGTGAAGGGACCTTCTCCATCAGCCTAAGCGAGGGACAACAGTGGATTCGACGCCCCATCGATCCACACATGGGTCGTCGTCTTTCCCGTCGATGAACACTGCCAGGCAGTGCTGAATCAAATTACATAGGTCCTCTTCAAGGGCCGTTGGTTTGTTTTTTTTGAGTCATACCCAGACGTTTCAATAATGAAACAACTCAAACACCCATTAGATACCTTTCCACCCATTTTCGTACCTTTTCGACTCCTAAAAGTTAGTAAAAAAGGATAAGGCACACTAATATCCCTTTGAACCAACTTCTCGGATGTTTTTGTTCTTAAACCTCCTAAATGACCTATATTCATTAAAAATGGACTTACAAATAGTGTTTATACTTTATGACGCATATGTTAGGCTTTACAATGAGTCTTGAATTTTCAAGTTTTTATATCTATAATCCTTAAGATGATATCAACAAACCTATCAGAGAATCCCATTTTCCTTAAGACTTTCATTTAAAAGAACCATGATACCCTGTCATAAGCTTTGATCATATCAAGCTTAAAATAATATTGGTTGGTTTTCGCTTTTTGGTGATATTAAATGCAATCTTAAGAGTAAGCAAAATATTTTAAATAATTTTCCTTCCTTAAACAAATCACTATTAGTTGGAAAAGATAGACCTTGGAATTACCATTTTCAATCATTCATGTACCGCCCTAGAAAAAACATTATTGATGAATATTTTTTACCTTTTCCATTGTAGAAATAATGTTAAGAAAAACATTATCCTCTTTGATTAGAATTTGTTAAATGTGCTTTAGAAGAGAAAACTCTGTAGCTCCCTTTCTTGAGTAACCCTGTTTGATAAAACATAACAGCTTCATCAAAAAAATGTTCTTTATCTGTCAAATTCATCTTTTCCTCCTTATCTTCACTAGACTGTAAAGGATTCTAGTATCTCTGACTGCTTTTTCGGACGACATAGTTTTGACTTTTTGGTTCCAGTACTTCTCCTCATAGTGTAGATATTTCTTAAATCTTGTTTGTGCCTTCTGCATTACTTCTCTATTCACACTGGATTAGACTGTCTTCCTTGATTATAAATATTTTGAAAATTTCATCAAGCACCTCACTCCTCCATTACATGAGACAACTTTCACTTTTTTTAAAAATTTTGTCAAAAAATCAAAGAAAATTTTCTGAAAATGAGAACCTGAGCAAGTCTGAGCAACCACTCGCTTGAATGATTTATGTTTTACCCAAAAATTCAAGAATATTAATGGTTTGATAATATTTACCAAATTTTCTTCACATGATAGAAGTATAAGGGCATGTCTTGATCCACTTCTTGAAAGATGATCGACTTTCAGTTAATTAAACAAATTTTGCATATCTTCATTTTCTAGGATAACGTCAGATCTTTCAAAAATGTAATCATCCACTGCTTTACTCTACGACAAAGTAAATGGGCTACCTTTATAAATTACCTCTGTGCAAAATCCAATACAATTTGCAAATATTTTGGTATCACCTAGTTGCACAGGACCCCATCAATCTTCTCTTATGCATTCAATACCACGTTAAAATCCCCACCAGTTACCCATGGAAAAGTGTAGGAATTGGACAATCGATATATCCTCCCACAAGTGCAATATGTACAATCTATCACATTTGGCATAAACCGCAGCTATATAGGATGCTTTGTTTAAAAGGAGTATCATTAAGCATTGTAGTGATTTATTTGGATAAATCCACTAAACATCCTATTGATAACCTTCCTTTAGAAAAAAATAATTTTTTTTCCATTACAATGAGCTTTGAAAAAATCCATCCCCAATTTCCGTATATATTTGCTTATGTGACTAGAATTTTTAAAAGGATACATTAAAGCAATAAAATTTAATTTATATTCTCTAATCAACATTTAATCTCTTTAAAATGCTTTTTAAATCTTTATGGACCTAATATTCCAGAAGAAACACTTCATCAGTGAGACTTATTCTTTTGTAACCCTCTCATTGGCAATGTTTTAGTAGGCTGACAATCTACTGTATTGCCACCCTTTTTTCCAAATCTGATTGTTTTATTAATTTTTCTTTGACTTTCTCTCCATATTCTGCACTATGTACTCCTTCACTATTTATAGTATTTTCTTTTCGTGATTTGAAATGCTTGATTGTGCTTGTTTCTCAGGGTAATCCTCCACTATAAAATGAGATAGAGTGTCATATAACACCTTGTGAGGTGAAGAACCATTAATTTACCCATGCTTCTGGATTTCATTTTCATTATGGTTGGAATATCCATTATTTCATACATTTAGATCCTTAATTGGCTTGACCTTAGTTGATGTTGTTGGTCCTTGTGCTTCTCACTTGACCCACTTTGATATATATTTTAAGAACTTTGATTGCTTGTATCTACTTTCTTTTTAAATGAACAAATATTTTTTGTTGCTCGTCTTGTTAGCTTTGTTGTTGATTCTGCGTTGTAATGGTTTAATTTTCTTCCAAAATGATTTTTGTTGACACCACAATATCACTACATTGCCCCTGAGATTCTGATTGCCTATATTTCCTTCAAATTTTCATTATTCCTGTATCTTGACATTGGAAAAAGTAATATTGTCACATCCCGAGACCACACCCTAAAAGATATGACACTTGCAGAGTGCAACAACCGTAATTGACCTCTTGAAGGTCTTTTACAAGCCCTTTTGTATCGTTCATTGCATATATATATATGTGTGTGTGTGTGTGAGAGAGAGAGAGAGAGTGAGTGTGTGTGTGTGTGAAACGTACTGTGGATTTAGAAGTTTTCACACCGTTCTAATAGCCTTTAAAAATATCTTTCATATAAAATTCATAAGAAATACTAAGTCTAATTTCATCAAATCTTAGACACAAGAGTACATTGGGACACGACCCATACAATAGAAATGTAGTACTACTAAGTCTATTACAATACAACAAATAAGAGAAATAAAAGACATCTATGCCCTCGAGTCAAATGAGGACATACTTCAACTTGCTTGAACGATCCTATAATCTAAGCTTAGGTCCCAAAATCACCTTCACCTATGAATCACTTTAGAGATAGATAAAAGCATGGAATTAGTATAAACACATGTGCTAAATATAGCATAATGCATAAAAATAATGAAAATAGACATTTAATGGAAATATTCATCTTTTGATTTAACTAACATAATATAAGCATAAGAACAACATTATTACCATAGAAAAACATAAGGAAACACTCAAAAAAATTTAGAGATAACTTTACAGTAAACCCATGTCACTTTACAGTGTCTTAATTAACTATTACAGTGAAGTCTATTAACTTCACATAGAACACTTTCTAGCATGTAATTCTCCTCCTAAAAGCTATCCTAAGACTCACTTAAGTATGACAAAGAGAAAATGTCCATACATGCTCTCTAGGTACACCTAAATGATCATTAAGACCACCTATAATGAGATACATACACTTACAATACACCAATTACATGAACATGACATTCTCCTACCAAAGGTAATTCTAAGGTTCACTTGAGTTAGTTGTGGAGCGACCGCCCATACAATTCCTTTCACGCACTCTTAAGATATCCTTTAGACTACCTAGGATAAGATCATTCTCACTTAACACATTAGAATTCATAAAATATGACATTTACCTCCAAAAGGTTATCAAAACACCTACTCAAGTAATTAAAGAAGAGAATGTTCATGTTTGACCTCTTTAAGATAACCTAAGTAATCCTTAAGACTACCTAAGTTTGGATTATGTCTACATAATCAATCAACTTCCCTAACTAGAGTCATTCTTAAGGCTCATCTACATAAGATACGAAGTGGCCATTCCTATGTCCTCTTCACACCCTTAATAGACAAACCTTAATTACTCCAGATATGTACTTATTCATTTAACATTCTCAAATTAAGGCATTACACGCATTAGTTCATTTACGAGACATTCATCACATAAGGACATTGGAATAATGGCCTTGGAGAAGACCTAGGGATTCTTACTAACATATTCAAACCCTATTGTTCAATGTCTAGATAGAGTCTCATACCACTACCTAAACTTCATATAACTTCTCAAATACTAGTAGGTATCCCATATGATGAGAACATGCAATAACCAACATAGACCATGGTAGCAAACCATTCAACTCGGAGTTGTAACTTAATCTGATGGAGGGTGTTCTACTTGCCAATGGTAGAACTTGGACACATCCCATGTAGGAACATGGTTAAGGAATATGAAGGGTTTTCTTTGTACTCTAGTCTCGTTCATAACTAGCGATAATTCCCTTACCATACTCACTCGATTCTAGGCTTTGTTCTAATAGAGTAATTTACATTAACGGATCATACCATGGGGTTCCATATCTAGTTCATAACCCAATCACATTCAACTTACCATAGAGGTACCCTAGGGATGCCTTACAATAGCGACAATCATATCTTAATGAATTTACTAAGGATGATATGATATCGTTCTAGCCAACCAACTCTAAGTTTATCATTCATTACAATAAGGATACCATTACGGCTTTGACTTCAAGGCTCATAACCTTACCACTAGGTTCAAGGTTTCATTTAAATGACATTCATAGCATTATTCAAGGTCTCATTTCATTCATACATACAAGACTAAGAGGATTTAGAATCCTAATTCAAGACATCTCATATTCACATTCATGCATGTATCAAGTAAGGGACACAAGTCTGTCATACAAGACACTCCAATACCTCACTTTAGCATGTATTACATATCATTCTAGAAGCACTTAGGAATAACCATTGTAATATATAAGTCATCTTATACACTACTATAACATCATCAATATAACCATCATAGACTTATATAGTCAAGTAGGAATAATTATGCATCCACTCTAAGACTACACCATAAAAACATAGTAGTCTATCATGATCATTTTAATAACAATTGAAGAACACATGATTTCACTATCACAAGGAGATGAATATGATCATACTTCACCTAAATCAACTAAAAAATCATCATAATACTTCAAAGTAGTTTTCCGACAAGGTCGTAATCATCATAATACATAAAGTAGCACCAACAAGGTCAGATCATTCACATAGCACCGCCATTGTAGGTGGACCATACCAATCATAACATAATTCAAGAAATACATTATATAAAATAAGGAGAAATAGGGAAGCGTACCACCAATCTATTCTCACCACTTCAATCCATAGATAAATCATCCAATTCAATACCAAAAAGATTTTACCCATAGCCATGAACATAAATTCAATACAAAACCTATAATAATCAATCAATCTAGGTCAATTAAATATAGATTTATCATTCTAGACAACATATACATCAATTGAATACAATTCCTACATCATTCAATAGCCCATTGAAAACTACACTAGATTTCATAAGTATTAAGTCAATATTAAGTCAACCATAAAGTATTCAAAAACTACTGTTCATCAATTATATGGGTTCATAGGTTAATTGAGTTCAAATTATATAATTAAAAAAATTCAATCAATATACAATGATTTAAAACCTTTAATGCAAGAGTCCATGGATATATCATAAAATTGAACAAGTTCATCTTTAGAATACTTTGGAAATCTCTTTGAATTTTGGGCTCCTTTATAAACAGAGTTTCAAGGGTCAAAAATCATACCTCAATGATTTTAATCTACCAATTTGATGAAAAATCACCACTCAAATCTCCAATCCAAGTTTTTCCTTGAGTTTTGGCTTCAATGGAGTTCTAAAAATTTCATAAAGATTTTGGTGTTTTGATTGGGAAAAATGAATTCATCTTGGTATTTAGGACATATAAAACCACTTAAAATACCTTAAATATCCCTAAGTAACCGCCCACACTATTATTTTGATGGTAAATTCACCTTTGCAACTTACACTGAACTACACATAATGCAGTAACCATCAACGGGGCGTTAGTCCCTTGACAGGTCATCTTGTCCTTCGTCGATTGGATCAGAGCCTTGAAATGGGAGCTTAGCTTCCTAGGATAAGTACCCATCAATTCCTTAGAACTTACGAAACGGCAGTCCACCTACTGGGCATCAATTGCTTCCGTAGGTGGGACTGCCTTGGGTTGTTTTGGCCACTAACAAGGGTCCTTGATTGTCCTTGGGGATGTATGCCCAGACGTTTCCAACCCGAATATGCTTTGACCTCCAAACATCATGAAACTTGAAACACTTCCAACAAACACTATAATAACTCATATAAGGACCTCATTAACTCATGAAACACACATATAGACACATAACCACACATGAGGAACATAGGTGACTAGTTGTCGAACGTCTTGATCGTCCGTTGTCCTTTCACTTCAAAATAACCTAAAACTCTATACAATCCCTCAATACCAAATTATTAAACATTTTAGGACCTTAGGCCCTCATTACAAACATGTTATGTTCGAGCTTCACCTAAGTTATTTTTGAGGTGTCACAAATATTTTTATTCACCCGCTGTGAAGCTTGTGATGAGTTATTATTCCCACATAGGCATGGGAAAATCAGTAGAGTTGTTAATAAGAGTCAATCATAGTTAATGGTTTACCTCCATTGGCATCAAACATCAATATAGGTTACCATTAGGTACGGTTTTACCGGAGGAAGAATTCGTAGATCCTCTTACTTGCATATATTCATATCACCTTGTAATTTGGGGTTCCAACATACTTTTGTCCCACCACAATCTCTATCTTAATGGATTCTATTAGGAAAGATGGATAGAATATTCAGAAAAAGGATAATAACATCTAATACTATGTGAAACACAATAAACATAATTGCACTCAAAGAATGCACCAAATCAAATTATTATATTAGAGTGGATATTTCTCACAATTGCTCCTTGTGATGTAGCTAAACCATAGCAATTAGAATCTCAAGATGCAGTAACACCTATAATCAAGGAATAACATACTTACATTATGATGGGTTTCTTCGTTATTCTAGTTTTGATTTTCTTATTATGAATCTTGGGTTGCGTTTTATGACATTTTCACTATGTGAACATGATTGTCTCTTCCATAAGAATATATCAAACAGCCTCCGTGCCATCATACTCATGAAAAAACTATATACAAATTAGAAAACAAACATTTACTCTTTTTACTATGTCAAACAATGAAAATGTTAAATTTTTGTTTCTTTCTTATCTTTTAATGAAATTTTGTGAAGCACCAAAATTTTGTTAAAATATATCAAGAACAAAATATTTGGAGGCCTATTTATTTGGGCAATTAAGTATATAATAAATAATTTTATTTCTCGGTATGTTAATAACGACCTTCTTGGTCATAGTGGTGGACTAGTGAGGAGTCTACTCCTTACCACTAGGTCAAGAGTTCAAGGATGTTAAAAACAAAAACAAAAAAAAAATCAACAACATTGAGGTATTCTAAAATATCTTTTAATTCTTTTTATTAAAAAGATAACAAAAAACAATAGTAGTGTGCAATCAAAGTGAAAATATATAGTTATATAAAAATTAAAAAGTTATTTTAGAATACCTATACTAACCAATGATTTTCATCGACTTACTCGAATTTAACGCTTGACCCAATTTTCTCTTGACCACTGGGTCAGGGTTCAATTCAGGTAAGCCGAAGAAAATAATTGGTTAATATAGCTATTCTAAAATACCTTTTTCAAATTTTTTTGTATAAATATATATTATCTCTTTGATTACATACTACTATTATTTTTTGATATTTTTTTATAAGAATAAAAAGATATTATAGAGTACCTCAATATTGTTAGGTTTTTCTTTTTACCAATCTTTTAGTGTTGACCTGGTGGTCAGGAGTAAACTCCTCAGTAGTACACCACGATGAACAAGAAGGTCTGTGTTAATTTACAAAAAAAATAAATAATTTATATATACTTAATTACAAAATACCTTAAATTCCCAAATAAATAGGCCTGCAAATATTTTGTTCTTCATGTGTTTCAATAAAATTTCAATGCTTCACTAAATTTCATAAGAAAATAAAATGAGTTACCATTACACTATTTTTGACATAATAAAAAGATATAATGTTTGTTTTTTAATTTAGTTTTAGTTTTTTCTTTGTGTTATACAAAGGAGGTCCATAAATCTAATTCTTTTGATAGAGACACTTAACTAAATAATTAGGGGTATTGATGAAACCTAATTATCTTTTTTTTTAAAGAAAAATTCTAATTAAGATCTCTATTATTCTTTGCAGCATGACCACTAAAAATGATAAATCTAGTATAATTATAATCATATTTGTATATTAATTTTGTCTTTTTCTAGTTGGATAAGCACGTGTTTTATTTATTAATCGAGTTCAATTTATTCCAAATAACTTTGATCACTAACAATCTATCAGTACAAAAATATGTTTTTTTTTTTGGTATTTAGGTAAACTATACTTTATTTTAAAGATTAAGTCATACGCAGCCCCTTATAGTTGTCCGCATAATTCACTTAGACACCTTACTTAAGACTTGTATCTATTAAACACTTCTAGACTTCAAATTTATACCACTTGAGCACTTTTTGCCTACCTGGCATTGTGATTGTGATTCACCGCTCACGAGCGCGTGAAAGGATTTTTTTTAGTTGAATTATTTTTTAAATAAAAAAAACAGTCAGATTTCTTTTTCTTCTTTGTGCTTCTTTGTCATCAATAATTTCTCCGGCAGTCGTAATCGCCGTTGCAATCTTGTTCTTCTTTCGTTTTCTTTTCTTGTCAATTCAATTCATTTACCTTTCATCATCATTTTTTTGTTCAAATTTTTCATTATCGCTACCATCACATACTCCTCTTTTGAGCAACCACTAACATCTCTACCATTAACCTATCATATGGTCGTTCCATTTCTTAAGAAGGGATAAAGAAAAATAAATATGAAAAATTCGTAGTAAGTATATGTTAAAATCTCCATTTTTTTAGATGAACAAAAACAATGGTGGAAAGGGTTATCTTTAAGGGAAAGAGAAGAAGGGGGAGGTTTGGGTGGGTGGGGTGAGGTGGATTTTTCATTTTTTCCTGGTTGAAACTCTTTTATTTTTTAGATTTAGATTTTTTTGTATTTTAATTTCATTTATTTAAGATAATTAAACTAAAATGCCACATGTCCTATTTTAATTTTTTATTTTGCCACATTAACTGCGTGTTTGTTGCACGCACTTTATTTTTTACCTAGGTGTCAGAAAAATGTTTGATAGGTATTTATTTTTTTAGGTTGAAGTGTCTAATAGGAAAATTGATATGTTGAAGTGTTTAAGTGAAATATGTGTACAAATTTAAGGGGTCTTAGATGACTTAAGCCTTATTTTAATAATAAATATTGTAGGCATGACTTATGTATGTTTTGGTAATAATTGTACTTGTTGGTAAATTTACACCGGTCTTGTTGAGAACAATGGTTTGTTGGTTGAGCAGTTTTTTTCTTATATACTATGTCAAGGGTCAAGGCTGGTAAACCACACACAATTAATTTTATTAGGCATTTTGTAATTCCTTTTATTTTTTTGAAGAATATTTTCTTTATTAGTTTACAAATTATTGTACTTTGTTGTCTATTGTAGAGATTTGAAAACTTTTCAAATATTCTATTTGTTTTATTTGAATAGGAACAAATAATTTTCAGTTAATTTAACTTCATACTTCTGAAGTTTTTTGTTGTGAACATTTATATTTATCAAAAATTTTAATCGTTCATAAACTTAATTACATGTATAAATTATTAAGGTAAATCTATAGTGTTATTTTTAATTAAATCAAATATAATCATGAGCCATTATTATTGTGAAATTTATTTTTAAGTAATAAAATATTATTTCAATGCCCCATTTCATGTTTTTGGTATATATAAATAATTTTATTGGTTGGTAAATTTGATTGGCCTTCTTGATCATAATGGTTCACTAGTTAAAGAGTTTTCTCTTGACCACTATATAAAAGGTTCAAGGTTGGTATATACCTTCATAGTTGATTTTTCTGCTTCTACCAACCTTGAACCGGGAGAACTCTTCAAGTAGTGAACTACTATGATCAATAAGGGTGGTGTTAATTTATCAACAAGAAAAATTATTTATATATACTAAAAACATAATGCAAACAATATTTTATTACTTAAAAATAAAGCTTAAAATAAATTAATGTCCCTTAATTATATTAGAGTTCATTACAAGAATATAATTCAAATGTGCGAAGTTAAATTAATTGAAAATTATCATTTCCGATTCAAATATATAAATTTAACATGTTCCCAATTTTCTACAATAAAAATCATAAAACAATAAATATGTAATCAAATAAGAAAATATTGTTTAAAAATTTTAAGAAGGTATTATAAAGTGTCTAACAACATTAATTTTTTTTTGTTTACCAGCCTTAAACCTTTGACATGGTGGTTAGGAAAAAACTCCTCAACCAATAAATTATTGTGATAAAAAAGACCACTGTTAATTTACCAACAAGTAAAATTGTTTATATTTATTAAAAACATAAAATGGGTCACGCCTGCAATAATAATTATTATAATGTATAATTTAACTAAATACCATAGTTTTAAAACATAATAACATTATTTTCTTTCTCTTTTTTAAATTATAAAATCCCTTTAAATTTATGAATTTCGAATACGTTATTGGAATTTCGAATATATTACAGGACTTCCGACTATAATTGATGTAATAATTCAGTGTTCTTTATTAATAAGTAGAGGATTAGATTTATAGTAGAATATTGCATGGTCAGATAAGAATTGGAAGGGTATAGAATGTTGGTTCAAATAATATGAGGGACAAGTTTTAATATTGCAATTGAATTATATCAAAAAAATATTACATTTTGCATATAAGTTAATTTATATTTGTGATATGTAGGTTTATTTCATATAGTGTTTTTTTACGAAAAAATTATAGTTTATTACGAAGTGGTTAATTCATTCTTTTGTGATTTATTATTGTAATTGGTAGCCTGTGCTAAATAAATTTTTGATCCAGAAAATGGTAAAAAAAATCGAAGAAGTAATATATTAAAGAATCTTCTCAAATAAATTCTTTTATATTTTAAGATAATTTTTATTATTGTCTGAAGTATTTCATCTTATTTCATCATCACTTTCTGACATATTTTGGTTACACAGTTAGAAAATGAGCCCTATATATGTAATGCAATTTCATTTAATTTGATTAAGAAAAACAATTTCTTTTTGAGAAAAAGGTTAAGAAATAGATTGTTCATGTAAAGTTTCAAGGATAAATTTGTTACATATATGGTTACAATCTAGAGATGTGGCCTAGCTTATAGATGCACATATGCCAGGAAGTTTGATGTTTTATTATAATATATCAAGTAATTACTTATCATTTCTTATAATCTTCTACCCATTGAGAAAATGTTTAGATATAAGAAGCTGAAATTCTAGTAAAACTCAAATTAGAGTAGTTTTTGAATATTATAGATAGTTTATCAGTTAGTTTAATTTGTTTCGTTATTAAAATATAATAATAATAAGGAAGGTGATTGTAATACCTCAAACCACAAAAGAGATTAGTGTAGTACTTAATTTACATAAAAGAGGATAATTTCGATCCTTAGCCTTAAAAACTAATTGAAAAAATAAAATATCATTAAATTTAACGGCGGGTCCTATCGTTGGTGGAGCCTTTCTTCCTCCTCCTTTCTTCTGTCATTTCTTCATCTCCATATTCTTTCTCCTATCTTTTTTTTCTCAAATTTCCAAATGATGTATTCTTCCGTACACTGTCAAAAATCCTCTATTACATACTAAAATTTCTTCAAATTTGAAAAGATGTTTGTTTTAGGTGGTAAGGTAGCGTGATATTAGTCAATTTACTCATCATAGAACAATATGATTAGAAATTATTATGATATTTCACTAGCTATGCAAGAAAAAATCACAAGACATCTTACAGAACCGTTAAAATTTATTTAGAAAACTACTCCTGAATGTAATAGAGAAGTTACTTCTATATAATTTGAAAATAAGAAATCTGAATCAACTTCATTCTAATCTTTTGGCCTATGATCAATATTGTTCTTTGTATAATCGATTGATCCATGAAGAATCCATGATACAAAGCACTTCTTGATCTTATGCGGTACAAATCTTAATTAGTTTGAATATAGATATCAATCATCAATAAAAAAACCAGTTGAATGTTAAAACCGACTTCATATTTTCTAACACATCAATATCCATGAATCATGGTGGTAAAATCTGAACGAACAAAGGTAGAAAATAAAAAGTTACAAATAATATTTTGAATGTTGATGAAAATTTAGCATGTAAGAGAGGATTTTGGCAGTGAATAAAAGAATCAATTATAAATTGGGGAAAAATGGCAAAAATAATGGAGAAGATGAAAGAGGGGGGCAGAAATGGTCCACCATGTATGGGACCCACAATTAAGTTTTTTATTTTTCAGTTCGCTTTTAGGGCTAAAACCAATATAATTATGGATAGAAAATAGGAGGGAGGCGCTTAAACCCGCATAAACCTTTAAAGTCCTTACCTCACCCCTCATAGGATTATTTTCTAACCCCGCCCTGCCTGTTCCACATAAACCCATTCCGCCTTGCTTCGTAGAGTTTTAATGTACTTTTTGACTTATTTAAATAACACAAATAATTCAATGCTGACAACAGGAAGACTAAAATATCATCAAATTGACTAAAAATCATTAAAAATACTAACATATTCTAACTCACATTGTTATACTTTTAAAAAAATTATATACAAAGACAAGTTAGAACACCAAAAATGATTATGAACATATATTTCCATCGAACTCCACATATGTAGTCCAAGAACTTTTGAACTCTTGAGCACTTAACCTTCCAATCCTCAATATATATCTCTTGTTCATTGATAATGGGCAAATTCTATACTTATCTTTCTTTACTAAGTTACTAGTAATAATGTAATCCATAAGCAAAAAACTCTTTTACACAAATAAAAAATATTCATGGCTAAAAAGATCTTGAAGCTTGCAAATCATATTTTACCAAAACGGACAGAATTCAAGAATTGAGATTGCTAATAACATTCCTAGATATTATAGTAACAAAATACTACTAATACATTCATGAAAATCGAAAGACTCCCTATGCATCCATGCCCTGTTACAACAATAAGGATTCAAAATAATGAATCTAAAGAAACAGTCTTTATAACTTAAATCAACAATCTTTATAACTTAAACCAACACCAATTCTTAAAACAAAAGATTAAGATCAACAATCTCTTATATCCACTATCATGGAATTTCAAATGTCGTACAACTTGAATCAAACTCTTCTTCTTCATCAAGAAAGGTCCAACATGAAACTCTATCAGTGCTTGATGTCAAACCTAAGAATAAAAGTATGTGTTTAAAGTATTATGAAATGGAAAAATTTTTAAAATAACAATTCATTGGAAAGTTAGATACAATTGTTTCATTCCATAACCAGGTGCGAGCACACATCAAATCTTCCAAAGTAGTAGGATGGAGTCTAATGCGGTGTGAAATAATAAAAGTTACACTAGTGCAAAATGCCGAGTCAAAAGCAACAATAGACAAGGGAATGACTAATATGTGTAAATTGATCAATTTGAGGACTTATATGGTAGGAGGTGTAGATCACATATAGGATGGTTTGAGGTGGGTGAAGTACCCCTAATAGTTCCCATATTGTCTAAAGACGCCATAGATAATGTTAGGCTTTTAAGGAAAAAGTTGCAAATGACTCAAAGTCGGCAAAATTCATATGCCCAAGTGATAACAAGGGATCTTGAGTTAGATGTTAATGATTGGTTTACCTATAAATCTCACACATGATGGGTAATGAGGTTTTGTAACAAGGGAAAGCTTAGTGTCTAGTATGTAGGCCTATATCAGATTTTGAGGCACGTTGGCAATGTTTCATATGAGTTAGATTTGCTAAATGATTTTGCCATCAGTACATTATGTTTTTTTACATCTCTATGCTTAAGAAGTTTGTTGGAGATACGACATCCATGGTCAACTTAGAAGGGTTGGGAGTTGATGAAAGTCTTTCTTATGAGGAAGTTCCAGTAGAGATTCTAGACCGGCAAGTTATGAAGTTAAGAAATAGCTTCTGTGAAAGCGTTGTGGAGGAGTGAGTTAGTTGAGGGTGCTATTTGGGAGGCCGAGATCGATATGATGTTCTGGTATCCTCATCTCATTCCTTCTACTCCTATTCTAGCTTGAGCTAATGAGTTGCTCTTGGTTTGTCCTTTGTTTTTGAGTCATGTGCTTTATTTGTCTCCTTGATTCCCTTATGTGATGCATGTTCATGAAAACTTGAAAATGAGTTCATATGATTAGTGTTTCTAATTTGTTTTGAATTTAGGTGATTTGTCTATAGACTTCATAATATGAATTGAAGAACATGCTTTTGCTATGATTTTTTAGAAAAAATTATGTATGAGCTCCATGATATTGTGTTGATCATGTTTTATCTAGGAGAAAGTAGTTACTCCTTGAACATGAGTACTTTTGAAGAATTCGTGCATATAGGATTTCTAGATATGGCTCCTATTTCCAAAAGATGGATTGAGTATGGTTAGCTTGAAGTTGATGTTTCCTCCTTGTATAGGTGCATTGCATGCATAATGGAATGTTATAGTTAGTTTCACCCCTCTTACGATGTTTTAAGAACGTACGAGCTTGGAGACGATAGTTCCTCCTTTGTTACATGTATTGCATTAATAGGTTGGGTTGTTAGTTGCTATACTCTTCTTTTAGAATAAGCTTGAATCTCCTCGAGAACGAATGATCCCAATGGGGAGTTATTGTAATGCCGCGTATCCAAAAAAGTAAAATGAAACCAATTCTCATACTGTAGGTGTCGTCCATGGTTGACGTGCCGAACAATCATTTGAGGTCCAAGAACCACGGCTTGAACATGGACCATTGGTCAGACAATGGAATGTGAGTTGAGTCCGTGGTGAAAAGCCCTAAATTCAAATTTCTGATGACCAATGGTGGTCCACTAGGAAGGACCGTAGATCAGACACCAGTCCATCAACTGGGGTCCGTAGTTTGAAGGCCGGTGCTAGCTAGTTGTTATATTTAGGGCTAGTTATGTCTTTTTCATAATTAATTAGTTTCTACACTATGTCATTTTATACTTCACTAAGACCTATATATAAGTACTTTAAACAACAAAATTAACCAATTCACTTCATTCTTCCAAATACACAAAAGAAGATCGATTCTCCTACACAAAATATATCTCTCTCAAGAAAGAAAAAGAAGAAGAAGAAGAAGAAGAAGAAGAAGAAGAAGAAGAAGAACAAGACGAAGAAGAAGAAGAAGAAGAAGAAGAAGGAGGAGGAGGAGGAGGAGGAGGAGGGGGAGGATGAGTAATAAGGAGGAGATAGGGAAGGAGAAGGAGAGGGAAAATGAAAATGAGAAGGAGAAGGAGAAGGAGGGCGACGAGGAGGAAGAGAAAGAGGAGGAGGAGGAGAAGGAAAAGGAAAAGGAAAAGGAAAATGAGGATGAGGATGAGGATTTGGATTCAATGTATGATAATTTTCCGAGGAGGAGGAGGATGAATAATAAGAAGGAGATAGAGAAGGAGAAGGAGAGGAAAAATGAAAATGGGAAGGAGAATGAGAAGGAGGGGGATGAGAAGGAGGAGGAAGAGGAGGAGGAGGAGAAGGAGAAGGAAAAGGAAAATGAGGATGAGGATGAGGATTTGGATTCAATGTATCATAATTTTCCTCCATGGATTCTTTCCATTCATGAAGTTCCAAAATTCCTCAATTTCAAATATTAGAATTCCCTAATTGAGTTAGGGTTTTCATCATTTATCTTGGATTCTTTGCATTATTGATTAATATGACTGAATTAAGATGTCCAATGAATGAATTGATTAAATACTATGATTTTATGACTATTTACCTATAAACCCATGTAATCCCTATGTTTTCAATTTAAGAATCATATTATGTGGGAATTTGATATTTAAGGAAGAGTTTTGGGAAATTAAGAATGCATTGAAAGATTTATATGAATTTATGATAAAATCCATGTGTAACCCATGTTTTCTAAGTAATGATGATTGAAATAGGGTTTTGACCTCAACAGGTAAATTATGGACTTATGCATTTTCTCATGAAATCTACGTAAATATTTTTAAGGATGATTTGCGAGTAAAGTCCAATGATGATGTTTTGTGGTAAATCAATATTCTAATTAACACATACTATCATGACGTGAAAGGTTTTCTCACATAGATTTGATTCTTTGGTCGAAAGGCTTTCTCGCCTTATTAAATTAAAGATAAGGAGCTATCGTAATGAACTAGCTTGGATTGGTTGTCCAAGGATACTTATCCATGAATAATGAAGTCAAGTAAGAAATGAATATTCTTTGGGTTTTATGCTTAACACCGGAGGATATTGATAATGATATTGAAGCTCTCCCGTTAGTAGAGGTCGGGTTCTTAGAAGAAATCTTAAGAGATAGAAGATATCCATCAACAGATTCGGGGTTCTAGTAGTAATATCATTATCCCTTAACTATATGCCCCTATAAGTTGATTAGCTAGTGGGTCCAGTTAATCTAGAAGTGCATGGTTCTACCTTGGCAAGTAGGAAAACTATTTTCGGTGTTGGAGACACCTGAGGATCATGTTATAGCTGACATGGTCCTTATGTTTATTAAGGATAATTTCCCACATTAATAATGAACTAAGGTTACTTCAACACATATCACAAAGGAGTTGAAAGGTTTTAAAGCTGATATGAGCTTACCCTGACCATGGTTTTATAACTTACTTTTTCTAACTCTCTTACATAATGTTTTAGCTTTATCGATTAAATGTCATGAAATTAAATATCCCTTATAGCATGATATAAATGTTATGCATGGCTATCATACGTGTTACATTATTTTGCACTAACACAAACTCTTCCCAACATTTCCTCAAATGTAGGGTTCGACAGTCAGGGTCATCAATTTCATGGATAGAGGTTGACTTCATATATTTTCCGAGCATTGGTAAGTCCTTGTTCCTTGAGGAAGAAGTTATATTGTTTCAGTTCCTTTCATGTATTTCTCTTTTGTACGATGTGTGGGCTAGAACTAATCTCATTCTATTGTATTAGATGGCTATGATGAGACAAGTGTTTTAGACTTCCATTTTTCTATTATAAACTATTTTTGACATGGATATTGTTTTTCTCTGTTGTTCTATTTTGTATGTAATGAAAGCTAAGTGGATTGCAAGGAGTCCTTCGAGATTCTATACGCCATTTTATATCCAAGGGGTAGCCCTAGGTCATGACAATTATTGCAATTTTATTCACCTCTTCTCAAACTCTTTTCATCCTTTTTTATTTGAGAACTTGAACTTTTTTTTGTCAATCATTTTATATTAAACCCCTTTTTATTTTATTGAACTCTCTTTTTTATTACATTTTTCCAAAGAGTTTTCATCAAAATCTCTTTTTTTACCTAAGTGTGTTAATGGGTCGTCATTCCACATCCACCCTTTTCCTTCTTATTCCATACATAGACCGTTCCAAAATTCTAACTTTCATGCCATGATTAGCTCTAGAAATCATTGGGCAAACCTATAACACCCGCAAAAGGCATGACAATAAATAAGAAATGGGGTCAAAACTCAACGTAAGAACAAGGAAAATCAATAAATAATTAGAGGGAATTTTTGAAATGCTTGAGGAGCGAAACACGGGACGTTAACACTGGAGAAATTCTCAGCAAGTAATTGAGGCAGCAACCAGCATAGCAATTGTGTTCCAATGCCCCCCAAAAAAATTACCTAATGCTCCTTAAACTTAAGGAACGGATAGGAGACGGAACTACCTTTACTATGCCTTAATCCACTAAGATATGTGAAGTAACCAACCCATGTAGAGAAGGGAAAGATCTCACTAGAATAACAACCATCTCAACAAGATGGGACAGAGTACCAAGTTCAAGCATCCATGTGTAATATGATCCAAACCCACAAACATGCTTATTTTGGTTTTTCTAGAAACAAATAATGACTAACCATAAAAACTAAGAAAGACTCTAAAATAAGTTACTCATATCAAGTCTGCGGCGAGTGGACTCATTGGTGGTATCATCATTACGTTGAAGGAAGATATTCTCAGGGATCCATATAAAGGTAAAGGTACTTCCTAACATTAATTCGGCTTTTTATGTTAATTCAGATTTAAACGTGGGAATGAATCTGTATGATGAATTGTCTCAAATAACTGAGTAAGAAGAACAAATGGTTAAAGTATGAACTTACATATGATTTATCATGATTTATTATGCTTATGATATTCATGTTATGTTTATACTATTTATCTCTTATTATTATGTCTATTGTTGAATAACCATTTAAGATATCTTATGTTTGGTATGATAGTTTCCATACATGGTACATTTCGCACTAACACATAGTTTTCCTATTCTAATCTAATGTAAGGTGTTGAGAATATTGTGTTGCCTTGAAGGTAGAGTTTCCAAGGCTTTCAAGGAGTGAAGATTGGTGAGTCCTCGTAGAATCCGGGACACCACCCCTATGTTATCTTTTATGTTCTTACTTATGTTTAGACTCTTGTGGGTTGCGTCCCAACACATTTGTACTATGCTGTCATAGATAGTTTTGAGACATATAGAAAGGCTTCATTTTTACAAAATGATATCCGCATTATGTTTTTAAGAAAAAAAATTTTAATTTCGTGCTACTTTTCATATGTATGCAATGAATAATGGCTAAGGGTTTGTATAAGACCGCCGAAAGGTCAAGTACGCCATGTTACTTCTAGAGGGTTCTCTCTGGTCGTGAAAAACATGGTATCAAAGCATAAGGTTATGGAACGGTCTTAGGATATCTCAAAACCACGTCTAGCAGAGTCTTATTTGTGTGAGAGTCGCGATACATTTATAAGTAGGAGGCTATAGATGCTTAGAAAAGTTTCACTTCTTCATTCTTCAAGTTGTGCCATAGAGTTTTGGCTTAAGTAAGACCATTTTATAATATTTTCTTACGATTTTGTCCTTGTTATGACTAACACTAGGGCTAATTATATAAGGAAAGGAGATGGAAATTGGGTATCAAGAGATTCCTCCCCAAGGAAAATAAGTTCCTCCTCCATTTCCTAATGATACACAATTGTGGAATGTCACTCTAGAGGATTTTGGGACCTCTATGATTTTGTTGGCTCAAGCCTTGATGCCCAAGCCAATACGGAGGTGATGTAAAACCTTATAGGGGGAATTATTGCCTATATGATTAGGGAGTTCTTGAGGATGAACACTATGGTATGTAGTGGTTCCAAGGTGGAGGATGCAAATGGGATCATATATGAGGTTTATAAAACACTTACTACTACGGGATTAACCTCTAGGGAGGAAGCGGAGCTATCCACGTATCAATTTAAAGATGTAGCTCAAGTTGGTTATGAACAGTGGAAAGATTCTAGGCCGATAAGGGCGGGTCCCATAGAGTGGGAGACTTTTAAGTCGGCTTTCCCTTATAGGTTATTTCCTAGGGAATTGAGGGAGGCTATGTTGGAGGAATTCATAAGCCTCAAACAAGGAAATTTTACTTTTAAGGAGTATGACTTGTATTTAACTCTTTTGTCTAAGTATGTTCCAAGCTTGGTAGCAAAACCTAGAGAATTGATGAATAGGTTCGTGATGGGGGTGTCCGATCTACTAGAAAAATATTATCGTACGGAAATGCTTGTTGATGATATGGATATCGCTCGGCTAATGGTGTTAGCCTAAAAAATAGAAGAGTCCAAACTTAAGAAGGAGAAAAAGAGAAGTAGGATGGACAATGAATTACTATGGACATGGTCGTTCTAAAAATTGACTGAAGTTTAAAATTGATAGAAATTTTGCGAATAAGGTTATTCTAGTGCTCCTAGGTATGAGGATGAGATGGTGTCTAAACTAGACCTCAAAAGGAAGAGAAATAAGTATTCATGACCTACGTTCCCTAGGTGTGGTAAGAGACATGGGGGTAAGTGTTTGGCCTATAGAGATGGTTGTTGTAGATGTGATGAGAGTAGCCACATGGGGAAGGATTGACCTAAGGCAATGGATAATGTGATGAAAGGACGCACAGTAATGTGGAAGATGGTACTCCAATGAGGAATAGGTTCTATGTTCTCTGATCCAAGGGTGATTTAAGAATTATCTCCTTATGTTCCTTTATGGTATGTGTTTCTTCAATGACTTTTTAAAATTTCCAGAATTTCTTATGATTTTGATTTTCCTTGTTGGTTAGGACTTTTTCCTTATTATGATGAAATGATGCTAGAAAGACATATGTGGCTTACTCCTAAGTGGGGGATAGTGAGCCATTTTCATAAAGTGTTTATATGATTATATGTTGAAATAATTCTCATTGAATGTTATGAAGTTGGGTACACCTTGTTAAAAATTGACCTATCTTCATGAAGTTGTCTCTTGCTCTGACATAATTGTGTCCTATACAGAAGTGTTTAAGTTGTATTCGAGGAGGAATGTTTCCCAAGTGTGGGATATTGTAAGGATCCCAAAATTATATAAGGTTAATAAGGACACTCATTTGTTTAAAGAGTCAGTAAATCATGTTTAAAATGTGACACAAATTGTAGAATTTAGTTTGAAGAGGTTTGAGGTCAAATGTCCAAGGACGACCAAGACGTCCGGAAGCTAGTTAGTTGAACTAGTGTGTAGTAGAGTTTTTAAGTGGAGTTTTGGAGTATAGCATGAGGGTGAAATTGTGTACCGAGGATTCCTACAGATAGAATGACAGGTAAAAGGTTAAAAGGTTTGAGTACGACTCCCTGGGACCATGCTAAGGGTCCCCAAAGAGGACTTATATGTTTGCCTAGAAAGATTCCTAGAAGCCTGTTTGTTGAGGTGGTTGAACGTCGCGCCTGCAGCACTCAAAGGGAAATTTTACCCTAAAATGCAGGGCCAATGTGAATCATTCCGTCTCAAATAAAATTCAAGAACCAAGAATTAGAGGTGACCCCGCGACGCATAGTGACTTTCCAGATTTGGTCGTGTCGTTTATAAGGCAAATTAGAATTAGTAAATGGTCCAATAGGTGAAGGGGTCTTTAGGGTGTTTTGAGGGATTAATTATCTGAGGTTATTTTAGTGGTTTTAAGTGTATTCAAGCAGTAAAATAGTCATTTAGACTCTAGACTCCAAATCAAAACCTCTCCTTCCATAAAACTCTCTCAAGAACATCATTGTAAAGAAAGAGAAATTGGAGGCATCTTCTAGGACGAAATTCATCACTAAATAAAGATGGAGTTAAGGCACCATCAAAGGTATCTGAATCTTATTCATCCATCGGTTATTCCATTAATGGCTCCCCCATAGTTTCCCTCTATTGTGTATCCAGAATACCCCAATTTGGATAAGGTTTTGGTTGAATTTTAGGTAAGGCTTGACTGTGATGCCAATCTAGAGGGTAACATTCAATTATATTTATATGATGATTATGTGATGTTTTCATGTGGTTTCATTGATGAATTCTAAGTTGTGATGATGAAGGTTATCATTGTGGGTTTAGGCCATTAGAGGCAAGATGAAGGTTCTAAGTTGATCTTCTTAATTCAATTGTTTTTAATTCCAATTGATCATAATAGGAACACTGAGCTATGAATTGAACTAGGACTAATTGATTAAGGATGATATTGACTTTTAATGTTTGAATTGAACCTATATGACATCATGTATGACTAGATTTACCTTCAAATGATAAATGGATTATAGGTTGACCTAAGAGCCTAATATAAATAAAGACATGATAGACTAAGAAAAGGTTGAATTTGAATGGAATAGTCTTTTCTTGTTTAATTGACATGGTAATCTAAGACCAAGGTGTTATAGATTGAGATATCTCATGGTATCTTGATATTGTGAATCTCAAGGAGTATTGAGTTGAAATACTCCTGGTAGCTAGAGATAGTGAATATCATGGAGGATTGAGTTGAAATACTCATGGTAATTTAAGGTGATGAATCTCATGGTAGCTTGGGATGGAAGAATCAACCTCTCCCATGTTTAACTTGACCTTATATAGCAAGGATTCTTGGTCATGTTAGTTTGATTGGGTTAGTCCAAAACCATGTCATGGAAACTTTAGGGGAAAGGCGTATACTCTCCTAATGTTAGCTTGATTTGCATACAAGGTGCATTTCATGAAATAGCTTGAGATAGAATTCTCATGATAGCTTGGGGTTGAGGATTTATGCACCCTTATAGATTAACTTGCATCTACATGATTGGTTGCATAGTGATTAGGTTGGGACTATTGTATCATTTATTTCTTAGCTTTGATTGTACGATCAGATGTTTTCCATGGTAGTAGGTCTATTATGTTGGCATGTTAATCTTAATAGACAAGAGTGCAATATAAGTTATATTGGAGTAGGATATGCTAGAGAATTACTTAGTATGGATGGTAGTATAGGATGCCATCTATACATGGAAAGTATCACTTGAAGCTACCTATGACATGACCCCTACATGATGTATGCTTGGCTTGAATTGTTTCTATAGTTGCTTTACATAAATTGATTGACTTCAGATGGAAGTTCCTTTTCAATGTGAAATAGGTATACTAAAGATGCTTAAACTAAAATGTAAGGAAATAGGGTGACTTCAAGATATGCTTAGTATGTCAGGTAGAATGGGATGCCTCACAAGCATTTCACAAGTGTGCTTTGAGGTGGCCTAGGGTCATAGTGTTCATATGTTATGATGAACTATAGTCTTGATTATGAGAATGGATTCTGATCAAGAATGACAAAAGAGGAATACTTTTCTTTCGTAGTGGTATGGTATGCTACCTTAGCCTTGCACAAGTATACTTGGAGGTGGCTTGTGAAGTAGTTCATTTGAGTAAGAAGGATAAATGGTTTATGTGTGAACTTAAATATGATTTTGATGCTTTATTATGCTAATGATATTCATGTTATATTTATTCCTTTTATCTCTTATGATTATGTCTATTGTTGTCTAAACCCTTTGAAATATCTTATGTTTAGCATCATAGTTTCCATACTTGGTACATGTCGTACTAACACAACTACATTCTAATCCAATATAGGGTGTCGATAAGATTGAGTTTCTTTGAAAAGTAGAGTTTTCAAGGCTTTTAAGGAGTGATGATTGGTGATTCCTTATCACATCCGAGGACACCATCCCTATGTTGTCTTTTATGTTCTTTACTATGTTTAGACTTTTGTGCGCGGTATTCCAAGACATTTGTACGCATGTTGTCATAGATATTCTTTGATACATATTATAGAAAGGCTTCCATTTTATGACATGACTTCAGCATTATTTTTAGAGAATTTTTTTTTAATTTTGTGCTACTTTTACTATGTGTGCAATGAAACATATATAAGATCTTATACAAGACTCCGAGATGTCAAGTACGCCATGTTACATCTAGTGGGTTCTCCCCGATCGTGAATACAATATTTATGATTACTGAGGTTACCCTCTTAAAAGTTACAAGGAATCTCATACAAGCCCTTAGAATAATCATATATCAACGCACAAAATAATGCGGGAAATTTAATACTTTTACAATCGAAGTGAACTTCTTTATTATAAAAGAACTTAAGAGTCTAGACATGTCTTGTTCACCATCTAATACAATAGAGACTAAAAATAGGTTCAAACGCAATTTTACATCAATGAAGTCTCAAAAGTACAAAATACAATAGAAACTAGAAAACATAACATCTTTTCCTCGAACTTGAGGTATCACCAAGCCTAGGCAATAGTCAATACAAGCTTCGCTAGAAGGAAGAAGAATTCCTCAATGACCGGAACCTACACTAATTGTAAATGTAGAAATATGGGTTAGCACATAAATTACTAAGCATGGAAGCCATGCAAAAAAAATCCTTAAAACATTCGCAAAAGGGACATTTAGTTGAAATCATTCATTTATCAAGTTTAAAAGACATTAAGCACATATAAAAGAAACATAAGTCAAACCATTGTAGAAGAAACCCAAGGCCGTACTAGTGAAATGCAAAAGGTAAGATCCCATAACCTTACGAAATGCTACGTATCACATTTAGGTGGGCAACATCATACATATATTACTTCTACATCATCCATAACCGACATACATAAGTAAGGAGTGGTCTTTGTTCACAACATGTGACATGTGAAGTCAAACTTAACATCGATACACATCATGCATACATAATCCATAAGTCTTCATAACATAATAGAATATCAACATATCCTCACTTAAGGACTACTTCTGCAATACATAAGTAAAGTCTCATACCCCTACTCAGAATAAATAGTACCCCTTAAGGATTCATATGTAATGTACATGTTATTAACATTATTCATGTTCTTACCATATAGGTAAAATAGTCTTAACCAACATAAACCATGTGAGCTACATGGAATCTGGTGTTCTACCCCCAGACTGAAAAATGGTGTCCTATTTTCCTTAGGTAGAACTATCATTTATAGCTTTTAGGTGGATCCACTAGCTAAACAACTATGTGGGAACATAGTAATGGGGTATTGAGATTGATTTCAAGAAACCCTAACGGCTAATGTGGGGGCTTCAATCTCATGATACACCATATTAGGATCCCAGTTACTTGCATGAAGGAACCCACCTCACATTCATATCCAGTCGGTGCTAAGCATAATTCCCCATAAAGTCCATTAAGGCTTTGCTTAAGTTTATTTTCATCAAAGAATGCATTAGGCATTCAACAACATATCATTATAATTGAACATTGATTCATTAGGTGATAATGTCTTTTCAACCATAGAATAATCAACTTGTGAGTAAACATTGCACATCTTAATCATAGTGTGATCCTAAGAATAGTCCTTCAAATAATCACAACAAGCTTACCATAATCATAGTCATTAATACATAATCATGTGTAAGGGTAGGGCAAGAAGGATCTTATAATCAAAGCCACGAATACACAAAAGTCATAGCAACATAACCATCTAGGTGAATCATGAGTTCATATGCAATCACTATAACCATATATAAATCCCATCAAACTACCCTTCATGGATATGAATCAAGACAAACCCTAAAATGAAGAATTACCACACTGATTAGTTAGTCGTAATGATTCACAACATAATTAATTTAAAGATAATCAATTATCAAGATTCCTAAGTCATCAAAGTCATACTCTGGTTCATAATTTAGAAAAAATGGGTAATTATAGGTCCAAGGAAAATTTTCATCAAAATCCAACAATACATCGCTATTGTAATCTTACATTATCATAATAAATCATAGTACACCCTAATTAGACAGTTTAATTATTTTTGGAAGAAAAGCCATGTTGAAGATTGAAAAATTCTAGGTTTTGGGAATGTGGAAACTTGAAAACTCAATTTGAAGGAGCTCTTTGGATTATAGGAATAAAGACTTATTCACGGATCCCTAGCTTGATCTTTACCTTTCTTTTCATTGGAGTCTATAGAGAAATATTTTTGAGAGGGGAGTTAGTTGATTTTTGAGTCTGTGAGTTCTAAGGTGTTAAAAGAGTTGGTTAAAAGTTACAAGTACTTAAATATGTCTAAAATAAAAAAGAGAAACCGTTTCCACTATTATTTACTTACTTACTCAATTAATTAGCATTTTACCTCTTTACTCCTTAGTTGGTCGAGACTATGCAGCCTTTCGGGTCACATATGACTCCCCCACCTATGGACCATAGGTGGGGTGACACCACGTGCAGGCAAGTCGTGGTTTGGGTCTGAGAATGGTAAAATCATGAGAAGAATTAGGGAGACTAATTTTTAACCCACGACCCCAACCTACAGTGCATGAGCCTACCCACGATTTGAGGGTGCCCATTGTGGGTCCTGATGTCTTTTGAGAACTCTTTGGGGTTATGCCTTGACGTGTAGGTCCTAAAACATTAGTAATAAGTTATGGAGGTCAATTTACGACTCTAAACTTCATAATATCCCTATTTGGGATCTTAGACTACAAGTTAGGCCCTAATTTATATCATCATATTTCTGGTGTGTTACAGTGTCTCATCTATTTTTCATAGATAACGTGGAAATTTTTTCAAAATGTGACACCTAGAATTGTGCAGGAATCAATTGGACTCCAAAAATAGTTTAGATAAATATTCAGGCCAGAAAATCAATTTCAGTACATCTAAATTTATCTTCTCTAGGAACTGCTCTACAAATAAATTCAATATCTTCTTGAGCCTACTAAAAATTAGTGCCAACAACTTCTTCGGGAGGTAATGGGATTTCCCTATTTCTCAAAAAGGCCGACTTGGATTCCTCACTTCCCTTCACTTGAGAAAACCATCTTTTGGGCCCTTTAAGGAAAAATAGGGAAACCTTAAAGTTAGGGACGTTCATGAGAATGCAGCAAAAGCACATGCAATTGTACACAGTAACTCAAGTAGTACAATGACTTTTTTGAGCCGGATTGTAGAACCCAAAGGACTTCAAATCAAAAAACACTAACTTTGTTGTACCTTAAATAAATTTACTTATGCAAAATATGATTTTAGGAATTTGTTTATATCAACTAAATAGAATAATTTCGAATATTAATTACTACAATTAAAACAGTTGCAAAAAAATAAGTTCACATTTTTGGAAATTCTCCAGGGTTGTAGAATAAAGTTATTTCAAATATAACAATAACTTTTCATAGCATTCAACATTTTAACCTCATTATTGATTCACAAGGTGGATTTTACGATCATGATTTCTAATTACTACTGTCATTGATAGTCTAACTACATTTTGAGCACGGATAGGCATAAACCAATAGCAGAGCATTAAGATAAGATGTTGCACATTAATCAATCACGATATATAGGAACAATTTTATCCTATATACCATACACTCTAAGTTTTACCCTAGAATAAACATGTTTCTATCATTTCTTGGATTAACCCTTTATTCAACTTCTGAGTTCAATAGGAGACAATAAGTTTATGTTAATGTTAATCAGTCATAAAAATAGTTACACAAGAATTCAAGCATAAATCATATGAAAACTCGTCTAATTCTAACAATATATACCATTAAGCAATTAATCATAACTATAACCTTAGAATCATGGAATTTAACTACTCACGGTATGTAACATCATCAAATAATGTTCAAAGATCATAGAAGTGTTCACCTAAATGAAAGAGTAGAAGAAAAGCCCTAGGGAATGTCAGCAAAATCGCCCAATCCAGTTTTTCCATATTTCAAAAGCTGAATAATGATAAAATAATAAAATTGGACTATTTATAATCTGAAATAAAACACAATATAAAAATCTGGAGTCCAAGTCTTAGACTAGAACCTATTCCCTCAATGAAAATTTTGAATAGTTCGAGCCAAGTACTTGACGCGCATCCATTGTGCATTCCCCTGGTTTGTAAAATTAGTGTTTCACATTATGGCTTCAGCTATGCGATGCAAAAGTGCTCCGCACATGGTATTTTTCCAGTTTCTTGGCTATTTATCCTTAGCAGTTTCGACTTCTATTCTCCGATCTCATGCATGGTGTCCTTTTTTGCTATTTTTCCTGTCTTTGAACCCTACAACATCTAATCATATTAGGTAGAGGGAACACGATAAACGGACTTCAAAATTGCACCATCTATTAGGAATTTGATCTCATACTTACCTAGATATATGGGATAACTTGGCCATTAGGTGCATAAATACGCCTAATATTACCACCCCACGCTTAAAGATTTGTTTGTTCTTGAACACTTCTGCTCTTTCATGCATACTACGACTCTATTACCTTTCCTACTACAAACAATCAAGTGTTTTCCACAATAACCACATGTATTTCAAAACATGTGTGACAACAGTATGCTTTCAATAAGGAAACTCGTAAAAAACTACCTAACCTCAAGAATGGACTCGTGTAATGCAACTAACTCATGCACAGTTTTTGGATACGCAGTTTCAATAGTTACTAGCCCTTATTAAACATGTGCACTCACCACAAGTGATCACCTTTATTGAATCACACATAAAAATTCAAACCATATTAGGTGTGGAAGAAGATTTTGCTCACAATCTAAAATATCGCATGCCGAAACCAATGATCCATATGCTTTCCCTTAGTGTACTGCATCACTACTTCAGAGAATGTGGAATTTCAAGATCAATTAATATCTTTGTTCGTATGCCCCTTTTCATAAAACCATTGGGCCCTTTGTTTTAAGGAACTCAACATTAATTTTGTCCTGATAAGGGAACTATTATTATATTTACTTTATCTTTTTCTACACAAGCCATACATATGAAAAAGGGGTTTCTTTACCTTTATTATTGTTCACTCCAAGCCCTTAGGCACTTTTGGATCAATTTTATAGGCAATAGAAGGAACAACATTAAGCTTCATGTTTTCTACAAAACAATAAGTCAAAGGCTCGATAGGGTTAACTAAGAATTAAATTGAGTACAAGAAGAAAACAAACAAGCCTATCAAAGAAATGCCTATATCACTTTCTCAACTCCATATCCTCTCTTTAGCTCTGCAAACACACCAGACAAGTTTTGAAATCAATTAGTAGCAAGGAATACACAAACTTCACACACATGGCACACATTCAAATAAGAAGTTACCACAACAGACTATTTCTCCGTTATTGAAACAAATTTATTTTAAACAGATGTCATTTATAATCATATAAAAGAGCTTAAATGTCTCAACACAGATTTGTCCATTAGTGTCAACCTTCACCCTAACTCAATGCAGTTGTGTAGCCTTATAAAGATTCCAACCCTACAGACCCAATGAAAGAAACTACCCTTAATATGGTCTTCATCCATCAGTCAAAGGGAAGCTTGACTCAACTATGACAATGAAGCAATCCTAGAAAATTTAAAAATTTATATGGTTAAACGGGACTGTCCTTGGCCAAAGAATCGAAAAAAACTTCCATGAAGCCCAAAAAAATAGCATAAAAAATATTCACATAGATATAATACTACCACTACATTTAAATATTTAAAATGTAGCATTGTTTCTAGTGTGACATATATCAAAATGAAAGAAAAGTAGCATGGGTGTACTTCCCTGATCATTCATCCATGTAAGAATCACTGTTGGTGCCCTCAAGAGAAAATATGTCACCCTCTTCTACGTCAAAATCGGATTAACTATTTGATATGAATCCTCTATTGTCCTAATCAGATGGAACATCATCTCATACGACTCTTAAAATGAGGTCCCGAGTCCAGTAATGCTTCAACATGTTCATTTATGGGGAACCTCATTGCTATATAAATGAAATTCTTCTGATTTAAAGTTCGAAACCCAGTTGTATAGCATAGCATTTCCGGTCCCAACATTTGTGTTGTGATAAGATCATCCTTCCTGTTGCGCTTAGCGGTACTAAGGGTGGGTCCGTGGACATTTTACGAGCCCTTTGTCTTTTTGACATCTAAGGGTTTAGTGAATAAAGGTTCCATGTAGTCTACACTTTCCTTTCGTACTCCAACTAGCTGCAAAAATTAGTGATTAGTCCCCTAAAAGCATACCTTCGACCTCGATGCACTCTTGTCCTTCAAATGGACGATTTCAACACCGCACATATATTTATGGGTACATCCTTCATCATAGCATAGGCCAAGCACTCACGGTCCCTCGTTATTTTAGTAAGATGCAACCCGGGTATTAAACAATCTATTAAGATTTATAGACACGAGCTTCACAATTCATTTGAGCATAAGGATATGATTGATGATAGCGACTATGCCCATGCCTAATACACTTTACAATGGACTGTGCTCCACACAGAGTTAAATCTGCTAAAAGGAGGATCAATAGTGAACCTCGTTAGGACATTGGAAGGGGCATCTACATTAACCAATATATTATTTATAGTTAAGGGTGTCAGAGGGACCATCACCCCATACACCATTACAAAGTGAGAACATCCAGTTTCCAATTTGCATAGAGTTCCGAACTACACTAATATTGCACTCTGTTGGATCATGAAATATGAAACCCATATATACCTCTTTTGGGCAGCACATAATTCGAGGGAACTCCTTCTCTAATAGCACATCATCAACTATCACATTTTAAAAGGACTTAGCTTCAATGTTTGATTGAAGCCATTTTTTCCTCAGATGTGATTTCCTCAGCCCCGTAGCGTTAGGTCTTCCCTTTGGGACTACAGGTGCTGGGGGAATAGTTTTTCTAGTTCTCACTCTATTACCTCTGCTAGACAAAATAATTTTCCCAGATCTTTGTGTGCCAGACTTGATGTACAGGTCCACATACAGAGTTGTCGCAACATGCCTTGTGAATTTTTGTTAGTCACGTGGGAGAATTTGTGCTCAATGGAAACAAGTCCGTGACATGCTCTATTCGTGGATTCTAAGCTTAATTTTTCATAGGTGTCGAATTCACATCTATAAGTCAATGATGCACATCTTTCATGGACATGACTTGTGATTTAATTTATTCTTTTGGGGGCCATCACCTTGCAGAAAAAAGTCCACAATGTGGTAAGATTGGGACCCCCGATTTTTATCCCAGAAATTCCCCTTTTTGATTTTCAAAATTAAAAATTACAACATCTAAAATAAATAAACTAACATATAACTAAAAACAACAAGAATTAATCTATCAAAACAAAATAAAAAGAATATGTACTCCATAGTATAAAGTCATGGGTTACCTCTCGAGTAGCGTCTGATTTAACGTAACGGTACAACTCAGCTCCCCATCATATATTGATCAAATTCAAACTATTATATTCTCGATCCATTTCTTGTCAAAAGTAATGCTTCAGCCCCTGTCCACTCACTATAAGCGTATGCCATTTTTCTTTGTTCTATAACCTACAACTCCATGGTTTACCGTGTACACCACCTCAAATGATCGTTCCATTTTGAATTTTTACGTGGAAACAACCCCATCAGAGTTGAACAATAATACATTTTTACCAGGCTTTATGATTCGGGAAAAAAAATGCTTATGATACCATAGATCTTCGTATTTTCATAGGCATGGAGTTTGAATTCCTCCAATTTATGTAGATGGCGCATTCTATTTCTCCCTCCTAATTTCTGATCCATATTTAAGTTTTTCACTGCGCAGTAAGCTTGATGTTCTAATTCAACGTAAAGGAAAAGGCTTTACCAAACACAAAGTTCTAGGGAGAAGTTCATATTGGTGTCTTATTGGTTGTCTTGTTCGCCTACAATTCATCAGCAAGCTTCGTTGCCCAATCTTTCCTTTGGGCATTTACTTTGTTTTTGAAAACTTTCTACACCTCCCGGTTTGATATTTCCACCTAGCCACTAGTTTTCAGGTAATACATTGTAGCTATCTTTTGCCTAACCCTGTATTTAGCTAACATATTCTTCACCAATTGACTTGTGAAGCGCATTCCTCTATCACTTAGTATTTCACTAGGGTATCCAAATCGAGTGAAGATATTTCTTCAGAATCCATATTACCACTTTAGCATCGTTAATCAACATAGCTACTTACTCAACCCACTTTAACAGATAGTCCATAACCACAAGTATGTATTGATTTCAATTTTATGGAGGTATTGGTCCCATGAAGTCGATCCCCATCTATCAAATATTTCTACCTCCAAGATGTAATGCAATAGCATCTCGTATTTTCTTGAAATAGTCCCCATCCTCTTGCATTGATCATAACTTTTTACGTACCCTGCAACATCTTTAAAAAGAGTAGGACAAAAAAAAAGTTCGAGCACTACCACGTACTTAGAGCACCCTCAAGATTATACAGGGTGTACTCGACCCTATAGCGGTCTTATAAAAGCTTGGCATTAATTCATCGCATAACAAAAATAGTACGTATACAAAACCATACGATTCAAAATATTTCAAAACTCAAGCAGAAGTCTAAGTTTCACATGACTATCTTAGTACTAATCTAAAAAAACATAATAGGGACATATTTTCTTTACAATTGTATTCTTAATAATGGCATAAGCGTATGAAAGAACTAAAAATAATAAAAATCCTTGTCCTCGATCTATGAGGACATACCAAGTCTTGGAGGAAACTATATCCAAGCAATTGAATCCTAGATAGAACCAATTACTCGTTGGAACCTACAGTTGTAGTGAAATCACAAAAAATATGGGTTAGCACACAAAAATGTACTGAGTATATGACTATGCAAAAACATGCTTTAAAAGGGACATTTGGTTAAAAACCATGCATAATGCCACTTTTAAAAAATTATTGTACAAGAGAATAACATACACACAAAACAAGTATAATAATCATACAAACAATAATATCTCATTTAGATAATACCACTATGTAAGCCATTACCTTTACCTCTTAACCTTCACCTCAACTAACCATCATGATATACCTTTTACAATGTATGGATAGTGTCCCATACCACCATCCACACTAAGGTCACCAAAAGTGAACTCAACCTTCAATCCTTTCCACCTTTACACAATAAAGCATTTAAGAGACATAACATTGCATATGTCAATATGGAACATTCCAAGCATTAAATAAGAAAACCCCTAAGTCATAGTTGTGTATGTATAAGTAGCATCCCATAATATTACTCTTACGAAGTACATGAAATGACCATAGGAAAGCACATTCATATAAAATGAGGCTTTATAAGAGAGCAATTCATCATACAATTCTATTATAGCATGCATCTTTAAATTTAAGTATTTAAGAGTAAACACTACTCAATCACTTTATTTAGAGAACTTTCATTCACTAAGGACACATTCACTCATTAAGGACACATTCATTCATTACAGACACGTTTATTAATTGGTCATTAACACCTTAGAGAAGTCACTATAGCCCTCTTGAAGCTTACTAGCGCCAGGTGTGGATAGGACCTCATACTAATACTTACACTTCATAGAACTTTTAAAGAGACTAGAATTCATATATCACATAATGGGAATAAGCATTTAACAAACATAGACCATAAGAGTTAGTTCATGGAATCCGGTGTTTTATCCCATACATAAAAAGGTGGTCCCTTTGCATAAGGGTTACTGATAATATTAGCTTGGATTGACTTGAATCCACTAGCTAATATCTTATGCGGGCACATAATTATGGGATATGAAAGATGTTCATCTAGATCCGTCCTAGCATTGGGAGAACCTTCGTATAACCATATCCTTTTGGTGCTTAGCCTACATTCCCATGGAGTAAATTCATTAAAGTTACATTCATGTGCTTAAGATGGACACCAAAATAAGGACTATTGACCCAAAGCACATACATATGAAGGGCCACTAAAATTTTGTCTAGTGATTCAGGTAGAAGGATAGCTCATTGATCATCCTAGGAAGATCCACCACCATTAGCTCTACCACTCCTAGGTTCATCATTTCACACAAGTAGGAGGCCACAACGATTAGGTCTACCACTTCAAGGTTTCACATTCACATACAAGGAATGATGACCACAATTAGGTCTATCGGTCTAAGGTTTTACATTCACATTAGCACGTAGACTATTCATGAAAAGTTACCGCCCTTAGGTCTAAAAACACAAATTTAGCCAAGATTAATTCAAAATTCATTCATTTATAGAGAGACTACTCACATTAAGTCTACCAATCAAAGACATTCATTCATTCATTAATAAAGAGGCTACCAACATTAGGTCAGACGATTAATGATCATTTAGACATTAAGTCAAGACACATTCATTATTCTAGAAAAGGTGCTCTAGCCTACAAATTAAAGATTCACAATCAAATTTACATTCATATATACATGAATAAGGTTCCTAAGCCTACCAATTCAAGAGATTCAACATTTACAATATATATATATATATATATATATATTTCAAGACATGATCACCTTAATTCCATTGAATACACATTCACATAACTAGTAAATAAGCACCTCCACCTTTCAAGTGAATAAATATCATTTCATAATCATATTTAACAAGAGATTGATCACAATTTGTCTTCAAGTCCTCTAGTCAAAACTCACTAATACACTAATACATCAACAATTTACCATAATTTTGCATAGATAATGATTCTATTCAAAAATCTAAATTAATTTAGGCAATTCATAAACATTCATTCGTGATCAATAACCCATATCATAAGGAACAGTTTAGGAAATTTACAGAAATCATGGTTTCATAGAGTTTTTCATCATAAATCATCAATCAAATAGTAATTCAATCATACCGATGAAATTAGAACTCTTTGAAATTGTTTGATGAAACAACCCATGAGTTTGAGTAAAACATGTGTTTTTCTTAAACATTGAAATTGACTCTAGGATAAATATTACCGTTAGATGAAACATCATAATACCTTAATAGATGAAATCTCACAAAAATTGGAGAAGAATCTTTTTGAAATCCCCAACCTTAGCTTGAACTTGACCTTGATCTCCAACAAAATTTTAGAGAGAAGATATTATAGGAGGGGGGTTTTGATTTTAGAGATGAAGTCTAAATTAGGGTTTTAATGTTTTAATACTTATAAAATACATTATATGACTTATAATAACCGTCCACACACTAACAGGGGATTTGGGCGAATTTACCCATTCACACGCACAATGGTCGAGTATAGACAACATACACAGGTTCCATCTATGAAACCCCATCCAAAGACCGTAGATAGGTCCACAAGATGTATTGTCAAAATGTGGTTTGGTTCAAAGATCCTTATTTATTTCTCTTGAATTTTGGAGACCATTTACTGGGCAAGGATGGACCTACGGATCGTGGACCCCTTTCGTAGGTCACTCTCAAATTGGCAATTTCAAGGTTTCCTAAGGGTCTTGGGGTTTCAACTTAAGGGCTTCCTCAAAGACCCTTGAGGTACTACTTGAGGAGTCTTACCTTGAATTCTAACCCTTAAATACCTCAACCATGGCTTGGGTTAACATAAAATAGCATTAAACCTTACATCAACCTCAAATGCACACACGTTAGGCTCTAGTTTCACTAGTTAAGTTTAGAGTTGTTACATTATCCCACACTTAGTAACATTCATCCTCAAATGACGCTTAAACACATTAAGTGGTAAATATTTAAGACTAGCATCCACAATCATACATTAAAAATCGAAATAATACAAAAAATTAGGAGGACACATGAGCGCAACATCTATAAACTCGAACAAACTTCATGCAATGCAAGCAAGTGGAAACTACATATACAAACACATTATGCATCAAAACTTCACATTCATTTCATTGGACAAACTTCCTTCTCCATATCAGATCATGCTCATTACAACATCATTAGGCAAATATGTATCACTTTCAAGAACACCTTTAAATGTGCTCAACAATTGAACTAGTATGAGTCTACAAAATTGGGTCTAAACTACTCCTCAAACTCTTCACAACACCACTTCTTTCAATTCTATTTTCAGGGAAAAACATCACTAAACTTTCACACTCATCTCATAAGGATGCTTCCATAACACGGTAAATTATTTTTATACTCTTTTTTAAAGGAGTCTACTCACCCAACATCTATAGGCATCCCTTATACAACACTATTCATCATATATCTTCCACAAACCTAAAACTCCATCTTGAACTTCTACCAACCTCAAACATGACCATAAAGCAACTCATCCACACCGAAAAATTTCATTCAACTAGAACAACTTTTACCTAGTCACATTACCACCATAGCATCTCCACTGATCTTTTCTTCCTCCAATCTACGAAGCATTAACCCTTTGAGTATTCATATCTAGAATACCACCGGACAAGGAATGAGAGAGAGATCTTATGGAGTTGAGCTCTGTGGAATGACACAAGAGTAATGAAGAAAGTGAAGCTTCTAACGTCCTATAGGCTCTCACTCATAGATGTGTCACTGTTCACACCAATGAACAAACTCTACTAGACCTGGCATGTGATAAATCAACCCAAGAACCATTCCCAAAATCATATGCTTTAATATCAAGTTTGTCACGCCTCAAGAGCACCCCTTGACGTGACAGGGCGTACTCAACTCGGAAGGGATCTTATACAAGCCTCATGGAACTCAATCATATCATACATAGTAGGCATACTACGAAATTAAAACCATATGATTCAAAACATTTCAAAACGCAAGAGGAAACCTAATTCTAACATGGTCATTTTAGAACCAATCTAAAAAAACATAATAGGGACTCGATCCCTTTACAATTAAATTCTTCAAAATGTTCTTACAAAATAAAAGAACTAGGAATAATAAAAGTAGTTGTCCTTGATCTATGAGGACATACCAAGTGTTTAAGGAAACTCCATCCAAGCACTTCAATCCTAGATAGAACCATTCACTTGTCAGAACCTACACTTGCAGTACAACATTAAAAAATATAAGTTAGCACACAAAAATGTTGTAAGTATGATGAACATGCAAAAACATGCTTTAAAAGGGACATTTGGTCTAAAACAGTGCATTACGCCACTTTTGAAGCACCCGTTGTACAATAGCATTACAAACATATGACACATATAATCATCATACAAACCACGATATCTCACAAACCATGATATCTCATTTAGGCAATACAAACATGTAAGTCATTACCTTTACCTTTTAACATTCACCTAAATTAACCATCTTGCTATATTTTGTGCAATGTATGGATGGCGTCCCATACAACCATTCACACTAAGGCACCATACTAGTATCACCAAAAGTGAACTCAACCTTAAGTCTTTTCCACCTTTACATAATAAAGATTTTGACAAACATAATATTACATAAGTCAACTTTGCACATTAGGAGAATTACTAGGGCTATCACTATGTAATACTAGAGTAGAATACCATAATACTACTCACACTAAGTACCCATTTGAAGTCACCATAAGAAAGGGCATTTATATATAAGGCATGATAAAGGAGAAACTCATAATACTTTTCAAGTATAACGTGCATCTTTACATTTAAACATTTAAGATTCAACATTACTCAATCACTTTATTTAGAAAATTTTAATTCACCAATGACAAATTCACTCATTCAGAAAACATTCATTCATTAAGGACACATCTCATTAAGTACACATTCATTCATTAAGGTCACATTTATTCATTGGTCATTAAGACCTTAGAGAACTCACTATAACCCTCTTGAAGCCTACTCGGGGTATGTATGGATAGCATCCCATATTTCTAACCACACTTCATATAACTTCTCAAGAGACTACAATGCACATATAACATCATGGGACTAAGTGTTTAACCAACTTAGACCATGAGAGATAGTTAATGGAACCCGGTGCTCTATCCCCACACCGAAAAGAGGTGGTCCTTATGCCTATGAAAGACCGATAATATTTGCTTGGATTGACTTGAATCCAATGGCTAATAGCCTATGCGGGCACATAGCTATGGGATATGAAAGAAGTTTATTGAGATTCGGCTTAAAGTTAGGAGAACCTCCATCTAAACACTTGGTGCTTAGCTTGTATTCCCATATAGTAGATTTATTAACAGTACATTTGTGTGCTTGAGAGTTCAACAAATATTAGGACTAGCGACCCAAAGTACATACACATGAAGGGCCACCACCATTAGATCTATCGATTCAAGGTATAAGGATAATTCATTTATCTTCCTAGGAAGATACAGCACCATTAGGTGTACGATCCTAGGTTCATCATTTCACACAAGAAGGATCCCACCACAATTAAGTCTACCGCTTCAATCTTTTACATTCACACACAAAGAAGGGCCACCACATTAGGTCTACCGGACCAAGGTTTCACATTCACATTCGCACCTGGACTACTCATGAAAGGCTACGACCATTAGGTCTACGAATACAAGGTTAAACCTAAAGTTATTTATCATCCATTTATTTATGGAGAGGCTAACGACATTTTTTCTACCAATTAAAGACATTCATTCATTCATTCATAAAGAGGTAACTAATATTGGGTCTACCAATTCATGATCATTTAGAAATGAAGTTAAGATACATTCGTTATTTTGGAAGAGGATGCTCTACCATACCAATGAAAGATACACATTCACCTTTACATTCATTTATACAATAATAGGGTGTCTAAGACTGCCAATTCAAGATATAAAACATTTGCATTATAGATCCTTTCATATTCCATCATCATCATTTCTTCATGAGTGTTAAGTGAGAATATACTTTCAATCACAACACATTGACATCCTATGCAAGTTCATCATTCTATCATTGGGACCACATAATATACTTCAATACATGATCACCTAAATTTCATTGAATTCATTTTCATATAACTAGAAAAAGCACCACATTTCCAGTGGATTAATATCAATTCACAATTCTAATTCAACATAAGGTTGATCACAATTTGCCTTCAAGTCCTTAGGTCTCTACTAAAAAAAACTCCAATACATAAATACATCAATATTTGACCATGATTTTGCATATATAATGATTTAATTCAATAATCTATAGACATAATTCTTCAACATTCATTTATTATCAATAACCCACATTATAAGGCACAATTTAGAAAATTGATAGAATTCATGATCAACTTGACCTTGATCTCCAATGTAGTTATTGAGAGAAAATATTTTGGTAGAGACGGTTTTTATTTGAGAAATAAATTCCAAATGAGGGTTTTAATATTTTAATACTTTTAAGATACCTTAAAATAACCTTTTACACATTAATACGTACTTGGGGTGAATTTACCAATTGACCCCCACATAGGCTGAGTCTAGACAGCACACATGTGCCATCTACGAAACTTTATCCATGGATCGTGGATGGGTTCAGGGGACGACTGTCCTATCGTGGTTTGGTTTAGAGGCCCTCATTTATTGGTCTTGACCTACAAAATACATATACAGGTCGTGGATGGAGCTAAAAGTCGTGGACCCCTTCCGTAGGTCACCCTCAAATTAGCAACCTCATATTTTCCTTCAAGTCTTAGGGTATTGATTTTGGGTCCTCCACAAGGACCCTTAGGGTGGTCCTTGGGGAGTCGTACCTTAACTAAAAACCCCTAAACACCTCAACCATGACTCGAGTATATATAGAACAACATAAAACCTCACATAAAACTCAAACGCACACAAATTAGGCTCTAGTTTCACTAGTTCATTTTTAAGATCATTATAAACACCTTATCTGTAAAGCGCTCACCTCCATGATGACCACATACGAAGACAAGTGGAAAATATCAATCACTTGTATCATCTTATATGTATGACCTAGCATCATAAATCAGGCTCCTCTTTTGATGTGTGGTTGCACCCTCTGCTAACAATCCGCTCACCAAATAATTTATAGTATCTGTATACTACAATAGTTTTGTCACCTCTAGCGCCAATAGTTGTTCATCACGTATCTTTTCTCGAATGTGAGTTTTCTTTCCCACATGTTACGCACTCTCCACCTGAACAATTGATCTGCAACCTAATTTTGAGAACCTCTTCTATCCATGATCTCCATGTCAAACTCTTGCAATAGCATAATCCACCGAACTTTGTATCCTTCTGATTGTACAGGTTTATGATAGTTTTATGGACACTATAAACAAAAACTTTACTCCCTACCACGAAAGATCTAAATTTGTCAAAATCATAGATCAATGCTAGCATTTCTTTTTTGATAACCGTGTAGTTGGTTAAGGCTGCATCCACAATTTTTCCTTCCTAATAGATTGAGTGGAACACTTCTTTTTCGTTTTGCCCTAACACTGCTCCTATAGACACATCACTTGTGTCACAGATCAGCTTAAAATGAAGCTCCCAATTTTGGGTAAGTCAAGATTGGAGCTTCTTTCAACTTCTTCTTCTAGGCTTGAAAAACATGAATGCACTACTCATCGAAGATGAATTTCATATCCTTTTATAGTATACTACACATTGGTCTTGCAGTCTTAGATAAAACTAAACAAACATGATCCAAAAAAATCTCAACCATTTGAAAGAGATTGGGGGATGTAACTTTTCTATCACTTCCGCTTTGGCACGATCAACTTCCAGTCCTCGCTTTGACACCTTATGTTACAATATAATTCCTTCCTTCACTAGGAAATGACATT
The DNA here is from genome assembly GCA_027704785.1 of Solanum chmielewskii. Lineage (NCBI taxonomy): Eukaryota > Viridiplantae > Streptophyta > Magnoliopsida > Solanales > Solanaceae > Solanum > Solanum chmielewskii. The sequence continues at coordinate 35,452,910 of JAKWIX010000328.1, read as the reverse complement.
TTTCCTACTTTAGGATGAGACTAATTTCCTCAAATCTATTGAGCCCCTTGTCTGAATTCTCCAAACACCTGTCAAAATACTTCACAAAGAATGATAAATCTCCATTAATATATGCATAAAATCTTCGAACATATCCTGAAATATGGTCATCGTGAATTTTTGGAAGGTGGATGGAGCATTACATAGCCCAAATAACATTTGTATGAAGGCATATGTCCCATACGGATAATTGAATATGGTTTTCTCTTGGTCCTCTGGTGCAATCACGATTCGGTTGTATCCTATATAGTCATCTAGGAAATAACAATATTCTTGTCCAGCTAACCTGTCTGGCATTTGATCAATAAAAGGAATAGAGTAATGATCCTTTCTGATGGATTCACTCAATTTCATGTAATCCATGCATATCCTACATCCTATCGTTGCGTAGTTTGAATCAACTCATTATTTTCATTGGTGAATATTGCCATGCCTAATATTTTAGGTGTACATTGAACTGGGTTGACCCACTTGCGTTCTAAAATCGGGTATATTGTACCCTTATTTAGATATTTAATCACTAGGTTTAATTTGCTCTACGGTTGTACACTTGACTTATGGACCTCATCCATCAATATCATGTGCATGCATAAAGCTGATTTGATGCCATGTATGTCAGCCATATGCCAACATATCACATTTTCCCTCTTCCTCAGTATTTTGAGACCGGCCTCAGCGTGAACTTCAGACAAAGCAGAAAATGAATACAAATAATGATTCATTAGAACCCGAAATGCACACATGAGATGAGAGGGGAGAGGTTTTAAATCCACCTTTAGTGCTTCCTAAATTGATGGCTTAGGAAGTGGTCTCAAGACTCTATTTAATGGTTATAGAAACATGCGAAGCATACTCACGTTTGGAGCATCTATAATGCTAGCAAAATCTCGGGCTTCATCGTCCCCCTCACTTTCCTTCCCAATTAACACTTTCTTTAAAGGGTCTCGGGCTTTAACATATTTAGATGTTGTTTCCTCATCAATGACTGTAATTTCTGATAGCTCCTCATATATTTTAGTAAAATTCATTGCCTTGGACTCATCAAAGACATTTACCTTGTCATGAACCCTCATTTCAGTCTTCAATCCGCAACATCAATCAAAGCACCACATGTTTCTAGGAATTGGTATCCAAAAATAAATGGGACCTCTAGGTCATGCTCAAAATCTAGGATGACAAAGTCAACAGGGAATATCATAGTTCCTACATGGACTAAGACATCCTTAATAATGCCATATGGCCTTGCTACCGGAGGGTCAACTAATTGCAACATTATGGTTGTGGACTTGGGCCTTCCTAGTCCCAACTTAAGAATTACACAGACATAGGCCTCAGGTTGATACTTGTGCCGAAATTGCATAACCCTCTATCCAAAATCACTTACCAATTTGTATTTTCATAGTAAAACTCCTTGCATCTTTCAACTTAGTTAGGAGCCTATTCGATATCCTAGAATAGCACTAAGTGCCATGCAACACATCAGTCAAATAAAATTTAGCATGTACTTGTGTAAGTAATTCAATGAACTTAAAAAAACATCCCTCTTCCTCCTTCTTTTTAAACTTAAGTGGGAATGTAGGAGGTGGTTTTTCTTTTGGTTCCTCATCCACCGTTGGCTGACTTGTCCAAATTCATCTATTTGTTTTACATTTTCTTTAGCAAATTTTGTCTTTGGTGTTAGCTCCTCCAATGGACTCCCACTATGGGTACTCACAACATTTACCTGTTTTGGGTGTGGATCAATATTTCCATACAAACCCCCTTACGGTAAAGAATTTTGGGCACTAGCGATCTACCCAAACTGCTTCCCTAAATTCCAAGTCGCTAGTTAATTGTTTCAAACATTTTCTGCAAACTTAGTTGTGTAAGCCATGATTTGTTTATCATGTCCTCCACAGTTGAATCAGCTTGATTGGCAATTACCATGACCTTATTGGTTTCCATGGCTTTGTTGATTGTAATGTTGCCCACCACCTTGTGGCATGTATTGGCGTGCTTTTTTTGATTACCACACCACGAAAAGATTTGGTGGTTCCAACAACTTGGATTTTAGGTGTTTCCATAATTTTGGTGATTTCCTCCTCGATGGGCATTACCTACAAAATGAACAGATTATGGGTTTGCTCCACATAACTTAGCAATGTTATCTATACCTTCACATACTTCAAACATGTTGGTAGTTGCTACACCATATTAACTGGAGCTTACTGTTATGCTAGTGACATTTTGTTGAAGTGTGTAGTAATCATATTTCGCATTGCTGCAATTTGTGCAGTTAAGGTTGCCACTACATCCACTTCTAACACTCGAACAGCCTTTTGTATGACCAGTATAGATCCTACTCCGTTCCACTCGGGATAACCTTTTGATATTTTGTTAACAACTCATCATATGTCTTCTCCAAATCTTGTCAATCTGCAATAGAATTGAGTAAAATATTGTGTTTGGTTTCGACCCTTCAATAAATCTGTGGACCGACACTTCATTAGCTTGTTAATAATGTGAAAAACTTAGAAACAGGACTTAAACCTGGCCCAAGCTTGGTGCAAATTTTCTTCTCTTTTTTTTCATATGATTAATATGTCGCTTCTCAGCTTCACTATTTTCCAGATGGAAACACCTTATAAAGAACTTCCGAGCAAGATCATCCCAAGATTTTATGAAATTTGCAGACTCAGAGTTCAACCATATTTTTTCTTCCCCAAGAAAATAAATGTGTCACTGATCTCAAGGAATTTCTAAATATGTACTTGTGGGTCCTCATGAAATACATCAATGAACTGTCCAATTGTGTTCAATAGTTGCATCATGTTTTCACTTAATTCAAACTACCCACCAACTACCTTTTTGTGACTACTTAAACTAACATTGGTGGTTTGTTGGATCGCAACGTCTCTCGCTGTCATTTCTGTTGTAGGTGTGTCTTGATCCTCCATTTCTTCTACGATTACATGTTCATAATCGACAATAGGAACATTGTACATGATTTTTTTTTGCCTTCTCCAATAACAAACAAATCTCACCGGTTCACCTTGACTCTCTACCAAGTTTGCGCCATCCTGCACAGTGAAATCTTGACACAACTTGTAAAATGAATACTCAAGATCAAGTTGTCCAAACTTCTAGAGATAATTTAGAAAATCAAAAATTAAATGTCTGCTAATTTTTGAAGTCCTTAGAACTGGTGCAAAAAACTTGTTGCAAAGGACTTCAAATAAACAAACACTAAATTTATTGAAACTAAAATAAAATTATTTATGCGACAGATGATTTTAGGAATTTATTTATATCAACTAAATTGAACAATTTCAAAATTTTATTTACAACAATTAAAACAATTGAAAATGAAGGAATTACACAATTAGGGAAATATTCCAGGGTTGTACCATACACCGATTTGTAACGTAATAATAACTTATCCTAACATTCGACTTGTTAACCATATTATCGATTCACAAGGTTGATCTTACGATCATGATCTACGGACCTCTTATTGCCTACCACCATTTATAGCCTAACTACATCATTGAGTAGGGATAGGCATGAAACAATAGTGGAGCATTAAACTATTATCTTGGACATAAATCAAATGCCACATATACGTATAATCCTATCCTATCTACTAAACACTCTAAGTTTTACCCTATGATGACCATGCTTTTCACATTATGTGGTTTATCCCTCTATTCGTCTTCCAAGTTCAAGAGCAGACTATAATTTTATTTTAATGTTCATCAGTCAATAAAATAGTTAAACAAGAATGCAACCATAAATCATAAGAAAACACATCTCATGCTAGAAATAAACACCATTAAGCCATTAATCGTAAATACAACCCTAGAATAAGGCAATTTCGCTACTTATAGTATGTAACGTCACCAAATAATGTTCAAAAATCATAGAAGTGTTTACCAATACAAAAAAGTAGAAGAAAATCCTAGGGAATGTCAGCAAAATCACCCAAATCGTGTTTTACCATTTTCCAAAAGTTGAATAACCATAAAATAATATGGCTATAGGGTGAAGTAAAACACGTGATGCAAATCTAGGGTCCAGGTCTGCACCCTTAAAATTTCAAATATCATGAGCCAACTCCGCGATGCGTGTCCATCACACATTCTACTAGTTTGTCAAATTAGTTTTCCACATGCTGTATTCAGCTTCGCATCAGGGAGGTGCTCCTTCACAATGTATTATTCCAGCTTCCTAGCCATTTCTCCTTAGAAATTTTTGACTATTATTCTCAAACCTCATGCATGGTGTCATTTTACACTCCTTTTCCATGGTTTTCACCATGTGGCATCTAATCATATTGGTTAAAGGAAAAATTATAATTGGACTAAAAAATTATACTATCGATAAGGAATTTTCTCTCAAACTTAGCTAGATATATGGAATAACCTTGTTATTAAGCGCATAAGTATGCCTAAGATCGTAATGGAAATGGAATTTTGAAATCCTCTAGTTTAATCTGAGTGAGGACCACAAAGATTCCATTATAGACTACCACATCCCATGTAATAGTTCCAAAAAAGACTCCCTATTTTGAAGCCTTTTTACCGATGGGATTTTCTCTGTTGTTAGTGCTTATGAAATCATCACCAACAATAGTTTGAGCTAGACCCAAATATTAGGGACCTTATTTTTCTGGATCTTGACTGCCAAAATCCCAAGAAAAACTAAAACCTTATTGGCTCTTTTAACATAGGATACTTCCTACCAGTCAATCCCGCCACCAAAAGGTCTCAATGTGAACCCACACTTCCACTGTTATAGATCCTCAAAAGAAGATATCAACCACATCTTCTTTCAGTGCCCTAATGATACTTCTTTTTAACACTACATTATTAGAGACAATAAGAATATAAAGGCCATAAATGTAAATAATAATAACTGGATCCTCTTTTGGAGCCACGTGAGGAATAAGACTTTCAACAACAACATCAATTGGAAAACCCTTTCACCATTTTTCTTATGGAATATTTGTCTTACAAGGAACAGTATTATGTTTAACAAGGTAACACACTATATCGACAACGACAAAACCATCAGTAAAAGCATCGAATATCACTAAGTTGTGGTATAGAAAATGAAATCCACTCCTAAGAAGAGCACCATCCATGTTTAATGGGGACCCCCTGATAGGGGGACCTATCAACTCAACATCAATTGGGTAGTAAAGAACATCTTGGTATGGGAGAAATTGGAGATGTTTTTTGAGATCATTATGGAAATTAAGTCCAAAGGTTTCAGGAACTGCAGCCCAAAAACAATTGCGGCCATGGTAGAACTACAGACCCTAAAAATGGGCCTTAAAAATGGAGTAGATCACAACTTATCCCCCTTAGTCATCAACGTTGACTCTTCAAACATCGCTAATTGCACAGACAAAGATTATATATCTTAAACTAACTTAATTTTAGAGTGCATGTCATTAATGCAGATGCTTGGCACACTAGCATTGATGCACATCTACAAGAAACAAAACAAAACATGGTTGCAGAAAAGTTGGCGAAAGAAGGACTAAGGGCCTGTTTGGTTTGACTTTTTGTTTATTACTTATAAGCCAAAAGACATAAATTAGTATTCTAAATTATGGCTTTTGACTTTTTTTTTTGGCTTTAAAAATAAGTGCTTAGAAGCACTTGTTATTTTTACCCTAACCCTTCAAAACTACTTAAAAGCTATTTTGGCTTAAAAACACCTAAAATAAAACAATCGAAATGGGCACTAAAATGAGATGTTTTTAATTCCCCCAATTTTTTTTTAGCATATACTAGGAAAATCGCGTGTTAGAAAGGTTCATTTTGTTAACCCTATTATGCAGGGCTAGGATGTGTCCCAACACTCTTTAATTCTGGGCCCACTTACAAGGGGGTACATACACTAAACTTATATTGTCTATGACATCATATATATAACTACCTTTTTAACTAGAAAAGGAAATTTTTTGGTGTTAGTTGGGTAAACTCAAAAAGGGGTTACTAATATTGAATAATGAATAAAATATTTTCAATGAGTATTTCTTAATCAGCATCGTAAATTGTTTTTTTTTCATATTTTAATTGAAGGGGTGAAGCTCTCGGGCCTCATATATACTAAGAAATTATTCAATATGGACTGATGGCCCATCCCAAATAATTGAATTTTTTTTAATAAAAGCAAAATAAAAAACAAAAAAAAAACGATTGTATTAAAATAAGACAACTAGGTTAAGTGAAATTTCAAAAGTCGACCTTCTCGTGACCTCATGATCGGCGACAATCATCCGTAGAGTTGACAAGACCAGATGGTTCCTTCGGAGATTCATAGTTATGTTAACTCAAGGTGACTTTCTCACTCATTCAACTCTGATTTTTGTGTTCTTTACTTGCAAATCTAGAGTTTTCTTATGTATGATAAGCTACTATGAATATATTTCTTCCTTACCCCAGATTTCTTGAATTATAGCTTTCTGATAGTAGATTTTTAAATCTATGAGCTTAAATTCCAGCCCTATGTTGCCCAGAAAAAATACGATAACATAGTAGTCAAGTAGAATGAAATCTTTTCCCTATTGTTAATTTTCCATAGAATGATCCTCATAGAAGCTAATATCACACATCAAATGAGAAAATCAAGGTTCTTGATTTGAATCTAATTTTCTAATATATTAGTACTAAAATTAGCATATAACTAATCACTATTACATATTAATTTGCTCGTAATTTTCTCCGTTGATAAACTAAGCCTCTAAGAGAATAATACCACACATTAAAAGTAAAAATTAGAAAATAAAACAGTTACCAATTAGTAAATGTTACCCCTACATATGAAAAAATCATATAGAAGTAATTAGAACAGAAAAGAGATTCACCCATATTTTTGCCTAAGACTATTATCATTGTACACCTTAAACTCTCACCGGGTGGCATAGTAACTACGTTTTTTGATGTCACTTCAGAAAAAACTATAACAAAGAAAATTATCCTCTGTTTCAATAGAAAATTGTGTGATTAAAACTCGTGGCCGCAATTAATCAATTTTATAGATGTATCATCCTCAAGAAAGGCATGTTTATTTTATCAATATTATATATTTTCGTCTAAATAAACCACGATACCCTGTGATAATCTTTGATCATATCAAGCTTAAAATAATATTTGTTGGTTTTCCCTTTTTGGTGATATTAAATGCAATTTTTAAGAATAAGCAGAATATTCACAATAAGTTTCCTTCCTTTTACAAATCACTATTAGTTGGAAAGGAAAGACCTTGGGATTACCATTTCCAATCTTTCATGCACCACCCTAGAAAAGACTTTATTGATGAAATTGCTCAATCATTTAGTCCTTAGATCAGAGAAAGAGTATGGATTACTTTTTAAGGTAGGGACACAAGGTTAGTATTAGTAATATTGATAGAAAGACATGTAAAACCATCTGGATCACTTGTACTATCCCCGCAAAGATTAAATACAATATTTTTCGCCTTTTCCTTTGTAGGAATAATGTTAAGAGAAACATTATCCTCTTTGATTAGAATTTGTTGAATGTGGTTTCGAAGAGAAAACTCTATAGATCCCTTTCTTGAGTAAACCGTGTTAAATAAAACATAAAAGCTTCATCAAAAATCTGTTCTTTATCTGTCAAATTCATCTTTTCCTTCTTCTCTTCACTAGACTGTAAAGGATTCTAGTATTTTTTACTGCTTTTTTGAACGACATAGTTTCGACTTTTTGGTTCAAGTACTTCTCCTCATAATGTAGATATTTCTTAAATCTTTTTTGTGCGTTGTTCATTACTTCTCTATTGCCACTGGATTTGACAGTGTCTTCCCTGATAATTAATTGTTTGAAAACATCACCAAGCACCTCACTCCTCCATGACTTTAGACAACTTTCACTTTTTTCTAAATTTTGTCATAAAATCAAAGAAAATGTTCTAAAATTGAGAACCTAACCAAGTCTGAGCAACCACTCGCTTGAATGATTCACGTTTTACCCAAAAATTCAAGAATATTAAGGTTTTAATGATATTTACCAAATTTTTTACACAAGATTGAAATATAAGGGCATGTCTAGGTCCACTTCTTGAAAGATGATCGACTTTCAGTTGATTAAACAAATTTTGCATGGCTAAATTTTCTATGATTATGTTAAACCTTTCAAAAATGTAATCATCCACTGCTTTACTATACAGCAAAATAAATCGGCTAACTTTGTAAATTACCTTTGTGCAAAATCCAATGCAATTTGCAAGTTTTTCAGTATCACCTGGTTGCACATGACCCCATCAATCTTCTCTTCATCATTCAATACCTTGTTAAAATCCCCACCAGGTATCCATGTAAAAGTGTAGGAATCGGACAATCGATATAAATCCTCCCACAAGTGCAATCAGTACAAGCTATCACATTTGGCATAAACTACAACAATATAGGAAGCTTTGTTTAAAATGTGTATCATTAAGATTTAGAGTAATTTATTTCGATAAATCCACTAAATATCAATTTGATTACCTTCCTTTCGAAAAAGAACAAATTTGTCCATTACAATTAGCTTTGGAAAAATCCATCCCATATCTCCTTATATATTTGCTGATGTGATTGGAATTTTTAAAAGGTTATATTAAAGCAAAAAAATTGAATTAATCTGCTCTATTCAGCATTTGAATTCTGTGAAATGCTTTTTGAATCTTTATTGACCTAATATTCCAAAAGAAACACTTCAATGAGACTTATTCTTTTGTAACCCTCTCTTTGGCAATGTTTTGGTAGGCTGACAATCTACTATATTGCCACCATTCTTTCCAAATTTGGTTGTTTTATTGATTTTTCTTTGACTTTATCTCCATATTCTGCACTATGTACTCCTTCACTATTCATAGTATTATCTTATCGTGATCTAAAATGCTTGATTGTGCTTGTTTCTCAGGGTAATCCTCAACTATAAAATGAGATACAATTTCATATAAGACCATTTCCTTCAAAATTTCATTGTTCCTGTATCTTGACTTTGGAAAAAGTAATATTCTCACATCCCGAGACCACACCCTAGAAGATTTCGCACTCTCGTAGTGCAATCGGCGTACTTGACCTCTTGGAGGTCTTCTACAAGCCCTTTCGTATCATTCATTGTTTGTGTATATATATACATATATATATACATATATACATATATATATATATATACATATATATATATACATATATACATATATACATACATATATATATATATATATATATATATATATATATATATATATATATATATTATATATATATATATATATTATATATACATATATACATATATACATACATATATATATATATATATATATATATATATATGTATTTTAAAAATATCTTTCATATAAAATCCATAGGAAATACTAAGTTTCATTTCATCAAATCTTAGACACGAGAGTACTTTGGGACACGACCCATACAATAGAAATATAGTACTACTAAGTCTATTACAATACTTCAATAAGAGAAGTAAAAGACATCTATGCCCTCGAGTCCAATGAGGACACACTTCAACTTGCTTTAACGATCCTATAATCCAAGATTAGCTCCCAAAAGCACCTTCACCTATGAATCACTTTAGAGATAGATAAAAGCATGAAATTAGTACAAACAGTTGTACTAAATATGGAATAATGTATGAAAATCATGAAAATGGACATTTAATGGAAATATGCATCTTTTGATTTAAATATCATAACATAAGCATAAGAACAACATTAGAACCTAAGAAACACATAAGATAACACTTAATAAATTTATCACATTTTTAAGGACAACTTTACAATAAACCCATGTCACTTTTCATTGACTTAATTCACTATTACAGTGAAGTCTATCAACTTCACATAGAACACTTTCTAGCATGTAATTCTCCCACTAAAAGCTATCCTAAGACTCACTTAAGTGGACGGTGTGATATCCGCTTGACAAAATCTAATCAGTGAGGATTAGAAGTGGGTAGTGTTGTATCTAATCTGGCTCAACTAAGTGATAGGAAGTATTGCTTAGTGTGGAGATTAGAAGGCTAATCTCATTTTGTAAACTGGCTTTTAGTTTGTCTTGGACAAGATTTGTGGAAGCAGTTCGAAAAGTCCTGTGGAGAACAGGTTGTGGTATTCCTCCCTAGAACAAGGAGGTTTCCAGGTAAAGTTGTTTGTCAAACTTTACGTTCAACAGTTATTTTGTTGTATGTTATTGTAATTGTGCTGAGGACCTGGTCCCATCGAAACAAGTTGATGCAACTTTTAGTTATTGTTCTTGTTAAGTCAAGAAACTTTATACTTGACTGATTGGTGGGTGCATACATTCCAACGAGTGGTATCACAGCAGGTGTTTTCTAGCTGGTTAATGCCAAGAGAGATTCTTGTGGAAAAAAGGTTGTTCCACTAAGATGGCAAGAAGGTCAGTCTTAAACAAGGCCACCCTTGTTCTATGGCAAGCACTATCGGTGGTGGAAATATTACATGGTTGAATTCATAATGGTTGACACCGTGAGCTGTGGGATTTTATTTGTAACGGTCCCTATGTGCCATCTATCGAAGTAAAATATGGGGATGTCACAAAGATCATTGTCAAAACTCAACAACAATACAATGATTTTGATAAACAAAAAGTTGAGAAAAACCACAAGGATAAGAAGTTGATAAAGTGTGAAATCGGACCAACTGTATATGATTTGATCTCTTCCTGTGAATCAGCTAAAGAAATTTGGGATCTACTAAGAATTATCTATGAGGTAACTGAGGAAACAAGGTCAGACCTGACTGGGGATGTTGATCAGAAGGAATATACAGAAACGGATGAATCATTAGTTACCAAGGTGTCAAAATGTGAGAACCTTGAAGTAGATGAGACCATCGACTATCTCACTCAAAAGTTTCAAAAACTTGTGAGTAATTATGGAGGTTACATGAAGGAAGAAGCTCATGACAGCGCTACAAGCTCTAGTGCCATATATTACAAGTGTAATCAACTAGGTCACACGATGAGAGACTGTCATGTGCTTGAAGTTGATCACACGGAAGAAAAAGATCAAGCAGAGGACCAGGTCCTCCCCAGTAGCAATAGAGAGAAATTTTTTTCCAGATGATAAAAAGGAAAATGATAGCATGGGAAGACTCCACTAGTGCTTCAGATGACTCTGAGCACTCTGATGAAGTCTTTGTGGTGAAATCTGATGATGAGGAAAATGAATAAAAGGTAACCCTTTTTGATCTTAAACAAAACTTGCAGGTTTATTTTGTTAGGAGGTTGAGAAGTCTAGTTGCTTTTTTGATTGACTCTATCATTAAGTCAACACTTTAAAAAGAGCTTATGAATGATATCCTAGATATTCTTCACGGTGAAAAGGTAGCCTTGGTGTACCGAATGTATCATGCGGAAGAAAAAATGATAGTTCTAGAAGCAAAAAATCTAAAACTTAAAGAAAAATTAAAAGTTTTGGGTGACAAATGTGGTAGAGGAAAAGGAGAGGCCAGCAACTTGCAAATCGATCTAGAAACCAATTTGAATACTGCTGAAACAAAACTTGCTACGGCCTTAAAGAGAAACAATCAGTTAGAGAGGGACCTGGTCCGCGTCAAAGAAGAACTGAGCAAATTTCTCAAATGGTCCTCATCTTCAAAATTGCTTGCTAATCTTACAATTTAGAGTCGAAATGATAGAAACAGATTAGGAAATTCAATTCAAAGTCCTTCTTACAATGTTCATGGCAAAGATGTTCACATGTCTAGTAGTTTGTTGTGTCTCTATTTTGGTCGTGATGGTCACTTGAACAAGTGTATATCTTGCAGAAGGACCCAAGATAACCTCTCAAAATAGTCTAAACAGAGGAATGGGAAGACAAAGGGACATTGTCAATAGACCAGCAAGAAGAAGAAGGGAATTGGTCAACATAAGAGCAATAAGAAAAAGGGACCTGTTCAACAAAAGAGGGACCTGGTCGTGCTTCTGTTCCTAAGTTAAAAAATATCAATCTGCCTCACTGGAAAAAAATTTGATTATCACCCTTTATCTGCTTACTAGGAACTCCAAGTAAAGTGTGTTTCCAAGGATAACACGTGATATAGTATTTGTTGTGAGAGGAAGTGGCAACAACTAGTGTTGATTCATGAATAGTGGATGCTCAAAACACTGGACTGGGAACTGAAAAACATCCTCTCTCTCAAGGCACTTCAAGGTGGAGGTGTTTCATTTGGTGATGGCAAAAAAGGTATGTTCTTTTTGAAGGCATGTTTGGGAAATCTATGGAACACACTATTGAGAATGTGTTTAATGTCAATGGTTGACGTATAATATGTTAAGTGTTTCATAGATTTGTAATGACTTAAATAAAGTTCAGTGCTTGTCCAAAAATAGGGTGTCCGAATCTTGCTCTCTCTCGGATGATTGTGACAAAATGGAGATGCAAGAACATTTCTATTGTTTATCTGATTACTTTTGTTGTGACATTGTCACATGCGTGGGTGCTTAAAGTGAGAATGCTGAGGTATGACAAGAGAGACATGCTCTTGGTAACTTTTCTCTACTGCCTAAACTTGTGTAAAGGGACCCGGTCCAAGTCAGTATAGATGATTTTTTCAAATGACAAAGGTTGTGACAATGGTGTTAAGGAGAAGAAGATCGGACTATCCTTCAGTGAAATATGCAGACTATTAATCTTTCAAAGAACTTTCAGACTGAAGTGGTGAATTATACATGTTTGTGACCAAAATGATCATATCAAGAAGTTTGATCTCAATAATGTTAAAAGAAGATTTGTGAGATATTCTTTCTCCAACAAGGCTTATCCGGTATATAAATATGTTCATTGAAAAAGATGTTGATGTAATTCTTTATAAGCCTGGAAGAATAGAGAAGTTTCAACAGAAAGATGATTCTTAGATGGCAAAGCTGCTTTAAATTCAGATTGATGGTCTGAATAGTAAGCTTGCTGAAGAATATTCCCTTCATGAATCCAACAATATTAAGAAAGCTAATGCAGATGATGAACCTGATGAGGGACCTGGTCCTCTAGAAAGTGTTGAACAAAGATGATGCAGTTCAAATTTATAATGTGAATTCTGAAGGTCACAATGAAGAAGTTGATCAAGCTCAATTTGAAAGAAACAAATTTTGACAGTCGGTTCCCTAACAAGCTATTAGGTTGTCCAAGCTGCTCCTCAACAATGTCTTCAAGAGAGGAAAAAATATCAAAAAAACCCTCTCTTTGAATTGACTATGAAAGGAATTGCTGATTATTCATGTACATATTGATGATATCATATTTGAGGCAATCTTTGAGGTGTTGTATAAAGAGTTTATTTGACTCATTAAAAGTGAGTGTTGAAATGAGCATAATGGGAGAAATAAATCTCTTCTTGGAGTTGTAGATAAGGCAAACCTCAAAAGGTAGCTTTGGTTGTCAAGAATAATACATCATTGAGCTTCTCAAATGACATAACATACTTGAAGTCAAGACAATGAGAAAGAAGGGTGATGTCATCTTTAAGTTTTGAAAAATGGAAGATCAAGTGGCTGATACCTTCACTAAATCCATAAGCTAGGACAGGTTGTATACTTGCATGGGAACTTAGATACATGGAAGAAGATGGCATAACATTCATGGTAATTGATGTCTGATCAAAGACAGGGAGTTAGTACCAATTCAAAGAAGCTGAAGCCGTTGAAAGTTTCATGTTATGACTGCATAGAATAATTATACTCTCATAGGCACTAACTAAAAGTTGAATGCTGATGAACCGGGTTCGTAGAATCTACTCATGTACAAAGAAATCATTGCTGAAGGCTGCTAGTAGAATTCGAAGATATTTGAAGAAGACAGTGGACCTGGTCCTATTCTGTCCATCAGGAGACTTTTTTATTTAAATCACATGGTGATGTTGATTATGCTGGGTATCAAGTTGATAGAAAGGATACCTCAAGAGTGGATTATTGTATATGTTGATCTTTCACTCATGGGGAATAAAAAGACAAGATTCAATTGCTCTTTCATCAACTAAGTCAATAAACGTAGCAAGTGCTGCTCGATGGAATAAGCTATTGTAGACCAAGCAGCAGCCTGAAGCTCTTAAAAATTTTGTTGATATAATCAAGCTGATGATGGAAATGTTAAATCTTTGTTGAAGAGATCCTACCTGAAGCAATCAACTCTTTCATGACTATGAAAAGGAAGCAGGTGTCTTTTCTTTTCAATTATGTATGTTTTAGCAAGTTCAAATTCATACCTTTTGTAGGTATACACACTTAGGAGAAGAGGTGAAGTAAAAGGGAGATCAGGACAGATCTAGGCAACGACATTCAAAATACCAAAAGAGACCTAGTCCTCTCTCGAAGGTTAGCACTCTTAACATTGCAGTTTGAGTTACGCATGAGAACCTTAAAATTGCCACAAGTCTGCCATTCATGATTTTGAAAATTGTCTCATCTTTTATTACCAAAATGATACCTCCTTTCTTTTCTTTATATTCCATTTTTCTTTCTATTTTCACAGAAAAATCAATTTACCTTCCAAATATCACGAATTTCAAAATTCTCTTTTCTCTTCTCTCAAAACAGACTTCAAATTGATAACCCCTTTATTCTTATTGGAAATTTTTTGATAAAAATGCTTTAAGTGTGAAGAGGGACCTGGCCCTCAAAGAAAAAATGAAGAAGTGGAAAAGAGTGTTCAAAAAGGGATAAGTTGATATTCTGCAAATTTAAGGTAAACTGCAAAGGATGGTGTCTATTTAAAAAAATGAAGAAAAATATAAATGGAATTTTCTTATTGGTTCCTTAACTAGTGCTCTATTAATCTCAGAGGCCTTACATGAGTTTATGTTACCAATCATTCAGTTATGAGAAACTCAGGCTTGCATTGAATGTTATGATAGTTGCTCTTGCTAACAGGGATAATGAAATGGTTTTCCTAAAGGCTTTGCTTCTAAAACAACACTATCACAGGGACCAGGTACCCAAAAAAAGGGAGAAAATTGGCATCCCTAAAGGTTCAACATTATGGCGGGGCAACAAAGAATTTGAACTTTAAGAGAAAATTCTAAAAATACCATGGTAAGGGATATGCTCTAATAATTCTATTCATTTGATCCCTTGCCTCTAAGTCATCCCTTGTCTTCCTACCTCTCTACGTAAGTACTCATTCCTCTTTTTGGGCATCATTCTTGTTCTCATTCTTAATGATATCTTAAATACTTTGATGGCTAACCTATTATATATGAATTAATAATGTCTTGCTTATACTAAATTCTCATTACATTACGCATTTTTACTCATGCTAAAGTGTTGCTCAAGTGGCCATGAACTTGCTGGAACTACATTTCTGTCAACTTGATTTACTACTTTAACTCTTTTTTATGATGCCAAAAGGGGGAAAGTAAGTTGTTCAGGTACGGTATGAGTTCAATGGTGTTATAAATGCTTTAAGAAGTATTAGATAAATGGTGGTATCACTGCTGGAAGAAGACATGGTCATATCGATAGGGGTAACCAATGCTAGCTACCTGAAGAGGACTAGGTCCTGTAGATAGGGGGAAGAAGATGTTTGTCATCATCAAAAAGGGGGAAATGCTATTTTAATGATTTAAAAAACTTTCGGAATGATGAAACTCCAGTTATACCTAAGAATTCTTGTTGATAGAGGGAACTGGTGAATATGTTTGTCAACATCAAAAAGAGGGAAAATTCTATATTGATGTTTTGATGATTTGACAAACTTTGGGGATGATTCAACTCCAATTACCCCAAGAATTCTTGTCGATAGGGGGAACTGGTGAATAAGTATGTTATCATCAAAAAGGTACAAAATGTAGTTCGAAGCTAATATGAGATGTTCCTTCGAACATGATGTAATGTTTTAATAATTTAACAAACTTATCGATATAACAAGGAACCCGATCCTTGTTATTGGAACTGCTGACAATGAAATGAATGAATAAACTCACAGTGAGGTATATTTGAGATATATTATATACTAGGTGTTTTGATGATCCTCACAAATATGGGGACCTAGTCCCTAACAGAGAGCTCTCGTCCTTATATAAATGGGGAACATCTATATAGTTGTCGTATCATGTGGTAGGTGAAAAGTGAAGTGTCTGACACCAGTAGGAAGAGCGGACGAGATTGTATATTTAACTATCTCACAAATGCAGGGACCTGGTCCCTTGCATAGTTTTTCTCAATCTGGTGGATAATAAGGTACAACTGTAAAAGTTGTCCGCGTTACAAGGTTAGTGAAGTTTCAGCATACTACATCAATCAGAATGGACCCAGTTGCTTTCCCAATGACCAATAACTCTTTATGGTTCACTTAGTCAACATGACAAACAATCAATAAATTCATTCAGCGAAGGAAGTTTGTAGAAAAACTTTTCAAGAACTGACAAAGAGTTTGAAAGGGACATGGTCCCTGCAAGACTACAATATGAAAATATTATAAGACATCTATCAGAAAAGCTGCCACTTTTGATGTGGTAGTGCACAACTTTAGCAACAGCAGGCCTTCAGCCAATAGGATGGTCTCAACGAATTTGTGGTGATTTCTGTTATCTCTTTTCAACAAACACAAATTCAAGATTTTGTTAAACTAAACTTTGATTTTCTCTCAAAATTCATAAGCTTGAAAAGTAAAGGCCATCTTCAAGGAAGAACACTGCTCATATCAACAAGGAACTAGATGGAGTGCTAAAGAGTCTTGTTTTATTAAGAGCTTGGTATCTTATGTTCTTACATTGTAAATCTAATACTAATCTATAAAGGATTAAGATCTTATTTCGATTTCAAGAAGTCTAAGTCATCTTTAGTTAGGTGATTTAGTGGAAAACATTGTTATGGCTTAGTCAATCTAAATCGTCCAAAGAGTTGGGGTTTAGTAGGCAGTGTGGTATCCGCTTGGCAAAATCTATACTAATTGGTGAGGGTTAGTATAGTGGGTAGTGTTGTATCTACTCTGGCTTAGCTAAGTGATAGGAAGTATTGCTTAGTGTGGAGATTAGCAGGCTTATCTCATTTTGTAAACTGTCTTTTACTTTTGCTTATAGAAGATTAGTGCAAGCATTTTGAAAAGTCCTGTTGAGAACAAGTTGTGGCTTTCCTCGCTTGAGCAAGTAGGTTTCTACATAAATTTGTTTTTCAAATTGTACTTTACGCATTTATTGTACTGTCTGTTATTGTAATTGTGCTGAGGACCTGGTCCCATAAAAAAATAGACGCAATTGTTAGTTACTGTTCTTGCTGAGTCAAGGAACCTAGTCCTTGACTATTTAGTGAGTGAATACATTCCAACACTAGTGTTTAGTACAAAGCTAGATGAAAAGGAAAAAGGACAAACTCCCAATATTTTTAGCGTTTAGATAACCTATTAAAACACCCTAGAAAGTTAATCAATATTACCGAATTTTTTTGTGAGAATAGCCGGAGTACTTCTTTTGCCAATTTCAACATAACTAAATCAATGAATCTATTCGTTGCACACTTAGAGATTATCTTCTTCTTTTAATCATTTCGGAGCCCATTTAAGATGAGGATAAGTGGCATGTAAATGTATATGATAAGAGGAGGTGCCTTCAAGCAGAACACAAAATATCCCTAGAGAATCTGTCATACCATCAACATCTCAATGGACTTTGAGGTCCCAACAAGCCATGGAAGACGCTGAGTGCCTTCAACCATATGTGTGACTTTAACAACAACAACAATAATATATCAAGAAGTTGCACTTATATAATAAAAGTACACATGTGTATATCCACGACCAGGAATAAGTCCAAGCTTAAATTCAGGTAGACCAAGTTCCGCCCTCGACGTTGCTATTCTAGCACTGCACCCCTAAACAAAAAGAACAATAATAAAAATATCAGGTTCAATCGTAAAAGCTACAAATGTGTAAAACCATGAAACTGAACTTGAGGCAAAAAGAAAAAACCATAGCCAGTTCCAAGCAACAAAAAAAGGCTTCTTTCCATCTACATTACAATAACCAAAATGAGGACAAATAAAGTTATATATTGAGAATAAATGAATGTATATTGTGCTAAATATTTTCAATTGTGTCAATCACAAGTTCAACCAAAGCATCCTGTAGAAATGAAGTGTCCCTGTGACGTATCAAGAAAGGGATTTTGTCATTTTCCAATATAAATCATTACAAGGGAAAAAAGGATCAAAAATGTCCTCCGTGTAGTTTGGTCAAAAAATGTCCTTCACATTAATACTTTGATCCAAAAGTACCATCATTGATACTTTTTGTAAGAAATTATGTTGTTTATTTTCTTTATGACACATTATTTTTCTAATAATATTTATTTAAATTAGAAATTTTTTATCTTCAACTCAAAAAGTTAAAAAATGAAAAAAAATTATTTTATTATAATTATTTTCTATTGGTATATAAATATAAATAATGATGGATATATGTTATTTGTAGTTTTGATGATATAACAAACTCAGGGACCTTGTAAAGATACCAGGTTCTCAACATAATTTTTGAAGATGTAACAAACTAAGGGACCTCGTAAAGGTACCAGGTTCCCCAAGGTGACTAGTCTGTTGACTGCCAGATGGAGAAGGTACCAAAAAAAGAGGGCACACAGTTCCCAAGGGCGCCAGTAAAGTCAGACTTCTCCAACCAATGGAAAGAGTTTAAGGAAAGGGACTTGTCCATATAAAAGTCACTTTTCTAAACATTATTCCTTAGTTTTTGAAACTTGATAAAGCATTTTCAAGAACAGTTGCAAAGGCTATCGGAAATCAAAACAGAAGAATTATTCAAACAACAACTGAAATCTCAGGAGCATATAGTGTAGTTGTTTAAGAATATATTCTCTTGGTCTTATATTGTAAACTTTTCCTAAATCTATAAAGGAATCAGTGTGTGGTGGTGAAATTCTAAGTTGTCTAGAAGGGATAGCTTAGTGGGTAGAGTAACTTCTACTTAGGTTTGTCAAGCAATATAGATTATTGCTTGAACGTGAGATTAAAAACTTTTTCTCACAGTTGTGTAACTGGTTTTACTTTTGGTTGAAAAGATTAGTGAAACAGTTGTGAAAATCTTGTGAGACAGGTCGTGATTTTACTCCCTTAAGCAAGGAGGTTTCCACGTAAATTGTTGTGTTGTTTAAACTAAATTTACTTTATGTTCATACTTGTTAGTGTGTCAAGGGACATGTTCCATTGAGTGATAAGTGAAGGCACATATTCTATCAAGTGGTATCAAAGCATGCACTTTCTATCTGGTTAACACCAAGGATGTAATATCTGTTCAAGGATGGCTGCTCCACTTAATCTAGAAGAAGGTAAATCTTCAACCCAACCTCCTCGTTTCAATGGACACTTCTATGCTATGGGATATCGTCCTATATGGACCATTTATTCCGATGATAAAAGAAAAGGGTGGAGAGAAAACCAGGCTTGTTTCAAAGCCTAGACAAAAATATGATGAAGATGATACGAAGAAGATCGAAAATGGTTACAAGACAAAAACTCTTCTTGTCTGTGGGATAGGGCCAGATGAGTTCAATCGTGTCAAAGCTTGTGAGACTGCAAAAGAAATCTGGGACTGTTTAAAAGCTCAACATGTTTCCAAGAGGTGTCTATATTTCCTCTCAGCCACACCATTCTGTTGTGGTACTGTTTCTACACAACTAATTTGATGTAAAATTCCCTTTGATTAAAAAAATTGCTTTGGATCATGACCTGTCCCTAATTCAAAAGAATTATTTGATCTTACAACCATAACCTTAGTGGAAAATTGTCTTTCAATAAGAGATAAGAAGTTTTCCAAAGTAGTAAATGCACTAGATTTGGTCGCCAAAAGAAAAGTCCATATACATCTAGAAATATGGTCAATAAATATCTTTCTCCCTTGTAGGTAGGAGTCTTCTAAGGTCCCCAAGTGTATTAGATCAAATCATTGCTTTGAGCTAATACAACCTCTGGGAAAAGGTGGTTTGATTTGCCTTGCCATAGGACAAATAGAACAAGGTAACTCCATTTTATCATTTTTATTCAAGTTCAATTGTTTTATGTGTTTTATTTCATGAAGATGCAAATTCCCTAACCTAGTTGTAGAAGATGCTGAAAGAACATGATCATTTTTATTGATATAAGTACTCGAAAGTTCAGTACACTTATTACTCAAAAGGCAAACAGAATCACCCTTTGGACCTTTTAATTTAGAAGAAATAGACTTAGACATCGACTGTAGACTCTAAAGCAAGGAAACTGGAACTAAAGACATCTCAGGAAGGAGCTTCCTATGGGGTGAGTTATTCTTCATCACATAGAGGTCTTGCTGCTACATCACCAAGAACCCAGTTCCTCTTCAAAAAAGGAATTTGTATAGTACAAGCAGATTTAGAAAAGGTTAGATCACAATCAAATTGACCACACAATTGAGAAGTTAATAGTAGATTATGTTTGAATGTGGTGACATAAAAAACCATTATGAATCTCAAGTTCTGGAGTAAGATGCAAACTTCCCACACAATTCAATTTTACTGTAAAGAAATTAAGTAGAGTGATTAAAATTGGATAGGAAAGGATTGAAATACTATTTAATATATATTTATCAAAATTCATATGTTGAGATTCTCCAGAATTCATAATCCAAGTATGATGAGTAATTGTAGAGAAAAATGAGGTAAAAACATGATAGCTATAATGCATGCCAACAAGATTTACACCGGCAGAGGCCTATGAATTTGTTGTTGTAGAACCTGTTTGGACAGACTAGAACATTTGAATCAACTTCTCACATTGTTACCTAAAGAATGCATGGCTATTGACGAGGTCAGACATTATTCAATCCTTGTTGAAGTCTTGATCAACAACTACATTAGCTTGATGATTCTCAAAGTTTCCCTTTCTTGGTTTGTTGAATTTGAAGTGAACAGGATATCCAATAAGTTTGTAGCAATATTCTTTCATATGCCTATATTTTTTGCAATACATACAAAACAATTAATATTTCTTACCTTCAATATTCCCTGGTTGACTAGTTCCCCTGTATTCTCAAGAATTCTTAGTTGTAGTCGATTTTTGTCCAGAAGTCATAAAACCAGATAAGTCTAGTAGTAAGAGAATTGTTAGATTGAACTTTCCATGAGATTCTTTTGCAAGATTATTAGAATAAGCATTTTCAGTGCTTGGAAGTGGCTTCTTCATCAATATGTTACCCCTCACACTAGTAAAAGCATCATTAATACTCAATAAAAATTGTATTAACTGCTTATCTTCATCCATTTTCATGTTGTGGGCTTTAGCTCCACAATCACAAGAACATTTACATATCATAAAATTGTTAAGAAGTTTAAATTGGTCCCATATTCTTTTAAATTTGGTAAAGTAGCTTGCTACATCATTAGTGCCTTGATTGATGGTGTTGAGTTCTCTTTGCAGTTGGAAAAGCCTTGCTCCATCTGCCTGTCCGTATCACTCTTCAAGCTCGATCCAAACTTCTCTGACTGTTTCAGAGTAAAGTACACTTGCTGAGGGAGTTTAGCAGCCACGCAGTGACCATGTCATTACATCTTTTCCACTGATCGAGTAGTGGTGAATCTTCAGCCAGACATTTTAAAGTTCCATTTATGAATCAAAGTTTATTCTTTATTGTGAGTAATATGAGAACACCCCTGTGCCAATTTCCATAACATGGTCCGTCCAAAGTGACATTTAGCAAAACCATCCCTGGATTATCAGAGGAGGTAAAAATATATGGGTGACAAAGATTTATTTTTAAGAAAGCAACAGTGGTTGAACTTTCTTCTGTAATAATTGGTTTTGCAGTAGAATCGATAGTCATGATTCAGGGTTGATCGAAAGGGATTCAGGAGTGGTGAAGAAGGAAAATAGAAAAATATATACGCCTACAAAAGCTGAGGTACCATGAAAATAATTAAAGAGAGAACTAGAAGAAGATATTTTCCTTTGTATTTCTTGATGACCAACTGTACAAAGAAGTTGTCCCTTTATACAAAAAGAATTTTGACGATAAAATACTAACTCTAAAAGATAAATACTGAAGATAATTACAAGATAGATTATTTACATGAGGATTCCTAGTTACACCAGAATATGACTCATCGTCTGAATATACTTGTGTAGGTCAGAACTTAGAAATAATTGAGGCCGAAGTGCATAAGCCCAAAGACGATTAAGCTCAAGATGGGGCAGTTTCATTTTTTCTGACAACACCAACAACAAAAAAAAAAAAGATGACAACTTTTGGAGGGGGATAAAATAAACTTTTTAAAAAGTTTTATCTAATTCAAGGCAATAAAAATAAATTTTAGCCACAATAATTATATACATTAACAATGTGTTAAAGTATTTAACGACATTAGTTAATTGTTATGACGTCCAATATTGCTACAAACTTTAGTGAAATTTACAAAGAATGCTAAAATAAAATTGTTGCTAGTAATTACCTCTAAAAAGAACATATTGAAAGACAATTTAGCTATTATCGTTAATTAATTATTGTTAAAAATAATTTTCAGTGTAGTAATTAAAATCAAAATAAATATATAGATAGAGAATGGAACAATGGAGTTGAGAAATTTATTAGGACCATGCATATTTCTTGTAACACAGAATAATTCTTTCATACTAATGCCTAGCTTAAAAAATAAGGCAAAGAATTTGGTGATTTTATCAACATACATAATTTATTTTGTAGAAGAAAATTAAGTGGTTAACGTTGGTCAATAGATATAATATGACATATACACTAATTAAGATAAGATGAAAGTATAAGTGAGAAAATAATTTTAAAAATTGAAAAAGGACAAAGGGACAACGCCGGTCTAATTATGACATTCAATCAATATATAAAGGTGCTCGGTCACAAAATTATATTGCATTTCATGCTTAAATTTATAGAGAAATTTCCCTTCTACGTATCTCCATTAATTTACACGTAAAAAGTAACTTTTACATATAGCAAATACAAAAATTTTATTTGTATGTTATAACTATAGTTTGCATAATAGAGTTACATAGCAAACATAAATATGTATATTTCGCTATACATATATAAAAGAAAGCAGTTGTAAAATACGTTTCTATTTTTATATACATATACAAAATATCAATTGTTATAATTTGTGTTTGTAAAAAGCAAGAAAGAGGAAACACAAAGGAGGACTAAGCAGTAGAATATTTGAATTGTATAAATATTAGTGTATAGGATAAAGATATATGTATTTTACATACAATTTTCTCTCGCTTTATACAAACAGAAACACAATTTATACATTTGTGTTTGTATAAGCGAGAGAGACGAGTGAGAGATTGGCGAGTGAGATCATGTAGAGGGGAGAGAGGAGAACAAATATATATACATACATACGCACACACACACAAAAAAATTTTATCACTTTATAAAAACACAAACTCATTTAATAAAATTTGGTTTGTGCAAAAAGCGAGAGGCAAGGGAGAGCACGAGAGTGGCCACGAGAATAACCAGGAGAGAGGTGAAATAAAAAGAGTTTGTCATGGGGTACAATTAAATCAATTTATATTTATAACATTTAATTTAAATTAATAGTTTGCTATTATATACAAATTTTCCTCACCCCTAAAGTTTTTAGGGTGACTCTAATATATTTATGGTCTAAAGTAAAAATTAAATGAAAACTTTAATTTATTAATTTATTTTAAAATAATATGAAGTTTATTACAGCCATAATAATTTGTAAGTATAGAATTACACTAATAATTTTACATCTTAAATGTGCAAAATAGTAGACCTTCAATTTTTTTAAAAAATAATACTACTCCTTTAGTTTCTATTTATGTGGCACCTTTCTGATTTCAAGATTAAACAATTATCGTAAAATATTCATATATTTTTTTAAATATTTTGAATTATTGTAATTTATAATACATTTAAATTTAAAAATTTCATGCATAAAACGACTAAAACCGTTTGAATACACATGTCTAAATATGACCTTCAATCAATATGAAAAGGTGCTCGATCACAAAATTATATTGCATCACATGCTTATATTTATAGAGAAAGTCCTCTTCTATGTATCTCCATTAATTTACACATAAAAGGAAAAACAATCACTCCCGGCGACTCTATTATATTTATGGTCTATAGTCAAAATAAAATGAAGGCTCTAACTATTTATTTATTTTTAAAAAATGAAGTTTATTATACTCATGATAATTAATATATTTAAATTTACATTAATAACTTTACATCTTAAAAGAATGAAAGAGTAGACCTTCAATGTTTACAAAGTGTTACTCCGTTACTCTCTTTTTATGTGGCACCACTCTGATTTCGAGATTAAACAAGCCTATCGTTGATAGTAATATTTTTATAAAAATATTTTGAATTTTGAATTATTGTGATGTATAGTACTTTTAAATTAAATGATTTCATACGCAAATTTTTTATCAACTTAAACCATTTGATTCCAAAAAAATATGAAAGGTATCATATAAATTACGACAATAAGAGTAGCTTTTTTCAAAAATATAAAATATCCATTCATTTTTACATTAGATTTACTAACATACTTAAGCCACTGTAGAGTGAGTCGTCTTGCATATAAGATGAATATAAACCTGAATTTCGTAAGAAATAATTTGATAAAAATATAGATAACGAAATCATAGAGTCCCTTAAATAATTTTTTTAGAGTAGATTACTTTATATATGTAGAGTTGATCAAACTTTTTTTTCATTTTAAAATAGATTTGAACCAATTAAAGCATATGAATGTATTTTTGATTTCTTACTGAGAGGTAAATATTTAGATCACTAGATGATGAGAATTCAAAAAAATATTTTCTTAACTATAAACTTTATTACACATAATAATTATTTTGATACTAATGGTTTAAGTTTATTTTTTAAATTAGAAGTGTCAAAAGAGATTTTAAAAAAAAAAACAATTGTTATATTCAAAATGATAAATAATTTATGAGATTGGAGTTTTGTTATGAAAAAATCTAATTATTTTTGACATTTATCAACAACATGAAGTGAAATTACATTTTTATTATTTTTCAAATTTTTGGAAATTTTGAGTTGAATTTTAATTTTTCCTAGCAAAATATCTTTTTCAAAGTTGAAACTCAAAAAAAAAGAATAAAAAGTCAATGATCGAATGCCTCCTTTAGTAACTAATGATTGAATAGGGATGAGAGATGTTAATTGGCAAATAAATGAAAAAATATATGTGGTTTAATTTTGTAAATTATTCCTTACCGTATGATAGATATTCATTATTAGTCTAACAAAAACATTAGTTTCTTATTGTTTGGTAGTTTTTCTTTTTCTTTTTTTAAATTTAAGTCATGAAAACTTAAAATAGTAGAATAGTCAAATTAAGGTCTAATGATAAGTTGAATTTTCACAATTCAATGATATTTGCTGAAATCATTAATAAAATGTTTTTTTTGAACTTGAGGCAAGTAAAACAAAGAGGATGTGTATTTAAATAATTATTAGCCACCTTCTATTTTAAGTACAACTTCTAAATTTCACTATTATTTCGTTCTTATGTTTCTTTGAATTTTATTTTTTACTTTTTAAATTTAAATAGCTAATTTATATAGATTGTTTTGCATTTATTGAAATGCTTGTTTATCAATACTTTGAGATAAATTTTGTATAGAAAGTTAGAAGAATTATTAAAAGATGATAGAATCACGAATGTTATTTTTATCAACTATATCTATAACAAAAATTCATCAATTTTTAGTAATCTTACCCCTTCATTCTTATCAATCTGATTATAAAAATGTCATTCTACCTATTTTTAAATATCATCTTTCAAACAACAAAAATAAATTTCATCTTTCAAACAACAAAAATAAAATTCATTCTTAGCAAAAAAATTTTTTTAATATCATCATTAAAACCATGTCAAACTATGTTTATAATGATTCTGATCCTAATCACGATTATGATTCCTTTTTTGAGGATGATTCAGATCATGATGCGAAAGAACATGACTATGGTGAAACACCACCTACTTCTAGCTCGGAGAAAGAAGAAGAAGACTATGGTGATACCTCACCTACTCCTAGCTCTGAGAAAAAAGAAAAAGAAGAAGAATAAAGAGGAAACAATGAAGGAAAAAGATGGTTATGAGGTTGACGAGGATTACAAGGACGAAGCCGAGGACAAATAAAAAGCTTTATTTATCTATAATTTTATTGTAATGCTTCCTATGACATTCTATAAATCCATAGTTTTCTCTTCTAGTGTATTTTATCTTCTTTTTTTTTCTCTCTTCTAGTTCGTTTTTTTCCCTTGTTGACGAATTAATTAAATAAACTCACTTTTATTTTATTTTACTTTGATTCATTGTATTTATCTTTTTATTTAATTTTAGAGTTCTCTATGAATTTAATACTTATATAAGAGATTTACTAGATGAGATATAGGTTCATCATTGAGATTTAATTTTTCCATACAAATGATCTAATTTAATTATTCACAAAAAGTTTGATATTTCATTTTCAGCATCAACATATAATATCAAGTTAATTATAGACAAGGTGATGTGACACATCCAACCTTCATTTTCATTTATCTTTTTTTATCTTTTTATATTTTTTTATTTAAAAAATAATTGTGATTTGTAAAAAATAAAAAGTTATTCGTAAATCAATTAATTACACACTTAAATCTGTACTATTATAATTTATTACTTAGTTATTATTGTAATGTAATGATTGAGAAAATGAAAAATTGTGGCTTGTGAGAACAACAAACAAAACTAAAATACTTATTTTTGTTTCAAAATAATCTTTGTTTACCTATTAGACACCACCTACTTCTAGCTCTGAGAAAGAAGAAGAAGTCTATGGTGATACCCCACCTATCCTAGCTCTGAGAAAAAAGAAGAAGAAGAAGAATAAAGAGGAAACAATGAAGGAAAAAGATGGTTATGAGGCCGACAAGGATTAAAAGGACGAAGCCGAGGACAAAAAAAAAGCTTGATTTATCTATAATTTTATTGTAATGCTTCCTATGACATTCTATAAATCCATAGTTTTATCTTCTAGTGTATTTTATCTTCTTCTTTTTTTTCTCTTCTAGTTCGTTTTTTTCCCTTGTTGACGAATTAATTAAATAAACTCACTTTTATTTTATTTTACTTTGATTCATTGTATTTATCTTTTATTTAATTTTAGAGTTCTCTATGAATTTAATACTTCTATAAGAGATTTAGATGAGATATAGGTCCATCATTAAGATTTAATTTTTCCATACAAATGATCTGGTTTAATTATTCACAAAAAGTTTGATATTTCATTTTCAGCATCAATATATAATATCAAGTTAATTATAGACAAGGTGATGTGACACATCCAACATTCAATTTCATTTATCTTTTTTATCTTTTTATATTTTTTTATTTAAAAAATAATTGTGATTTGTTAAAAAGAAGTTATTCGTAAATCAATTAACTACACACTTAAATCTGTACTGTTATAATTTATTACTTAGTTATTATTGTAATGTAATGATTGAGAAAATGAAAAATTGTGGATTACACACAAAATAATCTTTGTTTACCCATTAGACAACACACGCAAAAACAACTTCTTCTTAAATATGAAATTAGCATAGGTTTATTTGGAAATTGGGATGTTTTTCACATTCATTTGATGTTAGAAATATTATTTTTGGCGTTAAATTATGGAGGTAATGATATAACTATAATTGATATTTTATGTGTTAATTGAAATCATGTATTTTGTCAAAATTATTGATTAGTTTTAGTATGTGTTCTCGAGAACTTGCACTCTTTTCAAATGTTCAAGCTTACAAGTTTGCATTTCAAAGCCCAAATAAATAATAATTTATGATAAAGTAAATAAGGGTACGTTTTTTTAAATCCCACATGCTATAGTAGTAATTAAGTGATATTAACATTTTATCTTTTTGTCTGTTATTTGCTTCACATTTCACCATCCTAACTCATATTTACGTACCTATTTGATTTATATTTTCAATAGTATTCATCTCACGTGTTTTTTTATATTCATAGCCCTCAAAAATTTAATTTAAAAGCTTAAGACATTTATTGTATTCTTTCTTTTTATCAATATAATTAAATTTTTTTAATCTTTTTTGCGACCCCTTATAGAATATTATCTTTTTCATTTAAAGATAATATGATCCTTTTCTACTCATGATGACTACATGGTTTATGGGGACTGTGAGTATCTGAACTCTCCCCCCAAATTGTTGTTCAATACAACTCCCAAAATATGATACTAGATCATGTGTTTAAAAACATACTTCTTTCTGTGATATGAGATAATTGCACAACTTAGCTCAAAGACTATCTTGGAAATCAAAGTTTCCCCTCTTGCTTAATTGTGAAAGCATTTACGCTATTCTGAAAACTAGTTCAAAGACTCTTTGAAATCTTAGTTTTCATTCTTATATAAATGTGAAAAACATTTAAAATTTCTTGGGAATACTTAGTTCTCACATATTTCTTTGAAGAAAATAACTTCAAATCTGAATTTTTTGCTTAACTTGAAACTTAAATCTTAAAATAACTAGAAACGTTTGTAAAAGATTTTTGAAAAGCTTTAAAATTTATCGTAACTTAACTATTGACTTCTTGACTTTACTTTTAATTTCTTGACATTACTCTTGACTTTTCTTTAATTGAATTATGGATTCAAGGATCATGATTTGTGATAGGAAAGATCTCATGATGTTTAGGAATGGTTTTAGATAGAAATAACAAGGTTCTTGAAGAATCTTGGATAAGAACTTGAATAGAAACCTTGAAACCCTGGCTTGAAGATAAAGGATGAAGAAAAACTTACTTGACATTCTTGAATTAGTTTCTTGAAATCTCTATGGAAAAAAATTATGATTTTCATTAGTAAAGATGAAAATCTGATTGTTTTGATCCTTTTATTAGTCAAGATATTCGTTAGGGTTTTCTTGGAGGTAAAAAACATAAAAACCCTTCTTAATGTTTTTCCGTCGATTAATTCGTGACACTGTATAAATTACTATAATAGTCATAACTTTTTACTCAGAAATTGGATTGATGCAAAATTGGTGGTATTGGAAAGTAGATTAAAATATCTTTAGTTGAATAGGTTATGTCTCATGTAACTCTTCATATTCTAAGAGATATGTTCATCTAAAGTTGACCAAAGTAGAATCTTAACATCAAAACTTAATCGATAAGGAAACTTCAAGAACACTTATCAAGAACTCATCAAGAACTTAAATCCTAAATTTTAAGAATGAAATTATGTTGAATAAATCATGATTGGAATATGGGTGGATGAAACAAACACTATGGAATCTCACATACCTCGTAGGGATCAACCACGATTCTTGAACGTTCTTGACGAACTTGAACTTTCTCTTCCCTTTTCTCCTCTTTTCTCTTCTTTCCAAGCCCTAGCTTGAAATTCACTTTTCTAAACTGACTAAAATCTGACTTTACCCCAATTAAACTCGTAAATATAAATTAATTAAGTTGGGTAAGGAAAAGACCAAACTACCCTTCTAAAATCCAGTTTCAGACTTTCCTTATTTGAACAACCCAACTTCGAAAGGTCATAATTCACTCATATGAACTTTGAATTACGTAAACTCAGCGGCGTTGGAAATATCATTTCAAGAGATTTCCAACCATATCTGGAAATACACCTAACTCATCCTCATATAGGTGTTATGGCCGTTTAAAGTTGATCAAAAACTCATTTATTTCTAACTGAAGTAAATTTCAAGAATTCAATTCTTTCCAAAAATTCACTATTTCTAATTCTTAGCTTCTTCCCAGATATTTTAAATTGTGAGATATTATAATTTTGTTCATATTATATTTGCAGAAGCAACGTCTTATATCAATACTGAAGATTATATTTACACTTTAATTTGATTCGAGAAGAAAATACTTTAATGTTGATTGATTGGCGGGAGGAATTTTCAACATAGGCTCAACAAATCATGCACTGATTCTGTAAATATTTTGGTCATCTATTTTTTATGATTAAGGTCATGGGCTCACAAAGAGGACGCGTTTATATATTTTTTGAATTTAATATAATATGAAATTCTTGCATATTTAAATTTGATAAAGTTTTACTGTCTATAAGTCTTTTAAGATTATATTTCTTGTTTCAACTTATGAAGAAATTGAGATATTCTTTTGTAGACCTTTACAAATTTATTTTTTATATTCATTTTACAAGAGATTTCCCTTTTTTACATATGAAAAATCTAAGTAAGTCATTTTTATTTAATTTATAAATAATCACAGATATTATTATCGCGTTGATTTATGGAATGCCTTCAATATTATTTAGCTCTACACAACATATTGGCTCCACCAACTTAAGTATTATGATATGTTTTGTTATTGTTGATACATGGATATCGGATAATTAACATGGGTTAATTTATGGTTAAGCTTTCAATTAATTCCTTCTTTCAATATTCCATTGATGCTCGAATGATATTAATTGGAGTGAGTAATTAATTCGATATTTTCAATTTAGATTAGATGTCTGTAATTTGTTTTAAAATGAGAATATGGGTTGGATATATTTTCCATATTTCTACATTAGAAGAGAGAATAGTGTAAGGTATTGAGTTGTTTAGTGATGCACATAGATGAGACCAAAACGAGTTTCTATGAATTGAAGCTATGAGATCAAAAGAATATTAGTTTCATTGAAGATTATCCAACCTATTCATGAGTGTTCAGTACTATATAGAAACTAAATTACCTCTATATGTCAGAAATTTTCAATACTCGCAGCCCTTAATTACTTGTTACTAATCCCTAGTTTAATTGTGACCATTGAAACAAAACCCTTTTTGTTAATTTGGTTGAACCATTCACGCATTGTTATCATTGCTACAAATGAATTGATTTAGATTCTTGATAGAATTGTCTGCACTCGGTGAGATTCGATCCCAACTCTTAATTAAATATTTTTTAGTGACTAAGAATTCATATATTTTGAATTAGTTTTATAGAGTAGTTTGAGCGTCATAACAATTTTTTATCGGAAGACGACTAATGTTAGGTTCACACCCATCTCCTCTAATGATATTAAGAGGATTCAAGCATATTACTTGATAGATGATACGGTGAGACGAAATTCGCCACTACCAGACATTACCCCTGTGTTAGATCCTACTAGCCTTGTGGCCAAGGCTATAAACCTTCTCCTCTAAAGGAGCCATAAAATACCACTCAACCTTTCTCATTACCTTCAACCCCTACATCTGGTGCACCTGCCTCGGTATGCTAGCCGCCATTGACCCAGCCATTGATCTACCACAAACCTTCCATATTAGGTTGATGTTAGAGCATCTCATCTATAATGTGAGGTGCCCAAGTTTATTGATAGGGCCATTGAGAATGCATTACGGCTCGTAAGAGGCCAGATGGTGCATTTTCAGAACACTCTAGCATCATAGAGGGAGAAGTAAGACAATCTCATTGCTAGGATGGAGGAGAGGAATAAGAGTGCCTAATGTGCCTCAGGTTGTCCCTTGTTTTGAAGTTAGAGTAGATAAACCTAGCGATATGGCTGAGAAACCTAACTATCGAGTTGATGAGGTTGACGATGAGGAAGAGAAGGAGAGTAATTAGGATGAGTTTTTTCGAGTGCATCAACGATAGACCGTTGAGATGCTGACATAGCTTCATTCTATAGAGGAGACAATAGTGCATGTCACATTAAAGAAATCTTGTTTTGAGATTTTTTGCAGTTAGAGGTAGTGGAGTTTCTTTAGACTACACCATTCTACCTAAAGATGTGGTAGGCACTGATGCCTAAGGTTATGCGAGTATGCTGCCTCGTGCTTCTATTTAGCCCCTCCAACAATCTAGATCAGAGCAATTCACATGCACAGCCTGTCAGGGGATCTTTATATGTCACTTTCCTCCCGTAATATATATCTTATATCGTTGAGGACACTTTTTATTTTATTTATGTGGGGTGAGAGAGTATTTCTCTTTTTCATTACATTTTGTTATTTTCAACTTTATTTTGAGACATTTGTAGTATTTTGTTTTTTAGTTAAGTTTATGATTTGATTCGTTTTTTCTCTCTCCACGTTTTACCCCATGCGTTTTCTAGTTATTGAAATGCTTGAGTTTTCATTGATGATTTTAGGGGATATTTTGTGGCAAATGTCAATGTCTTGGATATTTCTTATGATGAAAAATATTTTTTCTATGAATGTTTTAAGAAGACCTGCTTGGTTTCGATTTTGAATGAACTTTTTGATTTTTGTTTTGACTAGCTGCATATTAATGTGAGCCTTGCAATGAACATCGCACATAACCTTTTTAATTTTGTATAGTGTGCTAAATAATTGTTTTTGAAGCGCCATGTGTGATTAGGTACTACTTGAAAGCATGCTTGTTGAATCCTAGAATTTGCCTTGTTAAAATTTCTTGATGTGGTGATGAATATAAGAATTGATCATGGGCACAAATTTTGAGAGAAAACCTAATTATTTATACCATTTGTGACTACCATGTGAGGGTACCCAAACATCTTGGTACCATTTAAGTCTAAACCATTCGTTGTTAACCATTGTTAAAACCTCTTGAGATAAATTGTCACTAACTCCACAGCCGTACATCTTCTCTAAGAATTGATTTACTTGAATAGAGACCGGAATCCTAAGTTGGGGTGTGGAAAAAAGGAGGAAAGAAATTCAAGTGGAAAGAGAAGAAAAAAGGGAGACTCAATTTTAAAGTTTGTTAGATAAAGAACGATATATATATATATATATATATATATATATGGAAGAAATTGAGGTTTGTTTCTCCAACTAAAACAAATGGAAAGAACTTGAGAAGAGGTGAAGATGAGTACACAAATGCTTTGAAAGGTGAAGTCACTAAGACAAATTGACCATAACCTTAACCCTCAACCTCATTACAAGCCTAAAAAGACCTTTGAGATTTTGTATGAACTAGGTTGATTGATGATTAAAAATATGGGCAAACATATAGGATGAAGCTTGTATGTATTTCCTTGCGGAGAGTGAGATTTGTATCAATTCCTAACAATTTTATTGATTTTCTTTGTGAAAGAATGGAATTGTTTTTGATTTGAGGGAATTTGATTTCATTAGTTTAACCATGGTTTTGCATTAGAAAGCAAGCACTTGTTACCTTAAATGTGGATTGATATCGCTTAGTCATCATTTGAAGCTTTTTGATCATGATTGAGTGTCTCATATGCTTGAGAATAGTGTTGAGAGGTCACTTGAATATTAACTATCATTGAGACCTGTTGTTAACACCCTTGTTGAACTAATTGTGTTTTTGATATGCTTGAGGACTGATAAAATTTTAATTTAGGGGTGTTTTTCAATGGTAAATTGATACTTATTTGAGGTCTTTTTAGTTTAACAATTAGTGTTCTCAATGTTTAATTATGCCCAATTCTTATGAGATTTGATGTTTTTCAGCTATGAAGGCTAAAGGACAAGACAAGAATGAATAAATCAAAATGTGGCTAAAAAAATTTAAAGGAGTATAAACTCCCTAATAGTAGTCACCTAACAAAAAAAGCGGTTCTTCCAAGTGGCCTAACCTTGAAAAAGTGATAGTGCTCACACTTGAAGATATTCAAGAAAGGTTGTTGGTTTCGGATGAAATAAAAAGTCGCTGAATTAAAATGTTGCCAAAGATCAAAGAACTTTTCTGAAAAGTGAAGGCATAAAAGGCGAACAAAGGTGTTAATCGGGCATTCGCCAAACATGAAAGGTGAATTTATTATTAAAATTCAAATACCTAAAGCATAAACCAAGTGAAGGGAGAACTCTGGAACAAATGGAAATCGTCTGAATTTGTTTGGCGAACAAACCAATGTCGTTGAGTTGGTAACACAATAAATTTTGCCCAATATTTTTGAAACCTATAAATAGCCCAATGGAGAGAGAAAATATATTAGATTTTTGCATGAGATTTTTGTATCAATTTTTTAGGGATTTGTATATGTTACTTTGGAGACGTATTACCTTGTGAGAAACATCTTTTAGTTTTGGGGTTATTTAGAATATACTTTTGAAATCAAAGTTGAAAGCAAAGTGGTTGTTGATTTGTGGTTCACATGAGAGACCGAAATTAGATTTTATGATTTGGCACTATTATATTGAAAGAAGATTAGTGTCATTGAAGATGACCTAGCCTATCCAATATTGTTTAGCACTATTAAGCAACACAATTACCCCTTAGTGACATTGATACCAATCTATGCACCCCTAGAATACTTCTGACTTGATTGAATTTTTAATTTTGTTTAATTGTGATACTTTTGTAAATACAAAAATACAACTTCTTTTCAAGAGATAAAATCGGTGATAACCCCCATAAATAACTTAAAATAATTTGAAGCGGTTAAGAGCTACACAGTGATAATTGAGTAGAAGAATCACGCTGGGCTTTATTAGATAAACAAGAATTGCAATTGAAGAGTTTGTCTCCATCATGAAACGGTAGCGAGAATTTATGTAAAATAAACCTAAGAAATCTAGAGTGAAGATGACCAAGAAATTAATGCCAAGTAGTGAGAGGAATGGATGATGCAGTCAGTTGAGCTTGAGGATGTGAGATAAGACACTTATATAGTCGACCATTGTGAGAGATAGGAATTTTTTTAGCATCACCCATGGATACATCATCGTTACCATGGTATTGTTTAAAATTGTTTGACTATGTTGTGATGTGATGTGTGGCTCCTGAATAAACTATCCAAGGGTTGGTTGCAGTAGTAAAACCAATTGCATAGTTGGCTTTGGCTTCAAAGTGATTGTGAGACTTCGAGTGGAAAACATTGGCGGTGTGGCCAATCTTATTACATAGTTGGCATCCAGTAAAACCTTTTGAATTTGAGTTCGACTGCCATTGTGGTGGAGTACTTGGAAGTGAGTTGGACTACCATTGTAGAGAATTGTGGGTTAGCCTGCGATAGTTGTGATTATTGGTTTTGGATTTGGTGGGATTAATGATTGCAACAGTGATAGGACTAGATAGTTTCTTAGCATCCTCATGGCGAAGGAAAGGTTCATATTCAAGTAGTTTTTCAATAATTCCTCACATGAGATATCACGTGCAGGCATGGTAGTAGAGATCTCACAAAACTCAGAACCTAGACCACTGAGTATTTTAATGATGAGTTAAGGATTCGACACAACAGCAACACCAATGAATAACTCATCCGAAAGAGACCAAATATTGTGAAGATAATCCTAATGGAGCGAAATTATTTAGTGACACGGGCAAGGTGATCACGCAAACTAAATACCCATGTTTGAGATCTGTTCTCATAAGTGGTATGTAAAATAGCCTAAGCTAATTTAGCCGAGTCAGCGACAACAACAGTAGGAGCAATGATGGGTTCGATTAAATCCATAAGGGCATTCTGTATGAGTTTGTCTTGATCGAACCAAGTTAAAAAGGTAGGATTAGGAGATGTTTTCGTGCCTAGGGTAATCGTGTGACTGGGTCCAAAATGGTCCCATCGAGATGGACAAAGAGGTTGTCGACAAACATAAGCATTGAGAATTGGGCTTTCCAGGTGGTAAAGTTCTTATCACAACTTACTTAATTTGAGGGATAATTGTGATGCAGGATTGAAATGAATGATATTGTTGGTACCCATCGTGTTATTAGCATTGATAACTCTAGGATTCTCGCCATTGTTATTGGTGATGCTGCTGAGCTGCGTGAGGAGAAGGAATGAATTTTTTTTGGATTGTTCCCGTTAGAGGGTGAAAAGCCCTGATACCATGTAAGTACTCAATAGGTTCTGGAAAATGATACTTTACTATAAAGTTTGAAAGGTATTAAATAGAGTTGCAAAGAACTAATACAACTTCTAAGATAACTTAACTACATAAATAATATATAGTGATATAGTTAATGCAGATTCCTAAATAAGCAAGGACTATGAAACATTAATATCGACTTAATTATTAATAATTGTTTTAACTGACTTCTGATGCTCTAATAACTTTAAACTATTTTAGTAAATTTGGTGGAATAATCCTCTGAATTACTCTAAAGTACTACAATGAATAGATCCACATTATTAATTTCCTAGTTAAACTCTTATCCTTAAACATATCCTTGTGGGATTTTACCCCTACTCTTAGTTGGATACTTTTATTAACAACAACAACTTATTCTTTTAACGGAAAACGGCTTAAAATACTCTCGAAGTATTGAAAATTGTACAAAATTACCCGACATCCACCTATTGGCTCCAAAATACCCTTTTCACCCACCGATTGATTCCAAAATACTCTTGTCATCCACCTTTGGGTTCAAAATTGATTACTTATTTAACGATTTTAAATTTAATCTATTTAAATATTTTTTTAAGTACGTGGCCCTCAACTATTTGTTACAATTTAACTTATTAGTGTAATTTATAAATCAATCCACTACCTACCATTACTAGTTAAAGCCTTTCAAATTAATAAACCCGTCACATTACTAATGCAACAACAGGAAAGCTACTACCAATGAGTGTAATTAAAAATTTGAAGCGGAAATATCTATAGTAAATAATCACAAATTCATGTATCTACATAAAAATTACCAATAAACTTTAAAGTCTGACTATGTTTATTTAATTATTCTTTCGTCTCAATTATGTGATGTTACTTCATAGATATCTTTTTTTTTTAAAATAATATTTTAAAGGTTTTAAAACAAACCATATGTATTTATAAAATTATATTTAAAAAAGAGCATGAATTAATTCGGGATGTACTACTTCTTTAACTTTAATCATAAATATCTAATTCAAGCTTGAAAGAGTATCCTATTGAAAGTGTCCGCCCAAATAAGCAACTCAACCTAAATTTAATTGGGGCTTCGATTCTGACTCGAATAATTTTTGATGTCATTTTTCAAGAATATATAATTTCGTCGTGTTTTAGTAGTGATTATGGAGATTTTGATATTATAATTGGTTTATTAGTTGGTGGTGTTTAGTTAGTAATGATTGGGTTGTGGGTTGTTTTATAAATCATATTAATAAATTAAATTATAACAAATAGTTGAGCCCCAAGTATTTCAAAAAATATGTAAACAGTTCAATTTTAAAACAATTAAATAAGTGGTCATTTTTTAACCCAAAGATGGATGAGAAGGGTATTTCGGAGGCAATAGTTGGATGGAGGCTAATTTTGTATCATTTTCAATACTTCGAGGGTATTTTAGGCCCTTTTCCATTCTTTTACTTATCTTGAGGATAATTTGAGTGATATCAATTAACAATAAAGTAGAGTGAGAATCTAGGAGTGTATAGAAGTAGGTATCAATTTCAACGGTGGGTCAATGTGATTGCTCAATAACCTTATTTACCCATTGTTAAGTTTGGTCAATATTAAGGACATATCATATTTCTCAATAATAATATACTTATCTAAACAATTCCTCTCATAAACTCTGATGTGTGATCAACTAAAGAATTCAATACCTTGACATAAATCTTCTCTCTTGAGCAAGACTAACATCAACTCAGCTACCCACTTCAAATATTCTATCTAAAGGAATATATAAAAATGTAAATCCAGAATTATGTTTGCAACCTCAATTCGTAAATCGAACATATGATAATCAAATTAAATTTATGAAATTCAAATTAAGCAAGAGCAATACACATTATCCAACCAATTTAATCAACAACAAACTCCATATACGAACTCCTAGACACGGGTTTTAGCTAATCATATTAAAATTACAAGAAAGTATACTAAAACATCACAGGCAATCGGATTGACGATTTGCATCTTGAATTTAAGAGACTCCCTTCAAAAATCCCAAAAATTATTGGTTACAAGCTTGTTTCTCAAACTACAAATTAGATATTTCTGTTGTGCTATTTCAGAAAAGTTTTAGATGCAATTAATGAGACAAAAATATATATTTTATCCCTCCTTTTGTCTATTTATAGTTCCGTAAAACTAGCCAAATTTTCATCAAAATTCTTAGTCAGCGATGCTAGTCATGCTCGTCGATACATTCGGCGAGTTATTAACTTTTTATTCTTTTTATCTTTTCTTGGCTTCAAGTGTTTGGGGTCAGTGTTGACGAGCTCAATGGAGATTGTACTTCACATTTAGCAAGTCGCCGATGATAAGCAAATTTTGTATTCTTGTCCTTCGACTTGGCTTAAATGTACTGTCACTTTCGACAATCACTTTTTGGTTTACTAATTGAGTTCGGTGAGTCACCATTTAGATCTTCTTCTCACCGACCTGTCTTGAGAATTTGAGTAAAGGTATCTTCCATTTGTGGCGACATTTGGCTTATTTGGTGATTCGTCGAGTGCCTCTTAATGAGCATCAATGTCAAAAACGTTGCTATTTTTCCATGTTTTGCCTCTTTTGTGTGATATCATTAATGACTTGTCCTTGAGACTTCATAGCTACAATGTACAATAAATCATTAGATATGGACTTATAAGGAACTAAGGACACTAATTGTTGAACTAAAAAGTCCTCAAATGAGGCAAAGTCTGAGATATATCAACAAACCTAACTTAACTTCTTTTTGTCCTCAAGTAAATCAAGAATTCAACCAGTTTAACAAGGATATCTAGAATAAAAATCTCTATTATGCTAAACAAGCCTCAAATGATGACTATCATTTGTAAGTCTAAATACAAGATCACGATTGCTCACTCAAGATGAAAAATTACGCTTCAACAAAGGTATTCTAGTGCCCTCACAAAAAGAAGATTTCCCTCACAAATATGTCAATAGAAAAGTTAAGGAATCAATACAAACTCTCACTCTCTCTGAGAGAGACACATTCATGTTTTATCCAATAAGTTTACCCATATTTTTCCAATCATTACCTCACTTGATTTTAGCAAGATCTGAAGGGACTTTTCAGGCTTGTAATGGGGTTGAGGGTATAGGGTATGATCAATTTATCTTAGTGAATTCACCTCTTCATAGAATTGAAGTTTTTAGGTTCATCTTCTCTCATACAATTTTCAATTTTGACCAAGAGACTCAAGTCAAATAATTCACAACATTCATTTCTTATCCAATTTCTTGAGAGCCCTATTTTATTTTATTTTTTTTGTTAAATTGAGAGCCCTATTTTACTACCTCATGTCACTATGATAATCAAGTAATTGCATTTGAACAAATTCATTTTTAACATATGGAGAGATCTTCCTTTTTTCAATTTTTTTACCAACGAGTCTCATCATTCTATCTTTTTCACTTGGGATATCATCTCCATTTTTACCACTAACACAACTTTGGCTTTTGTCCTAAGTTGGATATTCAAATAAATCAATTCTTCTCAAAAATTAAGAGTGAGAAAGTAAGGACATTTTTTTGTCAAGAGGTTTGGACACGATTGACGAGAAATGTTTAAGGCTCAAATGGTGCAAAGATAGTTGCAGACCCTCACAAGGTAGTCACAAAATAGATATGACGACTCACTCCCAAAACTTGTGCGCAAGATAATTTTTTTTTGCATTCACCAAAGCTTAAAGAATTATACTAACAAGTCTTTACTACACAAGGAACTTTGAATACAAAGATTATGAAAAACTTAACAAAATTATGCTCGCTTGCATTGATCATTGAAGGACACACAAGAAGAGACTAGTCACAATAAAATGCTCAAATATCATGCAAGAGTTGTGCAATATGAATTTCCTTGCAACACGAACACGACCACATCTCTCATCATAATCAAAATCCAAGACATCGATATTGATCATAATTTATACTTGAATGTTTAAAATGCGTGCAAAAGATCCCCAATCATTTAAAATAGTCACAACTATTTAAAAACCTTGGGGCTATTGATAGATAAGAGAAAGTTACTATTATTGATCATAATTAAACCAAAACCCACAAAATGTATCAAAGGATAATATAAAATAAAACCCAAATAAAATTTAAAATTAAAAGACTAACATCAAAAGAGGATAGACAAATGACCTCACCCCACAAAAAAGTAAACTGCAATGTCCTCAATGCGGATATAATGTGCATATATTAAGTAGATAAAAATTCCCTTTGGACGAAAATGCATGTGATGAACTCTGATCTTGTGGCTCAACTGTGGAGGCATCTGTTAGCTTCTTAATGTTATGTAGAATTGGATAAATGACACTTAACACACTACTCACAATTCTCGCAGGCATGGAGATCCAATAAGGAAAGGATCCAAGCAAAACAACGCCAACATGGAAAGCAATATATTCTAATCCTTACAATTACTTCATAAAGACTTCGAAATAAAAAAGGAAGTGATTTGTGCAGACAACACCAAGATGGAAACAAATGTATGATTGAATCAATAGGAAAGGAAATCATACATCTAAGGAAATAAATCAAGCCAACCATAAGATCAAGCTATCAATATAAGGGAGAGACGCAAATTAAGCCAAAGATTAAAAAAAAAATATGCTGACCAGAGAAGGAAATAAATCAAGCCAACCAGTTTATGCAAGATAGAGAAGCAAATCACGTCTAGGACTAAAGATCTTCTAATCAGACAAGAACCAAGCCAACAAAATCAAGAATGATAGATAAGTGATTTACCATGCACATATCTTATATGGACATGGATCAGTAAATTGCCTAAATCAAAGAATATGTCAATTATCCTTGATTGAGAGAAAAATCCCTTGGGTTATTCCTCAAAAAGAGCAGTCCTCAAATACTATATAATCCTCGCCTAGACTTAGTTGTGAAGTACACACTTCACTTGAACTTATATTGTAGTCTTCTTTATCTTTCATAAAACATTGTACAGACTTGATTGAACAATTGAAAAGAAAAGAGAAAGAAAGATTTGAGTGTAGGTTATACAGGTCGAGGTTGTGTCGAAGAAGAAGGTTTGATTTGAATATCAGACAGGGCTCTTAAATTGTAACATTCTGTAAAACCCAAGTTCTCAACAAGTGCTTAAGGAAACCTTGTAACCCAAGGGGACTGGACTAGGCACAACATTGATGATGCGAACCAGTATACAAAACTCTGCGTTATTTACTTACTACATTTTATTATAATTGTTTATCTATTTTAATGACGTGCAGGTGAGTCAAGTGAACAGAGTAGGAAGCCGACTTAAGGAAATTTTAGTTCCCCCCCCCCCCTCTTAACCTTCAATTGGTATCAGAGTAGACCTTACAAGTAAAGTGTTTAACCACAAGTGAGCAAATATCCAATGACACACTAACAAATTCCTGTCGTGTTACTCTAAGAGAGACATTTGTCACACTGACCACCATACTTTAATGGACAACATTACTCTCACTGGAAAGACAGATTCAGAATCTTTGTCTATTTGAATGATCATCAAGCATGGATAGTAATAAAAATGGGACCAAAGCCTATTACTAGATTAATTGAAAAAGATGGCATAAAAAAGCCATTTTATCCTAAATCATTTGATATCACTAAGGAACAACAAAAGGTAATTCAAATTAATGCTAGAGATATAAGTTTGTTATATTCTGCAGTGAGTGGAGCAACATATGATAAAATATCAACATGTGAAACAACAAAAGTTATGTGGGACAAACTAGAACTGACTTATGAAGGAACTTCTAAAGAATATGAAGCTCAGATCAGTTCACTTGTAAATGAATATGAGTTGTTAAAGATGGCAAGAGATGAAAATATTGAATCCATGTTATCGAGATTCAATAAAATTGTCTGCGAACTCAAATTACTTAGAATGCTGTATTCCAATGCACTACAAGTTAGAAAACTCGTTAGAAGTTTCTCCAAGGCTTGGAAAACTAAAGCTTCCATTATTGAAGAACGAAATCTGCAAAATATGACATACGATGAACTCCGAGACAACTTAATAGTCTATGAACAAAATCAACTTAACAGGTACAACAAGAATATCAAAAAGAAAACTGTGGCATTTACGGCAAAGGCTACTGACATTGGAGAGGAAGTCGATGAATCTCAAAGCGAAGGAATGACTCTCATAAATAAAAGAGTCAAACAAATGCTTAGACAAAGAAGACGGAGAGCTCAACAAGAGTTCAACAACAATGAATTCAAAAGAAATGATGATCACTATTGTAGAAAATCAGGATATATCAAACAAAATGTCAAGAACGTAGAAACCGCCAACATATGTTTTATGGAACTAAGTGAAAAAAAATGAGGTAAGATCTTTTAATTATTCAAAATGTAATGACTTAAAAGATTCTTTGGATATGGTTGCTGATGAATTACAAAAAGTAATTGATGCATACAATAAGATTTCTCAAGAAAAGAAAGACTGATAGATTCTTCTCGAAGCAAGTCTGATTGAAGTCGACTTACTAGTAGAAGAACTGGAAAATGTAAAAGTGCAGCTGAACAATATCAGAAAATCTCTTAGTCATAGCTCTATCGGATAAAATAGAACTACTTACAACATGAGAAAATATTCTTATCAAAGTTTAAACAGATCCAACAGATCTATATTGAATTCCTTTTATCATTCTGTTGAAACTGCTATCAATATCTCTTGTTATACTTGTGGTGGCATTGGTAACAAATCTTTAAACTGTTGAAAACTTTCTTCTAGAAAATTTATTTGGAGATCAAAAGTTGTTAATCGTAACTCTCAAGAACCCAAGAATACTAGGTACCAAAAATAAATTAATCTACTTGTTATGAAGGAGCATACCAGAATAACCTAGAAGAAAGGAATGTGGGTGGATGCTTCAGATACATGTGTGGAATAGAGAGAAAATTTCAAACTATTAAAAAAATTGCTTGAGGATTTGTAAGATTTTGAGATAACGCAAAAGGAGAAACAATTGGAGTTGGAACTATCACCCTAAGCTCATCATGAAATCTAGTAGAATCTCCAGAAATCCTAGGATATGAGCTCGAAAGCTTGGACACGCAAAGAAGCATATTACATTAGCAAAATTGAGTGGTGAAAAGGAAAAATTGGTCATTAACAGATACAACAAAAACAATGCTACTCGATCAAAGTCTTCGTGATCTTTTTTAGACAGAAGTAGTAAGTATTGCTTGTCACATCTCAACAAGTGTCTTATCAGGACTTTACTAAAGAAGACTCCTTATGAACTCTTGAGAGGAACAAAACGTACCATCAGCTATGTCCATCCTTGAGATGCAAATGCTTCATCCACAATAATGGTAATAACTATCTTCAAAAATTTGATCCAAGAAAAGATAAAGGTATTTTTCTAGGTTATTCACCTATTAGCAGGGTCTTTTGTGTCTTTATTAAACTAATTTTAAATGTTGAAGAATCTGTCCATGTTGTATTTGATGACACTAATCCAAGAATGCAGGAAAATGAAGCAGTTGAAGATGAAATTGATACATCCAAACTAGCAGACGAGGTTCCAAAAGTGTTCACTGAAATTTTCACTGAAGAGCCAGCTATTGCAGAAGTAGAGTTGACTAATCTACTCGATAAAGTGAAAATTCCCAAGGAATGGAGACACAACACCACCTATCCTGAAAACTTCATTCTGGGAAAACCAGATGAAAAAATCCAGATGAGATCCTCTCTTAAGAAACAAGCTTCATTAGCTCTCATATCTCAAATGAAACCAAAATGAATTAATGAAGCAATGGAAGATAAGTCTTGGACACAAGAACCAAATGGTTATTTCGCAACAAATTAAACGAAAATGGATTGGTTATTTAGAATAAAACCAGTCAGGTAAAGGAATTTTTATAAATCAAAGTAAGTATGCAAAAGATTTTATTTAAAAGTTTGGAATATAAAAATGTAAAGCCTTTGGAACTCCCATGAGTCCCTTTACTTGTCTAGAATCCGATACAACAGGACAAGTAGTTGACAAAAAACATTATGAAGGAATGATAGGGTCTCTGTTATATCACACTGTCAATCGACAAGACATCATGTTTAGCATTTGCAAATGCGCATGATTTCATTCCGCTCCAAAGGAATCACATCTTACCATTGTGAAACAAATTATTCGATATCTCATTGGAACCTTTGATATGGCGGTTATGGTATCCTTTTTCTGATAGTTTCAATTTAATTGGATATTCAGATGTTGACTTTGCAGGTAATAAAAATGAAAGAAAAAGCACCAACGGAAAATGCCATTTTTTGGGAAAATCTCTTACTTCCTGGCATAGTAAGAAA
The DNA here is from genome assembly GCA_027704785.1 of Solanum chmielewskii. Classification (NCBI taxonomy): domain Eukaryota; kingdom Viridiplantae; phylum Streptophyta; class Magnoliopsida; order Solanales; family Solanaceae; genus Solanum; species Solanum chmielewskii. The sequence continues at coordinate 35,408,712 of JAKWIX010000328.1, read as the reverse complement.
TGGATCTCTGTGTCCTTCTCAACTACTGAATCTCAGTATTTGGCGGTGGAATTTTTGGCACTTAACTACTTTGGATAATGCATCATCTCCTCACTATGATTTATTCTTTGAGGGAGTACCTATTTTCGCCAAAATACTAGTGCTATTAGTCTATATAAATATATCATGCATCATTCTAGAGGTTAACACATAGATATCAAAGCACCTTTTTATTTGTGATCTTGTTGAAAATTGTGATTTTGTGCTTGAATTTATTGATTTTGAGAATCAGTCAACCAATATCATTACAAACCCTTTACTTAAGGATATATTTTGTTCCCTTCAAGATTGTCTTGGTATTACTCCTTTTGATGGAATGTGATTAAACACCCTAAAAGTTTTTTCGGTGATCACTAACCTTTGATTTGTGCTTGCTTATTTTAAGTACTTGTTTTGGACTTGTTAGGTCCTTAAATCTGCCTTCTGGAGGATAAATTTGCTTTAAGTTGCTTTTACCTGTTTCTGTTTATACTTGTTTTTTTTAATCATGCCAAAGGGTGAGAAAATTTGTCACCACAATCTTTAAGACAGGGGAACCAATTTCAAAGTCCGACACTAGCCTAAAGCCTTCAAGGCAAGGGGAGCCGCATATATAAGGGGCGCTAAACGTTATTCCATATCTTAGAGAAATATCATTGTCTCTTCATACTCTACTCAAAATTGTGAGTTAATTGTCATTATCAAAAAGGGGGAGATTGTTTGCTTCTTAATGTTATGTTAATTCTGATAAATGTCACTTAACAGACTATTCACAATTCTCAGAGGCATGGAGATCCAATAAGGAAAGGATCCAAGCAAAAAAAAAACACCAACATGAAACAATTATATAATTGAATTAATAGAAAGTAAAATATCAATCCAAGTGATTAGAATCAATGTATAGATGACCCAAATCCAGCATACAACTCACCTTGATTAAAAAGATAAGATAAAGCTATCAATATAAGGAAGAGACGCAAATTAAATCAAAGATCCAAAATATGATGACCAGACAAGGAAAGAAATCAATTTAACTAGGTTAATCAAGATGGAGAAGAAAATCATGCCAAGGACTCAAGATCTGATGATCAGAAAAGAACCAAGCCAACAGAATCAAGAAGGATAGATAAGCGATTTACCATGCACATATCTATTATGGACATGGATCAGCAAATCGCCTCAATTAAGGAATATATCAATTATTCTTGATTGAGATAAAAATCCATTGGGTTATTCCTTAACAAGAGCAGTCCTCAAATACTATAAAATCCTCACCTAGACTTAGTTGTGAAGTATGCAATTCACTTGAACTTATATTGTAGTGTTCGCTTATCTTTCATAAAAGTTTATACACACTTGAGTGAACAATTGAAAATAATAGATAAAGAAAGATCAGAGTGTATGTTATACAGGTCGAGGTTGTATCGAAGAAGAAGGTATGATTTGAATACCAGACGGGGCTCTTAAATTGTAACATTTTGTAACACCCAAGTTATCAATAAGCTCTTAAGGAAACCCTTGTAACCAAAGGGGACTGGACTAGGCACCACATCGCAGATCCGAACCAGTATAAAATACTCCATTTTATCTACTTACTGCATTTTATTATTACTGTTCATGTGTTTCACTAATGTGTAGGTGAGTTGAATGACCATAGTAGGAAGTCTAGTAAAGGAAATTTTAATTCACCACCTCTTGACTTTCAGCGTCAACCTAGAGTTAAAGCACAGTACGTCTGAAGGAGGGGTAGAGTTTTAAGGGGGTCCCACTCGAACCAATCTCGGAGAACTCCTGATAGGATTGCCTTAGCGTATCATGCATGATCGACTCCTCCTGACTATGTAGCTCCACAAATGGCCTTTGCACTCAGCTACTCATCCTCACAAAACTCCTTCTCATCCTCCAGAATGTTATCCTCATTAACCTCATCCGCCACTCTCTCAGTATAAAGTGGAGACACTTATACTTTAGGCATTGTTAGAGTATCATATGTTAGCATCTTAGATTGGGGTACCACACCACAAGCATCGAGATATTTGTAGATTTTAGCTGATCCACATCCCTCCCCAACCCTGTTAAACAAGCTTTCAAGGTTTTCATATATGGACGCATCCTCCTCTTTCTCAAACTCATCAACCCGAGTGATGAGAATCGGTAGTTTTAATCAATAATCATCCAACAAAGCATGATGCTCAGCCAACCCTCACAAGGTCCATGGAAGCCTCAAGAGTTTAATTTACTATTGGTTTGGTGTCAGATGGAGGAGGCTTCATTAAGTTCGCATCATTTATAAGGTAATATATTTCTATTCTCTAAATATAACTAGAGAAAGGTGGGGTGTCCTTACATCAATATACTCTCTAAATGTCACCCCTGCCAACACTACAAGAAACTTGACTTTAACCGCCACTTTTTAACGAAGGAAGATAAATCCCATCATTATAGCGACCAAAAACTTCTGGTCGTTAGAATTAACATTTAGTTATTAACGAAGAGACATATCCGGTTCTTGAAAGTTTAAAATAAAATTAATTCTTTAAAAAAATTGAAAAAGTGGTAATTTTCCCTCTTTATATTCATCACCTATGTCACCCCCTCACCCATGCAGAAGTAAAAATCCTTGTGTATTGTTAGGGTGTCATTCTCCATACCCTATGAAGGTAATTTCTACCAAAATATATGAATCAATATATTGCAGTTACTATTAGTAATTATTGAGTTGGGTATTTTTTAATAATTTTCCTAGTAATTTTATTTTTTATTTCTTCATAGAAGTACAAGATTCAAAATATATAGAGGCTTGCTTAATTTTATTTGTGGCTTCTTGTTTTTATTTGGTAAAAATATCTTCAGAAGGAAGAGGAATGGATTTGAATTCTGTCAAAAATGGTGAATGATTCTCCAGAAACTCCAAAGACATAGTCGAGGTTGGCAACAAATCTAGCAGTGGGTATATGGGCAGCACAATGTTGAAAATGCTTGAAATAGAAGACTATTCCTACACAGAAAGAGATTGAGGAAATCAGAAGTATTTGTTGAAAAACCCTTTAACAGAATTTAACAAATCAAATGGTTCTTGTGATAAATCTAACAAAATTGCCTATGATTCTTGTCAAACTTGAGTGATTAACGGTCCCACTTTGCCTAAAACTCCATCTGGATTTAAGAGAGAATTGTACCTGAGGAAAGATTACTCTAAAATGGATGCTTATTATTTTATTCCTTCATGGATGAAACTTCAATCCTTCTCAGTAGTGGGTACTTTTCTTCAACAAAATCCCCAGTTCAGTGAATTAAATTATCAATTTTCATCTTCACTAGCCCCATAATTATGGAGGATACTAAACCCTTTACCACTCTTCTTGCCAACTCCAACATGATGGTGTAAATAATAACACTTTAGAGTCAAAACAAATCCTTCCTCACAAAAGGTGAATCAAGCAATTGAGATATCTTTTCGCACCTCCATGTTGGAGTTGGTCAGAAGATCGATAATGGGTATATTATCATCCATGATTCTGGGCTAGTAAACTGAATATGAATCTTCTATTTCACTGAACTCAAAATCTTGTTAAAGAAAACTACCCACTTTATAAAGATCGATGTTTCTAAGGAGTGAAATAACAAGAATCCATTTTAGAGTAATCTTTCCTCGCGTAAAATCTTCTCTTAAACTAACATAGAGTTTTAGGCTGATTGAACTTGTCAACTACTGAAGTTTTAGAAGAATCATACTCAATATTGAATGTTCAACACAAGAATCATTAGGTTTGTTGTCTTAGTTAAAGTGTTCTTTAACAAACCTACTTATGATTTCTTTAAACTCTTCATTTATAGATATCTACCTCCATTTCAAGTACTACCCATATTGTGTTATGCATATGCTCACTGATGGATTTGTTGCCAACCTCGATGATATCATTTGAATTTTTGGAGAATCATTTTCCATTTTATAGTATAATAATATTAACTCCTCTTTCTTTGAAGATTTTTTTAACCATATAAAATCTGATGAGCCTCTATATTATTTTTTCTTTTGCATGGGTGAGTTATGAGTGAGTGACAAAGGTGATGAATAGAAAGAAGGAAAGTTACATTTTTTTGTTAATGAATTGATTTGGTTTTTGTAATAACCTGCTCTAGTCGTAATAGAAAAACCAATGTGGAAAATTTTTGGATAGGAAAAATTTTTTGTAGTAACTTAGAATTTTCCAACCTAGTCTAGATTTGGACGAAATTGGAGTCTGTAAGGTATAGAGTAATCTGGTGAGAAATGGGACGTTTGATGGAGAATTTTACCATGTGGTTCAGGAAACCATATGACTTTACAAAAATGAATTCGGGGGAGTACAACTCCTGAAATTGATCTTAGCGTGAAGGGGTATTTTCGGAATGTCGTGAGATAAAAGTGTGTTGTTAAATGGGGGTTTGAAACTTTTAATTTGACTTTATATCTCCATGTAATCCTCTAGGGTGGGATTAGTACCGCTAGTCAGGGGGCGCTATAGCGGGATTGGGCCGCCACAACATGATAGTCGCGACTTAAGTAATAAATAAACCCCCAAAACATCATTATTCTGCAACTTTCGATCTTGAGAGCTAAGAATGATCCATGGATAGTTCATAGAGGTTTTCCACCTATCCTATAACCAAAGGTAAGGTTTTTACTTCTGATTCCATTTATCGATCCATCAAACATACTTTCTTGGGTAATTATCGATGGGGGAGGGTTTTGATATGAGAATTATGTTGGAAAAGTCCCAAAAATTAGGTATGGGTATCAAGGTTTTGGCTAAGGTTTGATGGGTTCGATTATTGGCCAAGGGCTAATGGGTTCGATTATAATTCAAGTAATTAGGCTTCATTTATTTATCCTTGTGTTGTAATTATTGGTTGTAGACCAAGAACAAACGAAAAGAATCTGAAAAGGGAAGAATCAAGTTTCTTAGGGGATTCAATCTTTGTTCAACGTAGGTGATGGTTGTGATTTCATGTTTGTATTATATATATTAATAATTGCCTCATTATATTGCATGTACGTATGCAAATTTTGCATTATTGATCACACTAATCGCAAATGAATATGAAAGAATAATAATTTTATGATTTTGAGAATGTACATTGTGATTGTGATTGTGGTATGTTGAACTGAACGAGTTTCACTTTCCGACACACTAATTGTGATCGAATGTCATATGCCGACATAAACTTTGGAACAGATGTCACAATTTGGTACACTAGTTTTTTCAGTATGGGATTCGTTAGAGGACCAATGACTTGTCATATATGCGTAATATGGAAATGTGGAATTGTATATTGATCCTAAAATATATTAATATTGTATGTCTTCAATGTGTGCATTTTTATGATGTTGTAATTACTTGCTTATATTACACTTGGTGGTATATCCACGTGCTCCTACCAGTACATTGTGGTTGTATACTGATACTACACTTGATCTTTCATTGTTGAGTACATGACATCTTCAGGAAGCTACTGACATACGTCATTTAGAAGATAAGTGATCGAATCAAATTCAAGGGTGAGCCAGTTCTTCCAGGCTGCAATGAGTTCTTTTTTTTGTTTAATCCATTTACTTCAGATTTAGATTAGTTCTTTAGATAGTTTTTATGTTTAGTTTGGGTTATACCCACTATCTTAGACTTGTTGGTTATAGCTTTCAATACATTGACTTTCAGGTTCTAAGGAGTATTTCTGCATTAGTATTAGTTCAATTGTTTCATTAGACATTCGAATTTATTGGAACTCCTTAATTGTTATTTAGTGATTTAAGCCTGCTTCCATATCTTTCATTCTTTAGTTCCTAATTAAATTGCTCAGTTGGGCTATAGTAATGGTTCTCCCACCAGAGAGTTAGTGTAGGTGTCACTCACGACGGTTTGGGTTGTGACAATTTTAAAGATGGGGTAATATATCTTTTATGAACTGGATGCATCCCCTTATTAATACTTAACAGAAAATTAATTTTGATGATAGCGAATTCTTTTGGTCTTTGTAAATGTACTTATAACGAAGGGATTTGTCTGCCTTACTCAACAAATTGTCTTTGAAAATCAAGTTTCGTGTGCTGATACTTATAAAATGTTAAAAAACTAAATCATACATAATGTAAAGAGGCATTACTTATATGTGATACAACAAGGATAAAATAGACAATGCATATTTAAAAAGAGGAAAAGGAAGTTGATTATTGTTCAAAGTTGAGGGGGGGGGGGGGGAGGGAGCTTGATATTTAAAGTAAATTTGGGGTGAAAATGAGTTTCAATAATTATTTTAATAATCAAGTTTTGTTATAATAATATTGTGGGTTTACTAGCACAGAATCACAAACAAAGAAAATGAAGAAGAGGGATAAGACCTACCCTAATCATGAACCCGACACCTTACCCTGACCTCGACTCCACTTAAAACTTGATCCTAAACCCGATTATGCCATAAACCAAACTCGGCATACCGACACAAACCCTGACCCAAGATTCAATGTTGACTCAAGACCTAATTCAGAACCTAATCCAAACTAAGATTAAAGATACATATCAAAACATAGGATCTAACCTTGATACTTATATATGATTGAGTTGGGTCAAGTTTGGATCTCGCTTTGGGAATCATATATTAGGATCACATCAAGTGTCAAGAAATGAGAATCAAGTGTTGAGTCTGAGTCTCGAGTCTCAAACTCATGTTTTAGATGAGTGGCTTAGGATCCCAGTCGAGATTCACGTTTAGGGTTGGAAGTTAGGTCCCTAGTTAGGATCATGTTTATAATTCAGGTTTCTAATTGGGGAAGGTTTCATTTATAATAGAATTCATCACTTCACCAGAAATAGTGGGGAATATTTTTTTAAAACAAAAAAAATCAACAAATTTGTCCAGATACATTATATGTCATGTATCAAGGAAAGGATAAAATTATGACAATCAAAAATGAAAAAAAAACTAAGGGACTAATTTAATAAGAGAAATCTTAGTACCTTAGTAAGTTAATTACCTAAATTTTTGCATTGTTGGTAAGAGTTTGATTCCCTACTATGTAATCTCATGCATAGTTTCCCTTTTCAAAAATAACTTTTATAAAATGACATGAAAATAAATCATATAAACATGGATAAAAATCAATAGGAATGTAGATAAGAAATAAACATTATCACTCCATTTCACATGTATTTAAACATTTATGCCCATATATTGCGATATCTTCATTTCCATTTTCGGAGAATAATCTATGATGAAAATTATCTCAGATCTTTATTTTTTTTTATCCAAATCTTACTATAAATGAATAAAGGAAGAAAAAAAGTGAAAAAGGAATCAAAAATGAAAAAAAAAATATACAAATTCACAAAGTAGGCTAGGTATTTGATAATTCGGTTCTGTTGTTTTCAGTTCTTCCAATAGTGTTACTGAACATCTAACCAAATTATTTCGATTTAGTTCTATTAATTCGATTCATTTTTTATTTGTAAAAAAATAATTATTTCACAATTCACATAAAAATAAAAAAAATGGAAGGAAAAACATAAGCATGCTGGACGAATACCATGGGCTGCGGTTGAAATTGATAGTTGTTGACTCGGTTGGTTGCTAATCGAAAGTTCTGGTCGCAGCGTTGGTTGTTGTCCTGGTCACGACACTTTTTGTTACACTGGTCGTAGCGGTCGCTGGTGGAGGTGATCCTTGGGTGGCTGGTTTTACTTGAAAAATTGAAAGCTGAAACCTAAAAAGTGTGGGGCAAAGTGGAAAAAAAGATAGAAAAGTTCAAGCCCTATTGCTAGGTGGCACTTGATAGTTGTTAATTTTCTAATGATAAAATGAAGTAAAACTTTAAAGGGAGAAGTGTGAACCATCCGATTAAATTGATTGAACGGTGGATTATAAAATGATCAAATGTGTCGGCTTATGGGTTGTTTTGTCGGATCATTAATTGAATCAATTTAATTAGGGGTTGTAATTGGTTTTGAATTTTGGCTAAAATTGACATAATTTGTATAGTTTTTTGAAAATATATATATAATTGTATTTAGAATTTTTATTTAAATGTAATACTACAAGAATACTATGATATAATATTAATAAAATTTTAAAATAAATTGTAATAATGAATGTCATATAAAATACTTTATTTAAATGAGTTATATTCACGATGATAAATGCATTCTATAGTTTTGTTATAACTAAAAGGCAATTAAAATTTTCAAAAATATGTATAACAATATAACATAGAGGATATTATTTTTTGAGTACCATATAAGTAGTAAAATGTCACGTAAAATTATGAGTACACTAACTATATGAAAGTAGGAAATTTTCTATCATTTATTTTTGTTGCAATATATATTCAATGTAATTGTATAAGGAAATATTTGGTTACTATATACGATGCATTTTATTCATGCATAAATAGTTACATTAATTTTAATATGTTTACTAGAATTTTTTTATTTGGTGGACAAGTGAATATAACGTATACCATGTCTGGTTGGTAGGATTCCTAATTTTATATAAAAGTTATTCATGTATTAATTTTTTGCGGTGTTTGGTTATGTTTTTCATAGTCCTGCAAGATAAATACATACTTAACTTATGAGGGAATCTATGAATAAGTTATGCAAGGTAGAAGGTGAAATAAGTTATGTAGGTATTAGCTATATATATATATATATATATATATATATATTAAAATAATAAATTACACGTTTACCTCTATTAATTTATTTTTTTATTAAAATCTTTACCCAACTATACCATTTTCCTAACTTTCTTTTTTCGCTTGGTTTCGGGAAAAAAAATATACACCCGAACTATTATAAATGATATCTAAATACCTTTCGTTATTCTTCTAGAACTCTGATGCCCCTACTGTCTAATTTTTGGAACGTTTAGAACATTTGGACTAACAGAGTGACACGTGTCCCGATCTTAACAACCTATCGAAGTTTTATTTAATTTTTAATTTACAATTAAAAAATTGACCCAAATAATAAAAAACCCCACCTAAATAATTTTAGACCCGCACTGATTTTAAATATAATTTTTCCTTTCGTCTCTAGTCCAAGAACAAATAACACAAAGAACTATAGCGACTCCATCTTCTCCCGCGAAGCTCCAGGCACGAAACCATCTCTGACTGCTTTCAAACCTAACCTCCCTTGTTGTAGTGAAATTAGTGGGGTAGTGACCCTTCAACCATGTAATCTGGCCACCAGTCATCCATCTCTCCCTCACAGTTGCCCCAACAACTCCGGCAAACCAAACTAGCGACCTTGGAATGAATTTATAGTGCCAAAACTCAATAACTTTTTTACATAGTTGAAATTTTGAAAAATGAATATTGTAGGGATGAAAGCACAGAAAAAAGAACAGTGAAAATATAAAATTCAACGATACATTTAACAATCACATTACAATGAGAAATATAAATATCAATCATAAATCAAACAAGAAAAATATGGGAGGATAGTAACAAACATACCTCTAGCTCTCTCTACAGATCTTTAATAATGGAGGTCACGAAGATACTCCGTAACCCATAGCTAATTTGTGGCGTGAGAATATTCTTACCTTCCTAAATGTACCCAAAAAAAAAAAGATTTACAGGTAAAAAAAAAAGGCAGAAAATTGCCTCTAATTGAAAATCACCACAGTGCTGCACGAATGAGTTTCCAACTCTGTTTCCATCCTTAATTTTGTTAAAAAAAGTTAGTTAATCTTACTAAATGTTACATTGATGGGAATATCTTTAACTGGAGTATGTAATATGAGATTTAACTAAAGAACAAAAGAAAATCTCTAATGAATTCTCCGTTAGAAAGGAAGAAATCAGGAAGAAATCAGACAAGATAGTCTACTGGGTTTTGGTTATAATTTCAGTGCGAATCTTAAATTATTCAGGTGGATTTTTTATTAGTCGGGTTAATTTTTTGATTGGAACAAAAATTAAATAAAATTTTGAATATGTTTTTCATATCGTGACACGTGTCCCCCTGTTAGTCCAAAGGGTATACACGCTCCAAAAATTAGACGGTAGTGACATCAGAGTTCTAAATGTATAACTGATAATATTTAGATACATTTATGATAGTTCGGGAGGTATATTTGTCCCTTTTCTTTTTTTTTAAACCACAAATATTTTTTCTTGTTTTCATTCGATATCCAAATGTAATATTTTATTAGTATTACAAATTGAATTGTATATATTTTGCTGGCACATAGGTTAATCATATATTAATATTATATATTATTAAATATATTCTACTTATTTAATTAACACTAGTATACGTATCCGCGCGTTGTATGGTTATTTTAAAATTTAATAGTTTAATAAATTTAGAAATAACTTATACGAATTATGAAAAATGCAAGTATAATCATATACAATATCTTAATATTGATGCTAACAAAATTTATATGTTATTTTACGTGCAATGAGGATATGCTTTTAAAAAAAGTAAACGTCATTCTAACAATTTCTTCTTCTTCTGTTATAACGAAGGTTATTACCATATATGATGTGTTAAATTGATATTTGGGCTAATTAATTAAATTATAAATTTATAATTCAATCTAAAACCTAATATAAAAAAAAATTGACTCTACTTTTAGGTAAAATCTTAATTTAAATATAATTTACAAAATATGTTGCGACCTCTTTAGCACAGTCCTCTCTCGTTCAATCTTGCACAATAAGATGATTTTCATATGATTAAATATAGAATTCTAACAAACAATTTAAAAAGATACTATAACAAATTAATTATTGTATACCACATAAAATAAGTCATCAGATTAATATACCACATAAAAAATGTTTTTAGTGCAAAGAAAAACTAAAATATATATATAAAAAAAGATGGATCATCTTTTATTCCTATAGGTTACTCTAAATCACTTCTTTTATTATATGAATTTTTAGGTTTTACCATTTTAAGTTTAAAATAGAAAACAATTGCATTTTTCTTTTTTAAAAAAGACTTATTTTTTAAAAACAAATCTTTTGAAGGTTTGCTCTAGAAATGTCAATTGTTTATTGATTATTTAGTAGTATTTTGTTGATTCGAAGATTTCATATAAAATTTTGAAAATCAATTAACAATTGTTTAAAATCTAAGTAGAATATGACAAATTAATTTTATAAATGATTTTTTAGATTTGTGGAAATATAGAACGTGTGTATTGTGTAACAAAGGAAAATGAAAAGATTTTTTGTGATTTTTGAATTGTAAGAGGTTTTCTATTTATTTACTTATTGATTATTTCAACTTAATTTTTAATCAATCGTTATTAAAATCATGCATTTATTTTAATTTTGCCATCTATTTATGTATACTTTTGAATAAAATTTTAAATACACAAACTTCTATATTAAGTTTCGTTATACGCAGAAAATTTAAATTAATATTTAACATGCCCATTATAATATAATGTTTTTATATGTTGAATTCATAATTGGATTTGATTTTAAGGTTGGATTTAACATTTTTATCTTCTAAATTTTAAGTGAATTTGATGTCACTTATATATTAATTCAGAGGGATAGATCATTTATTATGAATTTGGCATGTAAGAAGTAATGTCACTTGCCTTAAAGAGTACTTGAAAATGACAACCGATACAAATTATTAAATATCAATGATAAATCTTAGTGTGCCTAAATTTATCAAAAAATACAAATAAAATAAGTTACACGAAAATATGCCTAATAATTTTGATTTAATTTTTCATTATATAGCTATCGTCCAAATTGGTTATAGATGATAAATGTGCATTTTCTCCCAAGTATGTCAGGATATCATTTTCAAATAAACATTAAATATTTGGAGAAATTTTAAAATTTTACGAATTATCAAGTTATTTGAAATTATCGAAAGTTGACTTTTCTTTGACTATAATTCTTAGAGAAGAAAAAAAATCTTCAATATATGTTGTAACAATACTTAAACATTACTGAATATAATTCATGTATAATGTAGACCATTCATTCAGAAAGTTAATCAAAATTTTCATATATTCACAATATATACACCATATAAAATTAAGTCACAATATGTTTATTTCAATCTTATGTTGAATTTGCATTATTTAATAAAGATACTCTCCATTTGTTTATGATGAACATTTTCTTCTTTCAATTTTTTATCACAAAAATAATGCAAAGAGGTAAACTCATTGAAAAAGAGACCATAGTTTAACTTTGATACCTAAAAGCAATGAAACATAATTAAGATTTTCGAGGATATTTAGTTTTCAAAGGTAAAATCACATTAAAAAAATGTAAATAACGTATTTTGTATTTATAGAGATAGAAAATTTAAAACAAAAAAATTAAAACTCTGAAAGTTATAATCTGTTTTAAACTCAAAAACTTCAATTGTGTAAGATAAAGTCAAATCTTTAACACCGCAACAAAAAAATTGATTTATAATAAGTTTAAGAATATATTAAACGGGTGACAATCATTAGATTTTTAATTTCAACTTTTAATAATAAATTAATAAATGTTAATGGCTAAATAATTTTGAGTTTCTAATAAAACGCACCACTTAGTTTAGTTTTTTTTTTGGCAGCCACGTTGCCTATTCCTTTTCCCTTTTAGACTGATTTTCCTTAATTTTCTTAATATATTTATATATTAGAAACAAATATATAGCCACGTTAAACGCATACAATTTGCAGGGAAAATTTTGGAAAATGTGAAAACTAAAATATGTAATCTATAATTACAGATTTTTTTAAATAATTAAATAGAGGTCAACAATCTGCAATTTTCTTTGCTATAAGGAGGAGTAAATTGAATATACTCATTTTGATTAATAATTGTTTGAATTTGATTTTTGAAGTAAACCTTAAAGGAAAAGTTAAAATACAATAATTTTATAATTAAATATAATTAGTAAAATATATTTGCATTCAATAAACTTATTTATTTAAGCACATTGAATTAACTTATTTGTTTTTCTAAGGATACTATTAATTTTATGATCATCTTATATTTGATTCAATATCAAATATTTATTTTTACTTATATGTACTTTATTCTTTTCATAGAATAAAAATTAAGTTAATAATTTGTTAATTCTAATATTTCATAAGAAATATTTGAGATCATAAGATTAGATGGTATGTAGATACATTTGTAGACAATAAAATTCGCGTCGAGAAAACAATAATTAAGAACGGAAAATTATAGCAACAATCAATTTTATTATTTCAAATGCGATTGTTACAATCTCTATAATTCCTCTGAATTCGCCTTTTCAAATATAAATTCAAGGGCTTTAAAGCATGTTCTTGAATCTATGATGAACTTGAACTTTATCTTGATCTTGATTTTTATTTGAATTCAAGGGCTTGGAGCTTGTTCTTGAATTTGGTGATCTTGATCTTGATCGTTCATGAACTTGAATGCTTGAATTCTTAAACTTGTATCTTTGTAGAGAATTAAATGTCGTTTGTACCACGGAGTTTCTCAAGCTTCTTGTTTAGAATTTATAGTCCCTTTTCTGAATTATGAGGACCCCTATTTATAGTTTTAGAATAGAGGAGTTGCGATTGGAATAAAATTTCGTTCAGCCAATCCGATTTAAGTGACATGGCATGTGAGCTTTATGGAGCGGACTTGTCATCTTTGACACATGTCATGATTCTATTGGTTTTCTTATTTGACTTGGCATGCCACATCATCTGCACACGTGACGTCAAGATGAGCTCTAGAATGAGATGGGATTGGTTTTAACAAATTGGGTTCATCCAATGTAGCCCAAATAAATTAATACTTTAATTATATCTGTATTTATTGGACTTAAATATTTAATTCAATTATATCAATCCACAATATTTATTTGGATGAATATATTTATGAATTCAATATAATCCGAATCATTTTATAAATTTATATTTAATAAATTTTAAATGATTACAAATGTCCCCTGCTTCAAGTCTTGTCGAGATATTTTATCTTTTAGAGACTAGGCTTGAAGCATTAACCGGTTACTAAATTCACCTTAGTTAAAAATGAATTATAATTGAATTAACAATTGTAATCCTATTCAATTTCATATTCCAATATATGGTTTATTGCCCAAACCAAAAAGAAATTATAATTCAATTAGGAATTGTAATCCTATTCAATTTCATATTCATATATATGTTTTATTGCCCAGCCAAAAATAAATTGTAATTGAACTAGGAGAAGGATTTTATCCCACCACATGACATCTATAAATAGATACATTGTCTCCACAATTTTATCTTCAATTACAGATTGTGATCCTACGACGAAAAGGGCATACTCAAGGTAATTTTCCTCCTTTTTTATTTATTTTCGTCACTTTTTTTTACAGCTTGACATGTCTGTCGTAAAAAAATCATATCTCATTGTAGAAAAATTGAAATCATGAACCATTTAATTTTTCATAAATTAGACTTTTCCATCTCTAACATACCCGAAATTCACAATTTAATACCTTCAGAATCTTTCTAGATGATATTTTGAAGTTAGTTCTAGATTCTGTCATGCTAAAAATTCGTCACCTTTTTTACAGCCTGACATGTTCGTCATAGAAAATTCACATCTCATTGTAGAAAAATCAAAATCATAAACCGTTTAATTTTCAAAAACTAGACTTTTGGATATCTAACATATCCAAAATTCAAAATTTAATACCTTCAGAATCTTTCTAAATGATTTTTTGAAGTTAGCTCTAGATTCTGTAATGCTAAAAATTTGTCACTTTTTTACAGCCTGACATGTTCGTTGTAGAAAATTCATATCTCATTGTAGAAAAATCAAAATCATGAACCGTTTAATTTTTAAGAAACTATACTTTTTTACATCTAACATATCAAAATTTTTAAAATTTAATACCTTAAGAATCTTTCTATATGATTTTTTGAAGTTAACTCTAGATTCTGTCATGCTAAAAATTGTCAGATTTGTGTGACTTACTAAAAATGTCGTGTCTTGACGTAGGAGCAACAAAATCACAATTCTCTTGATGATTCCGAATCTAGATTTAAAGATCTACAACACATCCAAGATTCAAGATTTTATACCTTCCGAGTCTGAAACATCTTGACGGATAACAATCTCTCCTTCACTTGTATTTTCCTCCTCCTCCTCCTCCTCCTCTCCTCCTCCTCCTCCTCCTTCTTCTTCTTCTTCTTCTTCTTCTTTTTAAATCAGCAAAAGAAACTTTATATTTTACGAAGGCTACATAATGGAAGGATTTATCACATAAAAATGTGCGTAACGTCCATGTTTTAATAAAATAAATAAATAATACTCTCAAGGTGTTCCATGGCCCAGAATGCTTAACCAATTTGAAATTTTACTAGAATGTCGTGTAACGCTCCCACCTTGAAAACAAACTCAAGGTGTTTATAGGTCTCAAATTATTAACCATGAAGATTTACTAGAATTTTGTGTTCTCTCTCGCCTTAAAAATAAACTCAAGGTATTACAAAGTCCGGAATGTTTAACCAACTTGAAGCTTTACTAGAATACCGCGTAATGCTCCCGCCTTAAAAATAACTGAAGATGTTACAAGATCTCGAATGCTTATCCAACTTGAAGATTTTCTAGAATACCGTGTAACGCCTCCCCCCCCCCCCCTTAAAAATAAACTCAATATTTTACAAAGTTCCGAATGTTTAACCAACTTGAAGCTTTAATAGGATACCGTGTAACTCTCCTGCCTTCAAAATAAACTCAAGGTGTTACAAGGTCCTGAATGCTCAACCCACTTGATGTTTTAATGGGATACCGTGTAACGCTTCCGCCTTGAAAATAAACTCAAGGTGTTACAAGGTTCTAAATGCTTAACAAACTTGAAGCTTTAATAGGATACTGTGTAAAGCTCCCGTCTTGAAAATAAACTCAAGGGTTACAAAGTTCCAAATGTTTAACCAACTTGAAGCTTTAATAGGATACCGTGTTACACTCCCGCCTTGAAAATAAACTCAAGGTGTTACAATGTCCTGGATGTCTAACCAACTTGAAGCTTTAATGGAATATCGTGTAACGCTTCCGCCTTGAAAATAAACTCAAGGTGGTACAAGGTCCTGAATGCTTAACCAACTTGAAGCTTTAATAGGATACAGTGTAACGCTCCCGTCTTGAAAATAAACTCAAGGGTTACAAGGTCCCGAATGTTTAACTTACTTGAAGCTTTACTAGAATACCGTGTAACGCTCCCGCCTTGAAAATAAACCCAAGGTGTTACAAGTTCCCGAATGCTTGACCAACTTGAAACTTTAATAGGATACCGTGTAACGCTCCCGCGTTGAAAATAAACTCAAGGTGTTACAAGGTCCTGAATGCTTAACCAACTTGAGATAGGATAAACCCGTCAAAAGACCAGTTTAAGGTGCAAAGGAACAAATATTGTCCACCTTAAGGCATGAAAATTTAAAGATCCTTTTAAAGATAATATGTGGGAACTCTAGCTTAAGGTGCAAAGGGACAACTTTGTCCACCTTAAGGCATAGAAATTTAAAGATTCGTTGAAGGATAAATTTGCAACAAAGCTAGATTAAAGTGCAAAGGGACAAATATCATCCACCTTAAGGCATGAAAAATTGAAAGATCCTTTTAAATATACACCAGTTAAAAGGTCAACTCAAGGTGCAAAGGGACAAATATTGTCCACCTTAAGACATGAAAATTTAAAAAGATTCTTTTAAGTATGCACCCGTGAAAAAGGCCTAGCTTAAGGTGCAAAGGTATAAACCTCGCGCACCTTTAGGCATGAAACTCAATTACATACGCATTTGGAGACTTCTACTTACATACTTGAAGTCTTACCTTAATACTTAGAGAATTTGAATACTTCAACCTGTATAATTAGAGAATTTGGATACTTCAAATAATAAACTCGAAGAATATTAAGACTTCAATATGCATACTTGATCTAATTTAAAGACTTCCACTATAATAATAAGAGATTCATATTTTATAAGGGTTTTCCCTTCCATAAACCCATCAATACTTCGTACAAGTCTAAAGTTTGACGAGACAAAAGATAAAATACATATCGTTTTGATTTTTCCCTGAATCCAAGTGGGGAATTTATTTTTGACACTCATGCCACCGAACTTAGAATATGGTTCTAAGCGCCTACGTACCTTAATAAAGAGGATCAAGTCACAATGTTGTTATGGGGATTTGAGTTATTTGTTTTGTGGTTGTGCCATAGACAGTTTATACTCTTGCGGGCCAGGAGTGACATGCAGTTTAGGCTCGTACCTTAAGGAGCATCATCTTACTTCAAGGATAGTTTCTTTTTAGGAATTTGGCATTAATAGGACCAATCCTAAGCCATCGGCATTAACCAGCTTGTAAGAACCATTTTAATATGCTTCTTGTACAACATATGGTCCATCCCACTTTGAGGTAAATTTGCCCCCAGACATGTGCGAAGTAATGATTGGTATTCTTACCGCGAGAACTTGATCTCAAACTTGAAAGCACCTCAAGTGAACCTTCTTATTAAAAGCACGAGATAGACGAGCTTTGATAACATTCAAGGTTTTGTTGGGCTTCTAACCGCTTTTCATCAAGTGCTTCTAACTCAGCAAGACGCAATCGAGCATTTTCTTCCTTAGTGAGCCCTTCTTGAATAGCAAGTCTTAAGGAGGGTATTTGACGCTCGAGTGGGCAGGAGTGCTTCAACTCACAAAGTAAGTGAATATGGTGTTGCTTGAGTTGGTGTGCGATATGTTACCCTATATGCCCACACAAAGATTCTTTCATACTTTCATGTCAATCCCGTTTGGATTTGGAGACAACTTTCTTGAGCAGGTTGCATAGAGTCTTATTGGATGCTTCAGCAAGACCATTAGCGGCAGCATGGTACATAGAAGACTTACGCTGCTTAATGTCAAAAAGATCACTAATCTTGTTCATTAACTTTTTATCAAATGGTTTGCTATTGTCTGTTATTATATAGCGAGGGAGGCCAAAGCGATAAATAATATTTACTCGAATAATATTTGCAACATTCTCTTTCTTCACCTCTTTAAGAGCGACAACTTTAGCCCATTTTGAAAAGTAATCAGTTGCATCCAAGATGTACAAGTGTCCACCAGAACACTTTGGTAATGGTCCTACAATATCCAGTCCCCAAACGTCAAATGGACAAGATGTGATGGTTGGGTGCAATACTTCGGGTGGATGATGAATAAAATTAGCATGAAATTGACAAGCATCGCATTTCCTGGCGTAATATAAGCAATCTTTCACCATGGTTGTCCAGTAATACCCCATTCTCTTTATGTGAAAGTGAAGTTTTGGTCCAGATTGATGTGATCCACATACTCTTGAGTGTGCTTCTTGTAGAGCTTGAATCACTTCTTCCTCTCCCAAACATCGTAATAACATACCCTCAAATGATCTTCTATATAATGTATCCTTGTAGTAAAGGAAACGAGGTGCACGACGACGTATGTCAGTTCTTCTTCTCTGATTTTCTAGAAGCATCCCATAACATAGGTAGTCAATGATGGGTTGTCTCCAATCTTCCTTCGCAGCTTCGACAATGGCGACGATATGATCAAGATTATTTTCAATATATTCTTCCTCATTTGACGGTGGTACCATCAATTTTTGACAGTCAGTTACTTGCGTTTGATCAAGAAGGGTTAGTGTTAAATCTAGAGTAGCCAATGCATTAGCTTTCTTATTCTCTGTTTGACGCACATGATGAAGGGTTATATCCCCAGGACATCTTATCAATGTTTGAGCATAATCATGATAAGGGCGTAATTCAGGCTGTTTTACCTCATAACTTCCTAAGAGTTGATTAATAACCAATTGAGAGTCACCAAAGACCTGTAAATGTAATTGTTTCATGTCAACGGCCATTTCAAGTCCAAGTAGCGGTGCTTGATATTAAGCGACATTATTGGAGCAACATTGTTTTAGAGTAAAAGAGAATGGTAGAATCTCTTTTTTGTGAAGTGATGAACACCACGCCAGCACCAGCTCCGTCGCGATGTCCAGCCGCGTCAAAATACATTTTCCAAGGAGGTTGAACTTCAATTAACATCACATCTTCATCAGTAAACTCATCAGTTAACTTTCAATCATTTGGTATAGGATGGTCTGCTGATAAATCTGCTAGTGCTTGTCCCTTCACGGATTTTGTAGGGATGTACACAATCTCAAATTGTTGGAATTGAAGGTACAATCTTGCTAGTCGGTCACTAAGGAAAAGTTTTGACATAACAAACTTGATGGGATTTGCTCTAGAAATAAGGCGGACAACATGAGCTTGAAAATAATGCTTCATCTTTTAAATTGAGAAGACCAATGTCAAGCATAACTTTTCAATTGGCGAATAATTTAGCACATTTGGAGTCATCGTTCTACTTAAGAAATTAAGAGTATTTTCTTTGCCTTCACTATTCTCTTGAGCTAACAGGGCTCCTACAGACATTTCTTGTGCTGCAATATAGAGTATCAATGGTTTTCCAGGTATAGAGGTTGCCAAAACCGGAGGTTTTGCTGGATACGATTTGATACTTTTAAAGGCTTCGCTACATGTTTGGTCCCAATTAAAAGGATCACCTTTCTTCATGAGATGACTGAATGGTTGACATCTCCCCGCTAGATTTGAGCTGAACCTTCTCAAGTAGGCTAACTTTCCTTGGAGACTTTTTAACTCATGAATATCACGAGGTTCAGGCATCTTTGATATTGCATCGACATTGGCTTGATCAATTTCAATTCCTCGATGTCTCACATTTAAGCAAAGGAACTTTCTGGAAGTAACTCCGAAGGCACATTTCAATGGATTCATCCTTAGTTGATATCTTCGGAGTAACTCAAACACCATCCTTAAGTCTTTCAAATGATCACCCCTCTTCCTTTACATTACTACCAAATCATCAACATAACATTCAACATTTTTATGGAGCAAGTCGTCAAACATATTTTGCATAGCCTTTTGATATGTGGCGCCAACATTCTTTAAACCAAATGGCATCACTTTGTGGCAATAAATACCTTTTGGCGTGCGAAATGCAATGAGTTCTTCATCTTTTGGTGACATGCGGATATGATTATATCCAAAAGAACCATACATGAACGACATTGCCTCATAACCAGTGGTGGCATCAATCATCAACTCTGGAATGGGAAGAGGAAACTCATCTTTAGGGAATGCATTATTGAGATCTCTAATGTCAACGCAAACTCAAATTTGACCATTCTTCTTCCTCACGGGAACAATACTTGAAATCCATGTAGGATATTTGACCTCACGAATAAAGCCTGACTCAATGAGTTTGTTAACTTCATTTTCTATCAACGAAATCAAGTCTGGTCTAAAGCGTCTTTCAGCTTGTTTAGCTGGATGAGAACCATTTTTGACTGTCAATGGATGGACCGCTACTCTAGGATTCAATCCAGGCATTTCTTTATAAATCCAAGCGAATACATCTCTATATTCTTTGAGTATATTCATGTAAGCGACTTCTTCATCAATTTCTAGAAACACACTCAAGTAAGTTGGCTTCGGATCTTCATTATTGCCAAGGTTAACTTCCTTCAAAGGATCTATTATGATCTTTACTCCTTCTTCAAGTTCTGGTGGAGCATCTTTAGCATCTTCTTCTTCCACAAGATCATTGTCATTGACCGATATATGACAACACGAGACAATATCTTCTACCTCTTCCTCAAAATTCTTTTGAGGCAAAGAATCGTACTCATTTTGGATATGTAACATGATTTGAGAAACCTACACTTTCTTCATCTTCCTCGCGCTCTTTGGTGTAAACCATAGTATGAACCTTTGCCTTGAGTTCCTCTTTACAGAAAACTACAAGTTCCACTCATCGCCTCATCCTAGAAGGAATCAAACTTCTGAAATCCTTTCAAATCAAATTTGAAGTGGGCGTTGTAACATTTAAATAACTTCTCAGGTTCTTGTTATTCTTATTTAGAGGACCTAACCTCTCAAACACAAAAATTCTTATTGTCGCTTCACCAAGTCGATCAAAGACGGAAGACCTTTTATTGGGAGCAGTGATGTCATTTTTAAAATTTATATGATTATTACTGGCCCTTCTTATGGAAATGCGAATTGGCGGAGGTTGGCTATAACCTAGGCCTTCACGCACTTTCCTAGTTGTATCTTCTGATTGGAGTTTCCCTAGCGTCGATGGCTCGCTAGGGTTGTATCCTTCCTTCACAAATAACTTGTAGGCATTGGGATCAAAACCTTCTCTTCTGCGTTTTGTAGGGAGAGCCATATCTAGCACTTGATCTTGAGCGACTGACTTTTCTGGCAACTTTGAAGACAAGTTTAATGTATCAATCTGTCTGATAGGAAGAGTTAGACCTCTTAATGCATTTTCTTCAAAATAAGATGGTTGATCTTGTTCTTTCTTCGCCAAATCCTAGAAGTCTTCTTCTTCTTTGAAGACAGGATCTTCCATTCATTAAGAATGGGACGAGAGTCTTTAGTGTCAATTTTCACCTTTTCAATAGCTGCATCAATTCTTTTGCTTATGATATTATCAATCTAGATTGATTTGACGTCATTGGATTTGACCCCTTTAACAACACAATTTCTCAAATAGAATTTCCCATCCGCAAAGTGTGTCTCGACTTTGGTGAAAGGATTATCATGTGCAACTATCTTTCTTTCAATTCCACCTTCAAGATATTTTAAACATTGATAGTAAGAAGATGAGATAATTATATTCTTATGTACCCAAGTCCTGCCAAGTAATATATTCTATGATGTCTTTGCATCAATCACATGCATCCATGCGCTTGATCACGAATCTCCCATGTGGATCTCTGATTTAATAGAACCTATAGACCTCTGCTCTCCTTGATTAAATCCTTGTATCAATAGATGACTTCCACTAATTTCCCAAGTCGTGATGCCAAGTTCCTTCAATGTGTGGATAGGAAAAATGTTGACTCCAGATCTTTCATCTATTAAGATATTATTTATCTTCTTCTCTAGCACATGACCCACCATATACAAAGGATGATTGTGTAGTGTTTCACCAAATAGAAGATCGTTATTTGTATATGTGATTTTAGTAACACATACATGTGCTTCTTGGGAAAAAAGTTCAATAAATTTTTCATAAGATGAAAGATACACCATTTCTGAGATTTCCCTTGTTTCTTTTTTTTTTCTACCCCAGGAGAAACTTTTGGTGAGGATTCACTCGTTGTTCCTTCTTTTACAGTAGGAGGCACCTTCATTGTTTGTTCTTTATCCACATTGAAACATGATGCCTCGACATTGCCTTGTGTAGACTTTGTGTCGAACTAGCTTGACAAGAATTCCTCTAGAGTAACAAGACGTCGAGGTTTTTGGTAGTGATGCACTTCAACCTTTGCCCTTTTGGGGCGCTTGATTGATTTTTGATTCTCTGATTTCTTCACCATTTTTCCTCTAACCGGTTGCTCGGATAATTCTTTTTGTAAGCTTGACTTGTTGCATTTTTGCCTAGTTACAAGAATCGAACCCTCATCACCATCTATGTCAACGTCCTATTCTACTGGTTCTTCTTCATGCTTTTCAGAGATATACATTTGGACCAAATCCAATGACCCAAACGTGATAGATATCTAGTTAGAACTAGACTTCTCATCATCAAGGATAATTTTATTTTCGTTAACCAATCGTATCACTCTATCCTCAAAGACAAAACATTTTTCAAGAGGATGACTCACAAGTCTGTGATACTTGCAATAATTTGGGTCATCGGGATTTCAAGCTTCATCGGGTCGCTTCATCTCGGGCAAGTCAATGATCTTTAACTCAAGCAATTCATCAAAAATTTCTGAAACGTCAGAATCCAAGAAGGGATACTTTTTTCCTTGCATCTCGCTTAACGTCGACTTTTGATTTGAACGTGCTTGGAAAGTCGTTCTCACATTTTGTTTACGCCCTCATTCGTGGTGAAATTTGTAGGTGACACATTTACACTCATTGATATATTGTTGTCATTTCGGGGCAGAAACTTGCTCCATCTCTTGGGTTCCTGCTTGTCTTTTCCTTTGTAAGGATCATGGAAAATAGTCATATCTTTTCCGGCAGATGACATTCTCAACTCCATATCATGAGTGCGAGTAGCTAAATCCTCGAAAGATTTTTGTTTTATTCCTTGCAAAATGTAAAGAAGCTCCCAGTGCATTCCTTGAATACACATTTCGATTGCAGAAGCTTCACTAAGTCTGTCCTTGCAATTTAGGCTCGTGTTCCTCCATCGATTTATGAAATCTATGACCAATTCATCCTTCCTTTGGCGAGTATTCGTGAGTTCTACCATGCTCACTGTGCGCCTTGTGCTATAGAAGCGATTGAGAAACTCATGTTCTAGTTGCTCCCAACCATCAATAATGTTAGGTTCGAGATCCGTGTACCAATCAAAGGCCTTTCCTTTTAGAGAGCGGGCAAACTGTTTAACAAGATAGTCTCCATATGTTCCAGCATTATTACATGTCTCCACGAAGTGCGCGACATGTTGTTTCGGATTTCCTTTTCTCTCAAATTGTTGAGATTTGGGAGGTTGATAACCAGCAGGCATTTTAAAGTTATCAATCTTAGCAGTGTATAGCTTAGCATACATATGAGAAGACTTTATGGAGACTTCATACTTATCTTTGATAGTGCCTTCAATAAACTCCTTCAAGCGATCGAGTGAGATCATTCCTTCAGAAGAAAGTGGCATCTCTTTAACAAACGGGGCTTTCTTAGCAGGATCTTTGATTTCTTGAACTTCAATGCCCTTTCCAGGTGCATGGCTCGCATCTCCATCTAAAATTCCTTCTATCATGTCAATCAACTTCTCAATTCGAGATTCTTGGTGTTGTACATGCTTCGTCAATCCTTTAATCAACTTCATCAAATTTGCGAGTTGTTCCTCAGGAGAGGAAGCAGCAGTCACCATCGTTTGCATGATCATCGGAGATACAAGAGAGTAACATGGATTGTCGCGTAAGTTAATTTTCAGTTGACTCACGTTACGCGATATACGTGGAGATGAATCATAAGTTGAATCACAGTTCTCCCTTGTGGTAGAGTTCTTGGAACCAAATTTCTCAAGTAGAGCCAATGTTTTCTTGATCTTTTCAGCAACACTACTTCCTCCTTCTAGAGCATTTGTGGAGGAACTTTCTCCTTTTGGATTCGAAGACCCAAAAATAGGAGTTTATGCAGAAGACACTCGAAACATTAGTTGTCCTAGTGTAGCAGCCTTACTTCTCGTAACAGCTCCAAAACTTCCAAAGGTAACACCAAGGATGTCTTCAACTTCAGTAGAGAACTTGGAGCTAGTGACCTTAGAGGTGGTTGATCGAGAGTTGTTGTTCATGGAATTCATCTTGATATTCTTTGACGTATGAAAAGTTGAGATGAGAGGTAGAGATTGACCCACTGGGCGTGCTAGAATTCGTAGACAATAAAATTCGCATCGAGAAAACAATAATCAAGAACAAAAATTTATAGCAACATTCAATTTTATTATTTCAAATGCGAGTGTTACAATTTCTATAATTCCTCTGAATTCGCCTTTTCAAATATAAAATCAAGGGCTTTAAAGCTTGTTCTTGAATCTATGATGAACTTGAACTTGAACTTTATCTTGATCTTGACTTTTATTTGAATTCAACGGCTTCGAGCTTGTTCTTGAATTCGGTGATCTTGATCTTGATTGTTCTTGAACTTGAAAGCTTTAATTCTTAAACTCGTAGCTTTGTAGAGAATTAAATGACGTTCGTACCACGGAGTTTCTCTAGCTACTTGTTTAGAATTTTTTGTCCCTTTTCTAAATTATGAGGAACCCTATTTATAGTTTTAGAATAGAGGAGTTGCGATTGAAATAGAATTCTGTTCAGCCAATCAGATTTAAGTGACTGTCATATGGGCTTTATGGAGCGGATTTGTCATCTTTGACACATGTCATGATTCTATTGGTTTTCTTATTTGACTTGGCATCTGCACACTCGGAGCCAAGATGAGCTCTAGAATGAGATGTGATTGGGTTTAACAAATTGGGTTCATCCAATGTAGCACAAATCAATTAATTTAGACTTTAATTAAATCTGTATTTATTGGACTTAAATATTTAAGTCAATTATATCAATCCACAATATTTATTTGGATTAATATATTTATGAATTCAATATAATACAAATCATTTTATAAATTTATATTTAATAAATTTTAAATGATTACGACATTTCCTAAAAAGATTGTTTTAATGGATGATACTAACAAAATAAATAATTTTTTTTCTTAAAAAGAAGACACATAGAGAAATGAATGTAGCAAATTGATAAATGAAAAGGTGATTACATATTTGAGACAAATTGTATATCTTCACATATGATTTTTGTTCTCAGTTTTAAATTAAACCATATTTAATTATCCTTTAAATAAATTTCAGATTAAATGGAATGTTTGATGAATGTGGAATTTATTAGATTGTCTTGTTCTGTTTTACTTTTCACTTCTTCTATCATATATAGATGGAAAATTTTGTTAATTTAATTATATATTTATTTCAATTCTTGAAATTTGATTTTTTTTTGTTTTTAGAAAACGTGGAAAGTTATATTTTTTTAAAAAAAAAAAAAAACTCAACCATTTTTTCAATTTTTTCCCTCTTTCTTTTAAAATTTTATATTTTTGCCTCTATTTATGGATTCTAAATAAATTTATTTTTTTTCTTTTCTATTTTTTCTAAATTATAAAGTAAAAGAATATTTTTAATAAAATTTAATTTAAGTAAGTTTTAAAACTATTATTAATTTTAAAAAATAAAATAAAATAATATTTTATTGTTTAATCCCTATTATGTGTAATGTTCAATATCAATTTTTTTTTTTAAAAAAAAAAACAGGACTTTCAAATAGAATTTCTTCTCAACTACCACCATTAAGGTAAAGCGTTGGAATAGCAAACAACATAAATACCTAAATTAACTTCATGTTTTTCGATACTTTCCTCATCCTAGACAATCATGTAGAAAATCAACAAAAACAATGTTGAATTATCCAAATAAATTCAAAGTGAGTAAAAGATAACCAATTTAATTAAAATGAAATTTGTTAAACTGCTTCATGAAATTTATCCTAAAATACTCCTTACAATTTTTTCATCATTGTTCACCTTCATATTCATTATTCATAATTTAAAAAATAACTACAATTATATGAAATTATAAAAAGATATATATAAAAAAGTAAAATTACATCCATATTTTATCTTATTCTGTTTTACTTTTTAGTTTACCTATTATATATAGATGGAAGAATTAGTTAATTTAATTATAAATTTAAAATTAAGAAGATGTAATTTTAGATTTTGTCCATAATTTTTTTTAAAAATGTGGGCAGTTATACTTTTTGTTTTTAAAAAATAATAACTCAGCCGGTTTTTCAAATCTTTTCCATTTTTCGTTTGTACTTTTTATTTTTACTTTATTTGGATTCTTTTTTTTTTTTTTGATTTTTTTTTTAAATAGGACCTTCAAATAGAATTTCTTCTTAACTATCGCCATTAAGATAAAACGTTGGAATAGCAAACAACAAAAACAACTAAATTATCTTCATGTTTTTAATACTTTTCTCATTCTATACAATCATGTAGAAAATCAACAAAAAAAAATCTGAAATCATCCAAATAATTCAAAGTGAGTAAAAGAATACCAGTATAATTAAAAAGTAATTTGTTAAACTTCTTCGTAAAATTTTTCCTAAAATACTCCTTACAATTTTTTCATAATTCACTGTTCACCTTCATATTCATAATTCAAAAAATAACTACAATTATATAAAATTTTAAAAGGATACATATGAAGAAATTGAATTACATCCCTATTTTCATTGAAAATATTTACCGTTGTATCAATATGAATGACACTCCTCAGTTACATAACCAAGAAATTACTTAAACTCAAGTAGCAACCTCATAATAAAAGAGAAGAGTTTTGTAAATAATAGATTTTTATGAAAAAGTAGATTGATAGAATTGTGGGAAGTAGTTTTTTTTGGGAGATGCCGTGGTTATTTTTATAAGGCTAAGGTAAGTTACTTTTGTTTTGAAATTCAAATTTTAAATTAAATATCGGAGATATTGATATTTTAAATAAAAAAATAAAAAAAGAATAAAAAAGAGTTAATTTAACTGTGGCAACTTTCTAATTTTTTTTTAAAATCGTTTTAAAGTAATTAGCAATTTAAATTTATTAATATTCTTCATTTTTAAAAATGTAAATTTAAATTTCATATGATTGCTACTATATATATATATATATATATATATATATATACATATATATATATGTGCATATATATATATATGTGCATATATATATATACACATATATATATATATACATATATACATATATACATATATCATATATATATATATATATATATATATATATATATATATATAAAGAGTTAATTTCACTATGTAACTTTCTGAAAAATTTAAAATCGTTTAAAGTAATTAGCAATTTAAATTTACTAATCTTCTTCATTTTTAAAAATGTAAATTTATCTATATATATATATATATATATATATATATATATATATATATATATATATATATACATATATACATATCTATATCTATATATATATGTATCTACATATATATATATATATATATGTATGTATGTATGTATGTATGTATGTATGAATGTATATATTTTTTTTAGGATGTGATAATTATATATTTGTTATATTAAAAATGTATAAATTAAACAATATCTACAACATATTAACATAATATTTACATTATGTAAAATAGGATATTATACATTTGAAATGTATTAATCACATCTTATTTTTATAAGTTATAAACATAAAAAAACAACAAAATGAAAAAATAATGGTCCCAATTGTTAGGCCCTTTTTTTTTTATCTCTACTCTTATCACTGAATCCACTATTATTGAGCGAGTCTATAGAAATTGTCACATATCCTTGTCCCATAGACTTACTTATGTTGACCTTGTAGAGCTTGATATTTTTGATTTCGATGTTATTCTTGGTATAGATTTTGTCACTTACTGTTACTCTTATGTTTATTGTCAAACTCGAGTGGTTAAGTTTCAATTTCAAAAGAAGTCCATCCTAGAGTAGAAAGGGGGAATTTCTATGACTAAGAGTCATAGTGGTTCTTGTCTTCAAGCTAGAAAAATAATATCTAGGGGTTGCATATATCATTTTGTACGGGTTAGGAATACAGATGCTAAAAGCCCTATTCTGGAATGGGTCCCAATTGTTGCCGTGAGCGTTCCAAGATGATCTAACCCATATTCCTCCCAAAAGGGAAATAAACTTCGCTATTGAACTTCTCCTAAATATGCTACCTATTTCGATTGGTCCTTACTATATGGTTCTGGCAGAATTTAAAGATTTAATGCTGCAATTGGAAGATTTGTAAGATAGGTTTCATCTGATCGAGTAGTTCTCCATAAGAAGCTCAACTTTTATTTTTTTCCACAATAAAGATGGTTAACTTCACATATGTGTTGACTACCGGCAATTGAACAAGGTTACCATCAAGAAAAAGTATCATCTTGCATGGGTAGTTGTTTTTTTTGTATCAACTCCAATGAGAGAGTTACTTATAGAAGATCAAACTCTGATCGGGCTATCACCAATTGAGGGTGAAGGAAGATGAAATACGGAAGGAGACATTTTTCACTTGGTATGCTCATTACAATTTTGATAATGTTGTTTTGTTTGAATAATACTCCCACCACATTCATGGACTTGATGAATAGATTGCTTAGAAAAAAATCATGATATGATTGCAATTTTGTGTATTGATGACATCCCAATTATATACAGAGTGAGGATAAGCATGCCGACCATTTGATGATTATGTTTCAATTTCTAAAGGACCAAAACTATTTGCAAAGTTTAGTAAATGCGAGTTTTGTTCAGATATCTTTCCTTTATATGTCACATTTTTTGAGGTAAGGGTATTGAGGTAGATTCGAAGAAGACAAATGCGGTTAAAATTTGTCCTAGACTTCTATACCCTATAGATATTAATGTTTTTGGGTTTGACCAGATATTATAGAAGGATTTTGGAAGAGTTTTCTTTGATTGTCTCTCCATTGGCTGTTGACACCCAATTTTTGACCCATGTCGGTATAAGCTAATTATCGAGCTTCGTAAGTTTTCCAAATAATTTAAATTAATTAGTTTTATAAATTTTGCGAATAAAATAATAATAATATATGAACTTTATATTATTTTGAATGCATTTATCATTTTTCCTATAATTTTTAGATAGCCTATAGTTTTTACGTAGTTACGTATATAATCGGTATATTTTAGGTATATTCGAACGACCATCTCAAGATATTTTAATTTTAGTAAGTTTCTTCTTAGTTTAAAATTATGATTATATTCGGAATCGCTATTTTATAAATAAATTACTAAAATAAAGTAGCTCGTAGGTTAATTAGTACAAATTCGTTTTATTTTAAGGATTCGGCCAAATTTATCATTTTAATCCATTTGATTATTTATTTAATTCATCTAATTCCCTCCCTTAATCCTAACCCAGGACCAATCTTCCCCACTCTCAACCCAAATTATTTCCCCATAACCCAATATTCAAGCCCATTTACCCTTTTCAGCCCCAACATTAATTCCAAGGCCCAAATTCCCCTTCCAACCCAACCCTCCAACTTTAATACCCAGCACAAACATTCCCATGGCCCAAATCCCTTAAATCTTACCCGACACAGCGCCCTTTTCTTTTGACCCGACCCGATCTCCCTTAATTCTAACCCAAAACCCATCCGCTCCCCACACGAACCCCCCCCCCCCCACGCTCAATTCCCCCCTTCCCTCTTCCCCTGTTCTTCATCCAAAACTCCCAGCAAATTTCCAGAAAACAGAAAACGCCAAAATTCCCAGAACCCACGCGCGACTCCCAGCAAAACTCCCTCCCTGCGTCGCGTCTCCCTCTCCCCAAACTCCTTCCTCTCTCTCTCCTTCTCTCTCACGCGAGCTGTGCAACGACTTTGGTGCCGTTTCCTTCTGCAAGTCGTACGTTCGCGCAGGCCTGGCAGCAAGGAAGGCTGCAAGCTCCGTCCTTGCAGTGTGGGATTGCACCATGTAGCTTGCAAGGACATCGAACGCATCCCGACCCTCCACCTCGCTATCAACCTGTTTGAATAGGATATTCTGAAGCATCTCCAACGCATATTCTTTAGATGGGGGTAGGGTCTTGGGATTTTTGAATTCGAATGGGCCAAGATTCAGCAGCCTATCACAAGATCGAAACCCTATTTTTCTTTCATCTATATAAACCCCATTCCCTTTTCAGTTCAAGGGTTGGAAATTTTGGACGAAAATTTGAGTTGGAAAATTGGTGTCTAAAAGTTTAGGTTGAAAATTCTTGGTTAGAAAATTTTGGAAGAAAATCTATTGTGTTCTGTCCGGGTAGAAGAACAGAAAGGAAATTTGCACAAAACATTTGGGTTCTTTTCCTGTTTGCTGTAGAAGACAAAGGAGAGTTTCGGCTTCGAAAGCCCTCTTCCTTCTTCGTTTGCCTTTCAAAGCTGTTGGCTGAAAACATTCAGAACAGAGTTTTGTTGCCGCAGTTTCGATCGCGATATCGTCTTCCCGTTCCGGCGACGCCAGTCCCTTTTAAGCGCCTATTCGAAATGCCAAGTTCACGGTGGAAGCTCGTTGGTATCTGCTCGTCGTTCCTGTTTGCTGCTCTCAAAAAGGTAATCCCCCTTCTCCATGTTATTTCTTCGTCTTTTTGTTCTGTTTCGAAAGTGAAATTTTGTTGTTGTGTTCTTGATGCTGCTGCTGTCGGCTTTTCTATTTTTTTTGTGTTGTTTTCGTTGTGGAATCGAATCTGTTAAACGTTCTGATATTGAATAATATTGAGTATATATGGCTTGTGTTACTGCAACTGTAATATGTGTATTTGTTGGGTTTGGACCCATTGTGCTTCAAATGGGTCCTTCTTTGTTCGCATTTTGCAATTGTATCAAACATGGTTTAAAAAAATGGTTCTCTTATCTGCTTCGTCTGCAATACACCAACTATTTGGCTTAAGTTTTCTTGTATGATAAACGGGTTGTTTTGTTTCGTTTTGGGTTCAATTCTGTTGACATTCGAATGTTGAGTATAGGGTCTGTGCTGCTCATCTGTTTGTTACGAGTTTGCCACGGTGTCGATCTTACCGTATTGGTCCTAGTTTTTCTGTTCCTGAAGATTTGTGGATCGATAATGTAGTGTTATTCATCACCTTGCTGTTCCATTGTTTAGCTTTTTTGGGGGCCAAGCTATGTTAAGTTATTCAGATGCGAGTATATGTGGTCAGTTTTGTATGTCTTAGCAATTTTCCATGTTTGTAGTTTGTCATGTGAAGATGTGCAGATTCTTATCTTTAGGTACTGATTTCGTGCCCACGTTATCTATTTAGTTCTCTTTGATAGCATGCTAAGCAATGATTTTAACATTCTATTCGATGTATGTATCTTCCTCGGCTTGGAGTGATAATTATGTGGTTTGTTCCCATAGCTTCGTAGTTGTTCAAGTACTACAATAAGTTTATTTGCCTTTGTTGCCCCATCTTGATTATCTTGTGTGGATATCCTTAATTTGCGTGATTCTTTAAACGTCCGTTACGCCACTTTTTTTTTTTAAGTTTCACTCATGTACGTGTTATTCTATGGTTCTTTTGAATGAAATTAATTGTCTAGTTGCACTTTTGGGTTTAAAATGTATTTGTAGGTTGGCACATTCATCTTGCATTTGTACTATTGGATCAAAGAGTTGACTCACTTCTCTATTTTATGTATGCATGAAATCTGCTCTAGTCCATGCAGACTTCTTCATTATCTTTGCCTTTTGGTTGGGTCTTGGATGGCCCAGCACTCTTGTCCATCGAGTCAAACCATCAAGACCAAAGTGCAAATTCGGAATTAGAGATTGAAGAAAAATTCAAACGGACCAGAAGACTTTCTCTTATGCTCATTTCTACATTTTTATTATCTTTGTAATGGGCATTAGCCCTCTTGTCGCCTTTTCATTTTCTATATTTTATTTTGTATGTTTAGACTAGGACTGGTGGAAAAATGGTTTAAAAACCCAAAAGCAGGTGGATCCAAAATTCGGTCAAGGCGAACAGAACCCGAATTTGGACCCAAAATCTCTCTCTCTCTCTCTCTCCCACTTTACTACTCGTTTATGTGCCTTGCTTAAATGTCGTAAGTTTAGGATTAGAAAACTCCAAACCCCGTCGAAACGCCTTTCAATTTTGTCAAACTTAAAACTAACCTCTAAATGACAATTTGTTTCAGATTTATAAATTTGTTTCGATAAAACTTTAAAGAACTTCAACTTCGAAACAGATTCGCAAAATTGCAAGGTAAACAATAAATATTTCAAAACTTGTAAAATCTGTCTAGATAAAAATCTTGAGAAGTTCAAAAATTCGTAAATCTTTAAAGAAAAAATAGTCAAGTAGTTAATCGCTGGAAAACCGTATTTAACGGAGTGTCTTAGGTGCCTTCAACACCTTCCTAAGACACTAATAGGAATCCCGAACCCATTTAAATATTTTCAACACAATTTTTCTGTTTAAATTGTTTTGAAATAAGTTTCTTAATTTTCCTTAAAAATTATGTGGTGACTCCTAAAAGTCAAAATATCTTTAAAAATAAAATAAACTCTTTCAAAATATTTTTCCGATAAAACAGAATGGCGACTCCGCTGGGGAACGGAGGATTCTAACCCTAAAGACTAACTTTATTTGACTATTTCTAATAACTGTTTATTCGCTTAACTCGTTTTAACTTTTCTAAATATTGCATTTCATGGCATAACTTTCGTCAAACAGCAAATAGTTGCATTAGAAAACGGAAGTTACGCAGCTTACCGCGACTTGTCTCAGATATACCCAAAAAAGTCATTTGGGAGTATCGAAAAAGTAGTCGGAATGCGGTAATCCGGTGTTGTTCGATAGCTCCACCCAATGTTTGTTCGACTCGGGTAACCGTCTATTTGAAAAACAACTCTAGAAAGCCTAAGATTGAGCGAAACCAAAACCGAGATTAGGCATCAGCCTAGGATGACTTTATACCCAAGGCATATTAAGTCCATTTTAGTAGAAAACCGCCAAATCGCGTCTAAGGTCTTCGACCTCACGACGCATCATATTATGTGACATTCGAAAATGTATGTGTGAAAACCAACTTGGGGTTAGGGGAAAATCGAAAAAGTTTTTATTTTTCAGATGGATCGTTTCCTGAAATTTAACATGGTCGTCTCAGTGCCACCTCAACTTACAATGTGGCACAACGGCTTAGACGGAGATCATAGGCAAACCCTCAACAAGTACGTAGGGGCTTTGACCGAGCTGATCAACATGGATGGTTGGCCAGAGTTGATCGAGGTGCTTAAGGGGTTCTGGGATAGTCAAAGGATAATCTTCTGTTTCGGAACGGCCGAAATTACCCCTACGCTAGAGGAGATAAGGGATTGCATAGACACCATGGGCACAGGTCTAGAAAGAAGAGCCCGAAAACAAGGGGATGTGTTTATCCCCAACAAACCTTCCGTAGAGAACATCTCGGATTGGTTGGGACTAAGAAAAGACTTCACCTATTGGTGTCAAGATTCCCACATGATGTTCAAAGACCTCTACGTCAGATTCGGACACGCGAGTTTCTACGCTGCGTATAATTGGGAGTTTAAAATTTCTTACAGGGAGTGGAACGAGGTCCGCCCCTTGGCGTTTGTCGTGGCCTTGTTGGGAACAATGGTCTTCCCGCACGGCCTGAATCTGAGCATCAACACCAGAGTCATAACGCTCGTCTATACGCTGTTCAAGGGATACGAAAATCAAGGAACGACAAAGTATTACTCCGTAGCTCCGGTCATATTATCAGACCTATATCGGGCCTTGGGTAAATGCAAAGAAGAACACCAATATTTCCAGGGGTGTAATCTGCTCCTCCAATGGTGGATTCTCAGTCACTTGGCGAAGGGTGCTGGAACTCGAGAATTGCACACTCCCGACAACAAAAAACACTCTCAAAGACCTAAACGACTTGCTATTCTGGACAAACATGAAAAATCGGAGAACAAGAGGGAGATGAGCCCAAATCTTCTCCGAATTGAGAGAAGAGGACCTCCAATGGATGCTCGACCATTTCATATCCAAGGAAGTTGTCGTGGAGATTCGTAGATGTGTCGTTCTCCCTCTACCTTGCATTCGAGGAATTCGCCCTTACGCGCCATTCCAAGTCTTGCGACAGTTCGGAAGAAAATAGACCGTGCCCAGAGAAGCGTATTATAACGCTTATGTATATGACATTGGGGACGACGCTTTGGAAATGCTCAAAGAATGGAAGAACACCAAGCGCATGGGTAAAGACACTATCGCCCCTGACCGATTCAACGCTAGATATGACGAAGGTTACAAAGCATGGTTGAAGAGGGATATACAAAATATCTCCTTTCAGATTCAGCATAGCTTTCACAGTGTGATAGACATGGAGGCCAAAAGAGTGGCCGAATTGCGAGAGTTAAAGGAGGAGGCTAATGAGGTCTATGCCAAGTTTGTAGAAAATCAAGACGCACTTGAGAAGGTGACTCGAGAGATCGAAAGACTGAGGCAAGGGTTTGACGAGTTTGACAACTGGATCCAGTAGAAAATCGAGAGGATGCGATATGAGAGTCTGGAGGACAAAGGGCGTCTGGGTGAAGGCTTTCTACTGATGCTGAGGTACATGTTTCAGCAGCCCAAAAACCAAAAAGATGATGACGTAGCAGGACCATCCGGAGAAGCATAGTGGACATCGCTTCTGCGCGGGTTTTTCTTTGTTTGTATTTACACTACTTTAGCCCCTGCGTGGGCCTTATTTTGTTGCATTTTCTAGTAGCCCCTGCATGGGTTTGTCTATTTCCCTTTTCGAACATTTTACTCATTAATAAATATTATTTTGGGGGGAATCATTTATTTGGTTTAAATTCACACGTACATCATTCGAATGTACTAGGCCTACCCTTGGCACAAAAGGGTCCCCATGCATGATTAGGACGCGATATATATGTGTATTTAAATGCTTATGTGTTACGTTGCTTTGAATGAGAATATCATAAATCCACTCCTAGCCAAAATTCCAAAGAACATACGGAAGCCACTATTACAAATGTCCGATCAAAATTCCCGAGTCTCCAGTTTCCCACACAAAAATCCATCTCCCATACCACAAATCCTGAATACCGCTCTATCGTCTCAGGAAAGGTGAATCAGCGCTATGGACAAAGGCAAGAACGTCCAGACAGAGCTCACTGAGGTAGAATTGCGAAGAAAGATCGAGCGAGTCACTCGAGAAATTCAGAAGATCAAAGAGGAAGGACTCAAAGTAGATATGACCACGGCAATCTACAAAGCTGCGGTCGCGACATTGGATGAAGATCTGGCGTCGCAGTTAAAAAGAAAGAAAGAGGTTGATATGGAAACCGAAATCCTAAGAAGAAGGTTAAACATGCTTCGTTTGGAGGTGCACGAAGGAAAGGCGAGAGAAGCAAAGATAGATATTGAGACTGCCGTATTGTTGGCCAGAAGTGCGGTACTTGACGAGGAATTGGCGACCCGTAGCAGCTTAAAGGGAGGAAAATACCTTGCCCGTGACCAGGGAGCAGATAACAGTGGCCCCGACAATAAAGCAATTGAGAAGGACGATGATGAGGAAATCGTCTACAAGCCCCCATTTCCGATTGTTTGAAATAAAAGGAATGACGCAGCCACAAGACGGGAAATCACCCAAATGTTGTCATTATCATCTAGGAATTTCAATGTTGTTTTTCAATTCCCTTGTAATCGCAATGAAAGACTGAATGAAAAGATTTCATCCAAAGTCTCGAACTACGTTGGGCCTGAATTCTCCTTGCGAGATACGTAGGCAGCCTTTCCCGTCCCGGCCCCTATCGCTGAAAATTTTCATTCTCCTCCGTTTTTTGAAGATATGTAGATAAGATCAACGGTCATCGAGAAACAGCTGCAAGAAGAACATAGCTCTACGTGATTCAGCCTTCCCGAGATCGCATTAAACAAACAAATTCCTGTTTGTTCAAAATATATTTCCGTCCTCATTCTTGGGTTAAAATATCCTCAAACAAAGCGACTTGTGTGTTTATCTGTTTTCTGTGTGATATTATGTATTTTGTACTCCGAATACGCACTAACAAATTTGCCTTTGAGTTGTTTCACCTCACAGGTACCTTTATCTGATCTGTGTCGATAAAAGCTAGCAGATCACCCTTACTTCACCAGATCAAAAGGTCACGCAGATTCCTTCCCCGGACCAAACGCTGACAGAAGAAACACAACCATGGGAGACAACAATGATGAAGTTAGCCTCACAGATGTTGTAGTGGCTCAGCCCACTGTGGCGGAGCAAAATGAGCTAATTGCGCAACTGATGCAGCAGATAAGAGATATGAGGGTCGAGATGCAACGAAGGCAAGACACGCCTCCACCCAGATTCGGCCCCAACTTTATCGACACAAGACCTCCTACGTAGTTCCCCTCGTCCAACTTGGATCCAACTCAGAACCACCCGTCGACACCCGTACACAACCCATCTGGAATAGATATGACAACCCAAAACCCCCAATACGCTTTGGTCTCCTATCAAACTCCCTCACTGCTTCCAAACAACCCTCCACAAATGCCACCAAACCCCAGAACACTCAAACAGCCCCACCACCCTAAAATCAGAACCAAAAACCGACCGCCTTCAACCCTTAGACACCTCATCCCCACTTGACCCAAAATACCAGTCCCCAAAACTATCCACAAAACTATCAAACTACACAGAACGTCCCAAGCCCTTCCATAGCCCCACCCCTCCAAAAAAGAACCACATTCCAAGTCCTCGTCCCGGCCGAGCATAAGGTGCACCGTTCCGAGTTGGACCATTAGGAAGAGCAGGAGAGAGAGTGGAGGGCGAGGGAAGAAGCGCAAATAGACATAAAGGAGGAGATCAAAAGGGAAATGAAAGAATTGCAATGCATTCCAAACGTTGCCGGATTGAGTTATGCAGAACTGTGCATCCACCTAGACTTGAACCTCCCTGAAGGGTTCAAAATTCCAAAGTTTGATACCTTAGGAGGGGTGGGAAACCCTATGGCGCATTTAAGAGCGTATTGCGACCAACTCGTGGGAGTTTGCACAGATGAAGCTTTGCTGATGAGGTTGTTCAGCCAGAGTCTGTGCAATGAGGCCCTGGAATTGATCACGTCGCCCAAAACTCGACAATGGCCCAGTTGGAGCGCACTAGCCAAAGACTTCATCGATAGATTTGCGTACAACGTCGAGATAGTCCCTGATCGGTACTCCTTGGAGAAAATGAAGCAGAAATCCATAGAGAGCTATCGGGAATTTGCATACAGATGAAGGAAAGAGGCAGCGAGGGTGAGGCCTCCGATGACAGAGAAGGAGATTGTAGAGGTGTTCGTACGGTGCAAGAGCCCGAATACTATGACAGAATCATCTTGTTGATCGGCGCCAAGTTCGCTGAGATAGTCAAAGTGGGTGAGACTATCGAAGATGGTTTGAAGTCGGGGAAGATAGCCCGAGTGTCTGCGTCGTGTGGATCTTCCGGACTTGTGAGGAAAAAGAGAGAGGAGGTTGCCGCTATTTCATACGGGGGAAGAAAAGTTCCCAGAAACTCCTCACGTCCTCAAGACCGCTCCAAGCCTCCACTAAAGTCTCACCAAGCCTATCGTCCACAATCCCATCCCTCCAACAACTACAATGCTGCCCCCACTTATCCAGATGCTCAAATTTTGTCATATCAAAATCCACCCCCAAATCCCTAAAATTTTCCCTCCGTTTACCCAAATTACCCCCAAGCTTGTCAAATTCCTCCCCCTTTCAAGAATATAGCTCCCAGCTGTGACAACGTGCAGTCGAGCTATCGAGCACCTTCCCCCACATATCAAATCCAAGCTCCAGCATATCAAAGCCCCCTCCCAAATTACCAAGCTCAAGTGCCAAACTACCAGACAAATCCCTACCCCATAACCCAAGCTCCTCACCCAAATACTCGCAACTATCAACAAGTTCCTCCCCCTC
This sequence comes from Solanum chmielewskii, assembly GCA_027704785.1. Taxonomy (NCBI): domain Eukaryota; kingdom Viridiplantae; phylum Streptophyta; class Magnoliopsida; order Solanales; family Solanaceae; genus Solanum; species Solanum chmielewskii. The sequence goes on along the minus strand of JAKWIX010000328.1, from coordinate 35,370,554 downwards.
AACAGAGTAGGTATGATCCTTCTCGTCCCAGGTTTGAGAAGAAGCCCTCCAGAAACTTTATCGCGCTGGATGAAAGCAGAACCAAGCTGTTCGAAAGATTATCCGCGGTTGGATACATCCACCCTGTGGGGCCCAAGCCCGTGGATGTCAACTCTAGATTCTACAAACTGAAGCAGAGATGTGCTTATCATTCCAACAGTGTTGGACATGACACCGAAGACTGTATCAATCTTAATCACAAGATCCAAGATTTGATCGACCAGGAAGTGGTCTCCCTCCAGCCGGCGGCGCCGAACGTCAATACCAATCCGTTGCCGAATCATGGGGGTGGGAACATCAACATGATAGAAATAGACGAAGGCGAGTGTGAAACCACGAGAATTACTCCTGTTGTTCAGGAAGACTTGGAAAAGGCTGTCTCTTCTTTGAGCGTCAGGGAAAAAGGAGAGTACGTTATTCTTACACCTGCGAAGGCTGTTTCCTTGGTTCCCTCGAAGACTCTCGCCAAACCCAAGTTCGTCATAGAAACGACCGTGGCCCAAGGCATGACTAGATCTGGCAGATACTACACTCCTGATGAGCTTGCTCTCGGAGGACAAAAGAAAGATCATGCCAAAAGACCAATAAGTGAAGCAGAAGCGGAGGAGTTCTGGAGGAGAATGTAGCCTAAAGATTACTCCATTGCCAAGCACTTGGAGAAGACTCCAGTCCAGATTTTCTGTGTGGGCCCTACTGATGAGCTCCTTGTCCCACAGACAGGCTTTAATGAAAGCTCTGGATGACACGTACGTGCCCTCAGGTACGAGCAGCGATAACGTAGCTGCCATAATTCACCAAGTCATTCGGGGACACCACATCAGTTTCTGCGATGATGAATTGTCGGCCGAAGGGAGGTTCCATAACAAAGCTCTACACGTCACTCTGTCATGCCGCGAAAAGGTCGTTAATCGTGTTTTGGTAGACGATGGATCTTGTTTGAACATATGCCCTTTGTCCATATTGAAGCAGCTGAGGTTTGACTTCAATAAATTGGAGCAAAACCAGGTTAATGTAAGAGCGTTCGATGGTGTGCAGATAGACACATTAGGAGCGGTAAATTTGACCCTCTAAATGGGTCCCGCGGATTTCAAGGCAAAGTTCCAAGTGTTGGATATCGACACCAGCTATAATCTTCTTTTGGGAAGGCCATTCATTCACATGGCTGGAGCTGTCCCCTCCACTCTCCACCAAATGATGAAACTAGTATGGAAAAATGAAGAGCTATTTATTCATGGTGAAAGAAACCACTCAGGCAAGCAGGTGCCGGTCTTTGACGAGACGCCGCAAGGTTCGGATTTTTACATGGTGGAGTTGGTGAATACCACTGATGAGGATTTGGCACCGCAGGCAACCATGTCGGTCGTGTACAGAATGATTGCCACGGTGATGCTGCAAAATGGATTCGAACCAGGCTTCAGATTAGGAAGAAACGCCCAAGGGATCATCGAGCCAGTTCCAGTTCTTGCTTGAGGATCAAAGTATGGTTTGGGGTTCATCCCCACAGATGATGATGTGAAGATGAAGAGGAAAAAGGACCAAGCGTTGACTAAGCCGGTCACACATCTATATCAATCCTTTCCAGTCCGGGAGCATGCCGAGCCTGAAGACTGTGGGGAAGGAATTTGTGACCTTTTCAAGGAGATCAACGCTATCATCGAGGAGGAGGCTGATCCAGCTGGCATTCGTGATGCGGAACCAGGGGAGATGCTGCAGAATTGGACTTCCACGCCATTCCTGATGTCCTGAACTCTTTGGTAAAAAGGAGTTATTTTGTGCATACTAAAATCGGTGGTCGTCCGGAAGAGGCCCGAGCCCCACCATTTGTGCATTTTCTTAATTGCTCGAATTTTGAATTTTCGTCTTGATGTTTAAAAAGGGCAACATGGCCCTGTGCCATGACCAAAGTTTGCATTTTTGTTTTAAATGAAAGCCTCCTTATTTTGACTTTTTTTATTTAATTGCTTGTTATATTTTACTTTCCTAATTTTGTCCGTTTATGATTTTAGTAATGTAAGTTTCTTGCCTGCAAATGTGATGTCATGTCATGAGCTAAATAAGCAAAATGAGACAAATAACGATGAGTTTGACGACTATGAGGAGAGTGGGGAACCAGACTATGTTGCCGAAGATTTTTGACAGTTCGAGAATCAGCATAAACCAAATCTGGAGGAGACAAAAATGGTGAATTTGGGAGATTCGGAGTGTGTCAAAGAAGTTAAAATCAGCACCTACCTGAATGAAACTCAGAAGGAGAGCCTGGTTTATTTGCTTGACAAATACAGTGATGAGTTTGTTTGGGAAGTCGGTGATATGCAGTGTTTGAGTACCGATGTCGTATCTCATAAGCTACCTATCAACCCAGGGTTCGAGCCGGTGAAACAAAAGACTAGGAAATTCAAGCCTTAATTGAGTTTGAAGATTAAGGAAGAAATTACCAAGCAAATAGAGTCTCGATTGGTTGGAGTAATGCAATATCCAACCTGATTGGCCAACGTCGTTCCGGTCGCCAAGAAAGATGGAAAAATCAGGATTTGTGTTGATTATAGAGACCTCAACAAGGCTAGTCCGAAGGATAATTTTCCATTGCCAAATATCCATATTTTTATTGACAACTGTGCCAAAACATGAGATGCAATCATTTGTGGAATGTTACGCAGGTTATCACCAAATTTTGATGGATGAAGAAGACACGGAAAAAACGGCATTCATCACACCTTGGGGTGTATATCACTACAAGGTCATGCCGTTCGGCCTCAAGAACGCCGATGCCACTTACATGAGAGCCATGACGACTATTTTCCATGACATGATTCATAAAGAGATTGAAGTGTACGTGGATGATGTCATAATCAAATCTCGCGAGAGTTCGGATCATTTGACAAACCTGAGAAAATTCTTTGAACGTTTGCGTCGGTACAACTTGAAGCTGAATCCCGTCAAATGTGCTTTTGGAGTCCCAGCTGGGAAGTTGTTGGGGTTCATGGTTTAGCAGAAGAGGCATTGAGCTTGACCCCTCAAAGATAAAAGCGATTCAAGAGTTACCTCCGTCGAAGACGAGAAAAGAGGTGATGAGTTTCTTGGGGAGGTTAAACTATATCAGTCGGTTTATAGCATAATCAACAGTGGTATGTGACCCTATTTTCAAGTTGCTGAAGAAAGATGCCCCGACCAAGTGGACCGAGGAGTGCCAAACTGCTTTCGACGCTATCAAGAGCTATTTGTCTAACCCACCAGTATTGGTTCCTCCACGAGAAGGGAGTCCTTTGTTGCAGTATTTGTCTGTTTCGGATAATGCCTTTGTATGTGTACTCGGTCAACACGATGAGACAGGAAAGAAGGAAAGGTCTATCTACAACTTGAAGCTGAATCCCGCCAAATGTGCTTTTGGAGTCCCAGCTGGGAAGTTGTTGGGGTTCATGGTTTAGCAGAAGAGGCATTGAGTTTGACCCCTCAAAGATCAAAGCGATTCAAGAGTTACCTCCGTCGAAGACGAGAAAAGAGGTGATGAGTTTCTTGGAGAGGTTAAACTATATCAGTCGGTTTATAGCATAATCAACAGTGGTATGTGAGCCCATTTTCAAGTTGCTGAAGAAAGATGCCCCGACCAAGTGGACCGAGGAGTGCCAAACTGCTTTCGACGCTATCAAGAGCTATTTGGCTAACCCACCAGTATTGGTTCCTCCACGAGAAGGGAGTCATTTGTTGTTGTATTTGTCTGTTTCGGATAATGCCTTTGTATGTGTACTCGGTCAACACGATGAGACAGGAAAGAAGGAAAGGTCTATCTACTACATAAGCAAGAAATTTACTCCGTACGAATCTCGATACACATTGCTGGAGAGAACATGTTGTGCTCAGACGTGGCTCGCCCAGAAATTGAGGCACTACTTGTCTTCATATACTACATATCTCATTTCCAGAATGGATCAATTGAAGTACATTTTCTAGAAAGCGATGCCGACAGGAAAGTTAGCTAAATGGCAAATGCTATTGTGTGAGTTCAATATTGTGAATGTGACTCAGAAGGTAATAAAGGCACAAGCTTTGGCTGATCATCTTGCAGAAAACCCTGTTGACGAAGAATATGAACCACTTAAGACGTATTTTCACGATGAAGAAGTGTCATTTGTGGGTGAAGATATCTCTGAAGCTTATCTAGGTTGGATATTATTCTTCGATGGAGCGGCGAATCACCAGGGTAAAGGTGTTGGAGCAGTCTTGGTATCAGAATCTAGTCAGCACTATCCTATGGCAGCTAAACTGCGATTCAACTGCACAAACAACATGGCTGAATACGAAGCTTGTATTTTTGGTTTAAAAATGGCCATTGACATGAATGTTTACGAGTTACTAGTTATTAGAGATTCCGACCTTTTGATTCATCAGGTTCAAGGAGAATGGGCTGTGAAGAACCCGAAAATTATACCTTACGTACAGTGTGTGCAAAATCTATGCAAAAGGTTTCGCAAGATCGAGTTCAGACACATTTCTTGAATATAAAATGAGTTAGTTGATTCTCTTACCACCATCTCTTCAATGATCAAACATCCGGATACTGATTATATCAACTTGCTGGATATAGATTTGAAGGAACATCCAGTCCATTGTTCACACGTTGAATCAGAACCGGATGGTTTCCCTTTGTATTTTGACATAAAGAGATACTTGGAGTCTGTGACATATCCAGAAGATGCTACATCTATTCAGTAGAAGTTGATACGCCGTATGGCTCTTAATTTCATTCTAAATGGAGAAGTCTTGTATAGGAGGACTCCGGATTTGGGTCTTTTAAGATGCGTGGATGCTGCGGAAGCTGTGAGACTTATTGAACAGATACATGCTGGAGTTTGTGGTACCCACATGAACGGGCTTACTTTGGCAAGAAAGGTTCTTCGAGCTGGTTATTTCTAGATGACTATGGAGAATGATTGTTGCAAATTCGTGCAAAAATGCCACAAATGTCAAGTGCACGACGATCTGATACGGGTGCCACCTCATGAACTTAATGCTATGAGTTCACCTTGGCCATTTGTAGCTTGGGGAATGGATGTCATCGGTCCTATAGAGCCGACCGCTTCCAATGGACACAGATTCATACTGGTAGCCATTGATTATTTCACCATGTGGGTTGAAGCAGCCTCTTACAAGTCGGTAACCAAGAAAGTGGGTGGACGACAATGTCCGCAACAATCTGATATGCAGATTTGGAGTTCCAGAATCCATCATTACTGATAACGGTGCAAATCTCAACAGTCATTTGATGAAAGAGATATGTGATCAATTTAAGATTGTTCACCGAAAGTCAACTGCTTATCGTCCCCAAATGAACGGAGTCGTAGAGGCCCATAACTAGAATATCAAAAAGATTTTGAGGAAAATGATTGACAAACAGCGAGGTTGGCATGAATTGTTGCCATATTCTCTGTTAGGTTATCGAACGATGGTCATAATGTCGACCGGGGCTACTCCATACTTGCTAGTATATGGCACAGAGGAAGTCGTACCTGTTGAAGTCGAGATACCGTCATTAAGGATCATCCAAGAAGCTGAATTAAGTAACGCTGAGTGGGTAAGCGAACGGATTGATCAACTAGCTTTGATTGATGAGAAGCGAATGGTCGCTGTTTGCCATGGCTAGTTGTATGGACATAGAATGACTCACATTTTTAACAAAAGAGTAAGCCAGAAATTTTGAAGTTGGTCAGTTGGTTCTTAAGCGTATTTTTCCTCATCAAGATGAGCACAAAGAAAAGTTCGCACCAAACTGGTAAGGTCCCTACATGGTTCGTAAAGTACTGTCTGGAGGTTCTTTGGTCTTGTCAGAGATGGATGGCGCTGTATGGCCCAAGCCTATCAACTCAGATGCTGTCCTGAGATACCATGCATGAAGTTTCGTTTTGCATTTCCTATTATTTTCTTGTAATCGTTCTGTTTGCTTGTATTTGTTCAAATTTGAATTATTATCCCTCTTGTAATGAACTAGGTCTGACCTGAATTCTCGAGAACGAGATACGTAGGCGGCCCATGTCGACTTCGGTCACTCCATTTATCCCCTTTAATCATTTCTTTGTATCTGAACTACGTTCGACCTGAATTCTCAAGAATGAGATACGTAGGCGGCCTTTGTCGGCCTCGGTCGGTTTCTTTGTAAAATTTATTATGGTTAACCTTTAAGGGGGAACTACGTTTGACCTGGTTCCTGCCTCAACGGGATACATAAGCGCCACAAGGGTTCGGTCATATCTCCCGTAAGATTTCTATTCCCCTTTACAATAGAAAGTGGGAAAGAATTTTGAGAGGGACTCAAAATTCTCCAGGAGAAGCCTTCTCTTCAGCAAGTCAAACTTTGAGATCTGCAACTGGGACAGAATTTTTGAGAAGATCTCAAAAAATTCCGCGATCTGTTCGGTTACAACGGAAAGATGAGCAAGATAGTAAACTGGGACGGAAATTTTGAGGATGGCCTCAAAATTTTGTTATGGGTTTTCCCTACAAGTTCGGAGTGCCTCTTGAAACTCATCAGCGAATGTCGGACTCAAACGAGCTCGTTAAGCCTGATATGACATGACTTGGCAATGACTTTTTCAAGACGTTTTTTTAAAGATTTTTTATTTCTCTTAAAATTTCCCTCCTATGTTTCATTTTTTTTGGCATAAGATATTTTTCTTATCTATCAAGAGTGGGGAAATCGGGAAATCAACCGGAGATATCAAGACGAGGAGCAAACAGTAGAAGAAATCGACACAGATCAGTATGTTTTAAAACTGATGATTTTTCTGTGGATGCAGGTTCATAGTTTTGCTCTGAAATCGGCTGAATTCTTCCGATGGATGAATACGGAGAGCTCCCAAAGAGGAGAAAACTATCTCCCAAAACCAGTGATTTTACTGAAAGCAGGAGGCATTTCATATTTTTTTTATATCAGGATGCTTGGGAATGTGTTTGTTTATTTCAAGACATTCTCAACAATATGAAATCTACAAAAGTGCCTAGCCAGATTCAAAGGTGAATCAAACAGGAATCTCAACGAGGATTTCGCGATTTCTGTAGAGGACACTATTTGCATTACGTTATCAATACAAGATAATTATTGTCAATCAAGAAGATGCATTACCTCAGAAGAGACAGTTATGCTATTATTATTTTATCATTATCGATCAAGTCGATATATTATTTGAAGATCGTCTTACCGTATTATCCGCGGTGGCGATATAAATATTCATGCATCGCAGAATTCATACACTGAAGAATCATGCATCGCGGAATAATTCATCGCGGGAGTCATGCATCATGAAATTCATACACTGAAGGTCATGCATTGCGGAAAATCATGCATCGTGGAAATCATACACTACAGGATCATGCATTGTGGAAAATCATGCATCGCGAAAATCATGCATCGCGGAAGTCATACACTGAAGACCATGCATTGCGGAAAATCATGCATCACTGAAGAGCCATGCATTGCGGAAAACCATGCATCGCGAAAATTATGCATCGCGACTTAACAATTATGTGCGATGAGAAGATTTCATGCCTTGTCAAAATTTATAAATCGCGAGAAGATTTCATACCTCGCTGAAATTTAGACATCGCGAGGAGAATTCAGACCTCGGCAAAATTTATGCATCACGAGAAGAATCCATGCCTCATTGAAAATCATGCATCGCGAAAAAATCATGCATTGCGGAAAATCATACATTGAGAGTCAACAATCATGTACGACGAGAAGATTTCATGCCTCGTCAAAATTTTTACATCGCGAGAAGATTTTATGCCTCGCTGACAATTATGCACGACGGGAAGATTTCATGCCTCGTCAAAATTTATACATCGCTAGAAAATTTTATGCCTCGCTGAAATTTAGACATCACGTAAAGATATTCATGCCCCGCAAGAGGACATACACGGATAAAGAAAGGGAAATTGTGTATCCCAAGAACAACATTTGTTCATCGGCCTCAACTACATCTTTTATTTTGATAAAAATAAACATCAAAAAGAGCATCGAAGATGACGACAAAAGAGACATCAATATCGCATCGGCATTTATTTATTTATTTCGACATCAAGCATAGAGTTCATTTAAGATCATACCGTAAAACACAAGACATAAGCTTTATGTGCTGAACGTCAGACCGATCGAGTCGAAGTCGCATGCTGAGGAGAACAATGAAGTGTCGACATGGTAAAAGACACTGTCTCCCAACCTAATTGCATTTTTAAGCTAACGAGTTTTATCTCAGTCTTTGTCGAGAGCATCCAAAAGGATGAATTCTCCAAAAACCACAGGTGCGGACAACATCAAAAGGGATACAACACAATGTGGAACTTTTTCTTAGCAGCGAACTGGGACACTGTCCAAAGAGGAATGTCAAACTCTTAGGACGCCAGCAGGGGAGCGACTTCCACCACAATCGAACCATCCCTCTTGAGGAATGCGGGTCTTCCTTTAGTTCTGACAGTTTCAGTCTCGCATCCGGAATTTTCGATCTATCGGAAGCAAGTTTCCAATCTGAGTGACGATGCGCCAAGAGTATCGGAAATTATGTTCGTGTAGGTTCTTAATTATGGGTGTGAAGCGCGCCACATCCATGTCTAAGAGGTTACAAGCCTTCTTTTCATACTCGGTTAACTTGTCACTTGTCCCAAAATCGAAGGTTATCTAGCATAATAGATTTCCTTTTCCATCGATCGATTCGAACTACACACAGCCTGATTCCGAAGGCTTAAGGATATGTAGGCGGATTCGATGTCAAAAACTCGGCTATATTCCCACATTCGCTCTCAAATTCTATTCTCGAGCACTTCGATACCTTCATAATTTGATATCGAGGTGGCTTTGATTCTTTCAAAATCATACGGTAAATCAAGCGTATCGAACTACAAGTGGCCTGAATTCTCATATAGCCTGAGATATGTAGAAGACCCATTTGCAAGGGTACGACCATAATTCCTAAACCCTTTGTCGATTCCTTCCTTTAAAAAATGAACGGGGTTGGTCAAAATTGGTTCGGTCAATTTCATTTTCCTTGAGTTGCTTGCATCAACCTAAGTAAAATAAGGGACAGTTGTTGACACCCAATTTTTGACCCATGTTGGAATAAGCTAATTATCGAGCTTCGTAGGTTTTCTAAATAATTTAAATTAATTAGTTTTATAAATTTTGCGAATAAAAATAATAATAATATATGAACTTTATAATGTTTTGAATGCTTTTTATCATTTTTCCTATAGTTTTTAGATAGCCTATATATTTTACGTAGTTACGTATATAATAGGTATATTTTAGGTATATTCGAAAGACCATCTCAAGATATTTTAATTTTAGTAAGTTTTTTCTTAGTTTAAAATTATTATTATATTCGGAATCGCTATTTAATAAATAAATTACTAAAATAAAGAAGCTCATCGGTTAATTAGTACAAATTCGTTTTATTTTAAGGATTCGACCAAATTTATCATTTTAATCCATTTGGTTATTTATTTAATTCATCTAATTCCCTCCCTTAATCCTAACCCAGGCCCAATCTTCCCCACTCTTAACCCAAATCATTTCCCCATAACCCAATATTTAAGCCCATTTACCCTTTTCAGCCCCAACATTAATTCCCAGGCCCAAATTCCCCTTCCAACCCAACCCTCCAACTTATAATACCCAGCCCAAACCATTCCCATGGCTCAAATCCCTTAAATCATACCCGACCCAGCACCATTTTCTTTTGACCCGACCCGATCTCCCTTAATTCTAACCCAAAACCCATCCGCTCCCCATACGAAACCCCCCACAGACGCGCTCAATTCCCCCCTTCCCTCCTCCCCTGTTCTTCGTCCAAAACTCCCAGCAAATTTCAACAAAACAGAAAACGCCAAAATTCCTAGAACCCACGCGTGACTCCCAGCAAAACTCCCTCCCCGCGTTGCGTCTGCCTCTCCCCAAACTCCTTCCTCTCTCTCTCCTCCTCTCTCATGTGAGCTGTGCAATGGCTTAGGAGCCGTTTCCTTCTGCAATTCGTACGTTCACGCAGGCCTGCAGCAAGAAAGGCTGCAAGCTCCGTCCTTGCAGCGTGGGATTGCACCACGTAGCTCGCAAGTATGTCGAACACATTCCGACCCTCCACCTCATCATCAACCCGTTTGAATAGGATATTCTGAACAATCTCTAAGGCATATTCTTTAGATGGGGGTATGGTTTTGGGATTTTTGAATTAGAATGGGCCAAGATTCAGCAGCCCATCACAAGATCGAAACCCTATTTTTCTTTCATCTATATAAACCCCATTCTCTTTTCAGTTCAAGCGTTGGAAATTTTGGACGAAAATTTGAGTTGGAAAATTGGTGTCTAAAAGTTTAGGTTGAAAATTCTTGGTTAGAAAATTTTGGAAGAAAATCTTTTGTGTTCTGTCCGGGTAGAAGAACAAAAAGGAAGTTTGCACAAAACCTTTGTGTTCTTTTACTATTTGCTGTAGAAGACGAAGGAGAGTTTTGGGTTCGAAAGCCCTCTTCCTTCTTTGTTTGCCTTTCAAAGCTATTGGCCGAAAACATTCAGAACAGAGTTTCGATCGCGATATCATCTTCCCGTTCCGCGACGCTAGTCCCTTTTAAGCGCTTATTTGGAACGCCAAGTTCACGGTGGAAGCTCACTGGTATCTGCTCATCGTTCCGGTTTGCTGCTCTCGAAAAGGTAATCCCCCTGCTCCATCTTATTTCTTCATCTTTTGGTTCTGTTTCGAAAGTGAAATTTTGTTGTTGTGTTCTGGATGCTGCTGCTGGTTGGATTTTCTATTTTTTTTGTGTTGTTTTTGTTGTGGAATCGAATCTGTTAAACGTTCTGATATTGAATAATATTGAGTATATACGGCTTGTGTTACTGCAACTGTAATATGTGTATTTGTTGGGTTTGGACCCATTGTGCTTAAAATGGGTCCTTCTTTGTCTGCATTTTGCAATTGTATCAAACATGGTTTGGATAAAAAAATGGGTGTCTTATCTGATTCGTCTGCAATGCACCAACTATTTGGCTTTAGTTTTCTTGTTTGATAAAGGGGTTGTTTTGCTTCGTTTTGGGTTCAAATCTGTTGACATTCGAATGTTAAGTATAGGGTCTGTGCTGCTCATCTGTTTGTTACGAGGTTGCCACGGTGTCGATCTTATCGTATTGGTCCTAGTTTCTCTGTTCCTGAAGATTTGTGGCTCGATAATGTAGTGTTATTCATCACCTTGCTGTTTCTTTGTTTAGCTTTTTTGGGGGCCAAGCTATGTTAAGTTATTCAGATGCGAGTATATATGGTCAGTTTTGTATGTCTTAGCGATTTTCCATGTTTCTAGTTTGTCATGTGAAGATGTGCAGATTCTTATCTTTAGGTATTGATTTCGTGCCCACGTTATCTATTTAGTTCTCTTTGATAGCATGCTAAGCAATGGTTTTAACATTCTGTTCGATGTATGTATCTTCCTCGACTTGGAGTGATAATTATGTGGTTTGTTCCCATAGCTTCGTAGTTGTTCAAGTACTACAATAAGTTTATCTGCCTTTGTTGCCCCATCTTGATTATCTTATGTGGATATCCTTAATTTGCGTGATTCTTTAAACGTCCGTTACGCCACTTTTTTTTTTTTTTAAGTTTCATTGATTTTCGTGTTATTCTATGGTTCTTTTGAATGAAATTACTTGTCTAGTTGCACTTTGGGTTTTAAAATGTATTTGTAGGTTGGATCATTCATCTTGCATTTGTAGTATTGGATCAGAGAGTTAACTCACTTCTCTGTTTTATGTATGCATGAAATCTGCTCGAGTCCATGAAAACTTCTTCCTTATCTTTGCATTTTGGTTGGGTCGTGGATGGCCCAGTACTTTTGTCCATCAAGTCAACCCATCAAGACCCAAGTGCAAATTCAGAATTAGAGATTGAAGAAAAATCCAAACGGACCAGAAGACTTTCTCTTATGCTCATTTCTACTTTTTATTATCTTTGTAATGGACATAAGCTCTCTTGTTGCCTTTTCATTTTCTATATTTTATTTTTTATGTTTAGACTAGGACAGGTGGAAAAATGGGTTCAAAACCCAAAGGCAGGTGGTTCCAAAATTCGGTCAAGGCGAACAGAAGCTGAATTTGGCCCCAAAATCTCCCTCTCTCTCTCTCTCCCACTTTACTATTCGTTTATGTGCCTTGCCTAAATGTTGTTAGTTTAGGATTAGAAAACTCCAAACCCCGTCGAAACGCCTTTCAAATTTGTCAAACATAAAACTAACCTCTAAACGACAATTTGTTTCAAATTCATAAATTTGTTTCGATAAAACTTTAAAGAAGTTGAACTTCGAAATAGATTCGCAAAATTGCAAGGTAAACAATAAATATTTCAAAACTTGTAGAATCTGCCTAGATAAAAATCTTGAGATGTTCAAAATTTCACAAATCTTTAAAGCAAAAATAGTCAAGTAGTTAATCACCGGAAAACCATATTTAACGGAGTGTCTTCGGTGCCTTCAACACCTTCCTAAGACACTAATAAGAATCCCGAACCCATTTAAATATTTTCAACACAATTTTTCTGTTTAAATTGTTTTGAAAATAAGTTTCTTAATTTTCCTTAAAAATTAAGTGGCGACTCCTAAAAGTCAAAATTTCTTTAAAAATAAAACAAACTCTTTCAAAATATTTTTCCGATAAAACATTGGCCACATTGACCCAAAAATAAATTTAAGAATTTTATGGTCCGAATAATGTGAGAAGATTTTCAAGAGTTGAAAGATAGACCTACCTCTGCTAAAATTTAGACTTCACCAGAAGGCTACGTCAGATTTGTCATTTATCGTGATGCTTCAAGTATTGGATTAGGATGTATTCTTATGAAAAATGAGAAAGTCATTACCTATACTTCAATTTAATTTAAGATTCATAAAAAGAATAATCATAATAATGATATGGAACTACCAGCGGCTTTTTTTCGCCTTAATGATTTTGAGGCATTACTTATATGGTGTCCACGTTGATGTCTTGACTGACCAAAAAAGTTTTCAATAGATTCATGATGTTCATAGACTAGTCATAGGTACTCGATATGTTGATTAGAGTGAAGGTGGTTATTGTTCATAATGGTGCAGAATCATTTTTTGTGTCAGATGTGAAAGCTAAGCAATTGTGTTGATTTGTTTTTGTTGAGTTGAAGGAACCGATGCTTAAAAAGTTTGTTGAGGCTTTTTCCAAAGGGGAGATGGTTTGCTTAAATATCAAGGTATTTTATGTTTTCCCAATGTTGATGATTTGAGAAACAAAATATAATCAGAAGCCCATAATTTTTTATGTTACATTCACCCAGGAGACAACAAGATGTATCATGACTTGCGGGAGGTCTATTAATGGAATGGGATGAAAACTAATATAGTGAAATTTGTTGCTAAGTGACCTTATTATAAAAAGTGAAAGTTGAACTTCAAAAGTCAGGAGGTTTGTCCAAAGTTATTAGTATTCCTAGATAGAAAAGAGAAAATTTGAATATGGACTTTATTATTTGTTGACCCCACAGTCAGCGACAAGATAACTCGATTTGGGTTATTGTAGATTGTATGATGATGTCCGCTCATTTGATTCCTTTCAAGGTTTCTTTTTTGCTGGAGGATTATGATAAGTTGTATATAAGCGAAATGTTTAGGTTGCATGGAGTTCCCCTAACCATTTTCTCTGATCGTGGTACCCAATTTACTTCTCAATTATGGATGTTTTTCCACAACGACCTTGGTACTCATGTCAAGATTAGTACGACCTTTAATCCTCAAACTGATGGATAAGCAGAGCGTACTATGCAGACTTTGGAAGATATGTTTAGAGATTATTTGATTGACTTCAAGATTAATTGGGATGTTCATTTTCCTTTAATTGAGTTGGAATATTATAATAACTATCTTCAACCATTTTTATGGGTCCCTTTGAGGGTCTTTATGGTATGAGGTGTTGATCTCTTATAGTTTTGTTTGAAGTTAGTGAAGTTCTTTTTGATAGGTCTCGATTTCGTACATAAGGCTATGGAAAAAATTTGGCTTGATATAGAAAGGTTGAAAATGGTTCAAAGTCAACAAAACACCTAAGTCGATGTTAGAAAAAGAGACATCGAATTTTATGATGATATTAGGCTTACTTCAAAATTTCAACTATCAACAGTGTAATGAACTATTCAAGAAGTGTATAAGAGATCTGACATATATTGTATTATGCTTCAAAGACTCCAAATGAAGGGAATTTCGGGGTTCTTGCTAATGAGGATCCCCATGAGAACATTCAAATATTTGTGGATGTATGTTCCCAATCACTTTGAAGAACATCTTCCAAGTGTCCATTCGATTAAAGCTTCTTCTTTTTTTATGATGATGGAGGTTTTGATATAGTTGGATAAACTACAAAGGTACTCAATTATTATTTAGCATTATTGATAAGTCCTTTTATTGGACTTTTTTTTTATGAAAATAGTGTCCTCATATGCTCATTCTATCCAAATATCTGATGAAAACTCTTAAGTTTTAAGTATTTGATGTTTTAATATAAACATGGACACTTAGGCACAAAATTAAAAAAAAGGATGAAAAGAGATTAAGAGGTACACCTAAGAATCATCAAATATACTTAGTGATCAACAGAAAGGGTGTATATTGCCCTTTGTTTCAGCAAGTGAAGCCTTGACGAAAGTTGATTTAAAAAAGGAGATCAAAATGATCAGTCGGCGCTTTGCCAAGTAGTTCAATCAAGCAGAATTATTCCGCCCAATGATCCATAATACATAGACGTTGAAGGAAAAACACAAGCAGTGATGATCTAGAAGAAGGGAAAATCACTGAATACTCGACGTTCGCGACTAGCCTCGCCAACAAAAATTCTGAAGTCTATGAATATTAAACTCTTTATTATTTTTAGAAGAGGAATCAGAAAGTAGAGACATAATTTTGTAATTTTGAGACTTAGATTTTAAGTTTAATATTTTTATTTCAAATTTGGAGAGGGTTTTGTGGGAGACTTGAAGAAATGTGGTCTTCTTTCTCTAATCGGAAGTGGGTCTTCTCCATTCTTCTTCGTTTTCTCATATTAAGGTTTAATTTTCTTATACCCATTTGATTTATTTATCATTTTAGGTGTATACGGTTATTGCTTGGTGTATGACTAAAACCTCCATTCTTGGGGTCTGATTAGAAAATATGTGTTGATATTATGATTGGGTCTTGCATGTTGATAGATTAGATGCATATTAATAGTGATTTCACCTAGTGATTGTGGTTTTATTTAATGGGTTTCAAGTTGCAAATAAAAAACCATGCATTTATTTTTGGCTTGCTCGAGAGAGAGATCACGAAACCAAGACTGCGAGATTGATGGCCTAAGGAGTGCGGGGACATGGGGTTCAGCCCGAGAGGATGAATCTTAGTCCCATATCCTAAAACTCATCATCGAAAGAGCGGTGTGGGAATGCGTAGGCTTGTCTTCATTAGACGAGTGGGTGTGCGAGAGGAGCCCATTTCGTATGGGGTTTGTTTCCCGAGAGGGGATTTACTTTAACCTAAGGCTTATCTTAGTCATCATTATATTGAAAATTTCTTATTGAAAAAATGTACTAAATGATTTAATTCAACATATATTGCGGTCACACCCCAAGGACTTTTCCCCATACTTGATCCCCCTTTGTTTTTACCGTTTTTACCAAACTTGTGACAAACCCTTTTGATATTTTACACTTCGGTGTCAAAAATTAAATTACTTTGATTTAATTCGATATTTTCTCAAAATATTACTAAGTAGAACGGGAAGTCTAATTTAGCTTCTATTTTTACTACAGTTCCTTTGGGACACGGCCCCAACCTTTGGTTGTGTTATTATACTCACTTCGATTCGTAGACACTAGACTGTAGGCCAGTTTCGTTGATCACGATATCTCAAGAAGCATCAAAATTGTGCCACTAATAGGGAGTGGTGTCACGTGAAGATGTAGTTCACTAGAGTTTTTGTTCTTTTTAATGTAGTACACTTATTTTACTTTTAGTTTTATTTTTGTTTCTGCTGTTTTTTTGTTTTTCCTTGTAGTTGTTTGTGTTTTCAGGTCCTCTAAGCATGTATTAAGGAGTGGGTAGAAAGTCAGTTGAGGCAGATCGAGTAGTCGAGGGTGACTTCAAGCTAACTGAACTGGTATCCCAACTAAAGGACTTGACCACCAAAATATTTGAGGTGGAAAACCAATGCAAACGCCAAAGGAGGTATATAGTCGCGTTGAGGGCACACTTCAAATCATTTTCCAAAAGATCATCGATCAAGATAAAGTGTTGGACGAACTGAGGGAGAATTTTAAAGCGTTGAACCAATTGATTGGATCTCACTATAGATCAATCCACCACATCAAGCCACTACTGATGTTTTTTCGTGACTCAGCTCCACCCTGATGATATATTGGATTTACCTAGTGACACTAGGTCTAGCTCCAATATCAGAGAGTGAGGCAGGACCTACGTCAACCCACAACGTTAAATAAGAACTTCTTGGGAGGCAACCCAAGGTTGGAACTGTATGATTTTACTTCGATTAATAATGGTGTATTAGTGTTGCAGAATAAAATAAGGTAAGTGTGGAACACTCACGATTGGCACCAAAAGATCCATTCATTGAGAAGCCAACCCGATGGCGAGCCCAATTAAAATTCACTTTTTGGATTAATATACGAGTAGTATAGAGCATGTAAAACATGGAGAACCTGAAAGTAGCTCAGAGAATAACCAACCTTCCTGGCGATCTCGAAGCAGACCACCGATCTTACCACAGAAAATTTCAGACTTTGAATAAAAGGTGAGATAAAAGACTGCTCGGTGAATCGCCGTCTGGTTTTTGGTAAGTACGACTAATGTCCTGGTATTTATGCTTTGTATTGATTTAAATCGAAATGGGTGTTGCTTAATTGTTGTCATGTTGTTTTGGTGAATTCTAATTAACCCACCATTTATACTAAATAATGGAAACTATCCAATGAGAGAATGGGTGACAATGTTCTTAAGGATAATCATAGTTAAATAGCCAAATTTGTTAAAATTGGGAGAAATCTGAGTACTCTGAGGTGAAGTGAAGTGGTCTTGTATGAATTTCATATTTTTATGCTTTGATTTTGTTTTTGAAGATTGTAAGGACGATTTTGAGAGTTTTATTTAGAAATGTACACGTTGTGTCATTTGGCAAGTTAAGTCAACCTCAATGAATGATTTAGCGGTTCACCTACTGATTATAGATCTCCCTTAAATCTTATCCTTCGATATATAAGATCTGTAAATTTCGGCCAAAAAAATGCTGATTTCCGAAAGTAGTATGCGATTCTCCGATAGGATTTTAGATCACTTTTTACATGCCTCTTTTACCTTCTTCATTGTGTTCATCGGCGGACAACCTTCTCATCACCGAACGAAGTCAGCGTTTCGCTGTATAGACTTTTCCACTGCCATTTTGCCTAGATTGTAGGCTAATCCACCCAACGAGCTCGACCTAAATCACCAAAGATATTTGGCGAATTGCCTAGTGGAACAACGAACATGTCTGCAACAAATTCGTGTGTTTGCACTTTGTTGTTATTTTGACTAATCAGAACCATTTGCAGATATAGTACACACCAGCCTTAATACGCAACCATATTCGATTGCATATCCAGGTTACTCGAATCAACGAATGGGGTTCAAGTACTCCGAAGAGGGGAGGAGAAGAACAAAACGAAGCAGAGGTAGAAAGATAAAAAGACTTGCAAAGAAAAGAGTAGCCTATGAGTTAAATATTGAGTGGGATGAGCCAGAAGATGATCAGTCACTGATACACTGAAAACACAGGCTCAGGAACATGCCCCCAACCCTTAGCTATCAATTTTGCACTAAGAAACCTGAGAGAAAACACTAAAACATAAATTCTTGTGTGAGGTTTTATATTTCACCTCTGTAATTCACAAATTGAATGTTGAAACGAAGTGAGTATTATAACTATTGAATTTCATGTTACTCATGGTTGATATCAGGTATAATTATATCATTTTTTGTGATGGGTGGCTAAAACCCTAATCTTTCAAAATGTAATTATGGGGTTCGGTGTTGACATAAAATAGTGGCTATGTTGTATTTCTCTGTTTTCCTAGTTGATTTCAATGAATTTGAGCTAATTAATATGTGGGTAATTTAGAAATTAAGGTGGCCAACTTCATTCTACATTATATTTGAAATTGTTGCTTGAAAAAAAACCAAGTAAGAGTGGATAAATGTTTCGATGTTCGTAATCTTTGTAAATCTGTGTAACTGAAGCAAGGTAGTGAATTGATGAGTTCCGCACATTGATAACAGATAGAAAATTATATGTATTGCTTCTATGGGATTGAAAAAAGATTAGTTTCATCAAAGATAACCCAACATATTTGTAGTTGTTAATCATTATTGAGAAATAAATTTTTCCCCTAATTAATGCACTCCCTTACACCCATAGATCTAGTTATTCTTGTTTAATCCCTAATTTCTTTATTTGATGCTTTTTCCTTTATTTAGAAGCTACATGATACATGTTTGGTGAATGATCCACCCAAGTTCCCTTTCACTTAAATTAGATTAGTTGCATTTTTATTTAGTAAAATAGGATTCTTAACGTTAAATTACTCCGTGTGCGATTCGACCCTGGCTCTTAGTTGGTTAATTTTATTTACAATGACTACGTACCCTTTTAATTATTTTTGAAGAGTAGTTTGAGCGTTATCACCTACCTGTTTAGAATGGCGACGTGATCATCGTGAAAACTCAATTACTTATCAAACTGAGCCAAATCGCACTAAGGAACGCAAGACTCATCTGGCATAGAGTGTATCATCCTAGAGATATGAAATATAGGGTTTACAAACAAAAGATCCCGGGGTGAGGCTATCTCATAGGACACCATCCCAACTCACCCAAGATATTAAAAGGACTTATTGATCTGGGGCGAACATGCCCTTCCTCCAAAACATTACCACGCCCTTCATGGGGTACAATAATAGGAATACAGGATCACTAACTATGAACTCCAAAGATTGTAGCCTTCAGATAGAATAGTTCTTTCGTCTACTCAGGGTAGTATGTAGTTGTTTCTGGATCGCATCAACACTATCCATACAATCTCTTATAAGTTATTGCCTTATGTCTGAAGCTCAAAAACATCAAACTAGCCCACTCGAGAATGAAATCTCCTAACATATAATTCCTTGAAAGTTTCCATCTGAATGCTCTAATAGTAGCTATTATCATATGCAAACTTTATTAAAGCCAAAGACTTATCCCACTGGCCAATGAAATCAATAAAGTAAGCCTGAAACATTTCTAATAAAAACCTAAGTAGTCCTTGCTGACTGGAAATCTATATAAAGATGAAAAGTTATACTAAGCTCAACCCGAGTACCCAACTCACTCTCAATAGACCCCCAAAAATGCAAGTGAACTGAGTGCCATTGTCTTTAGAGATAGATGCTGGTACCCATATAAACAACTGATCTCTTTGACGTAAATATGAACCAATTTGTTGGCAGTATGAATAAGTTAAAACATGGCTGGTTTAGTCCATCGATTTACGATGATCTTAGTAGAATCAAAACCATGAATGGAAAATGGTAAGCCTACCACAAAGTCCATGACAATACACTCCTTTAATTATGGAA
Source organism: Solanum chmielewskii (assembly GCA_027704785.1). Lineage (NCBI taxonomy): Eukaryota > Viridiplantae > Streptophyta > Magnoliopsida > Solanales > Solanaceae > Solanum > Solanum chmielewskii. Next base: position 35,350,842 of record JAKWIX010000328.1, on the reverse strand, counting down.
TGGGTAGCCACTGAGTCAATCTTCTTGGTCTCTAGTGCTCGCACATTACTTGCTGAAAGTTCAAAGCACCCAACCATGAAGGTTTTGATGTCCCTCGTAAACCCGGATCACCAAATGTGCCACAATAGATCATGATACATCTTCACAACATCATGATGGATGGAGAACATGTAAAAACAAGAATCTTGAAGATTCAACCCAACTAACTCACAAATTGTATGAACATAAATATTATTATTGATCCTAAAAATACACTCCATGTCCAGGTCACCTTCCTAGCTTTACCACAACGAACAATTTCCCAAATCACTCAATTGTGGATCCTCTAACTGGTGTGCCTGAATTTTCTCTGTCAAGGAAGATGTATCCTCCACACACACAAGTACATTATGTGTCTCATAGATATCATGTCTAATTATCTTGTTTGCTACGAAAAGAATGTCTACAATCATAGGTCAATCCTCCACAACTAACAAAGCCAAACTCTCCTTGCAACTACCTTCCGACTTAAGGCATCTACTACCATATTAGCCTTGACTTGGTGACTGTAACAACTCCCAAACCCGATCAAGAAATTATTTTTAGAAACTCACTTGAAGTAGTGAACCACAACGGAGTTCAAAGACTGTGATAGGTTCCATGGTCCATTGACCAGCCTTAGGTAGGGAATTGGATTCCACCGACTGCTGATATCAGACCATGAAACCTTTCATGGGTCGTGCTATTCACGATTGACCTTAGTGACATCCATAGAAGTTATGGAAGTAGGCTCCCCTAGAGAGCCCTCAGACACCCAACCCAAGTGAAGACCATTAGAACCTTCACTATATGTGATCCTTTACATGGGCCGTGGGATGGTCTGTGAAGCAAGGCCTTCATACCATAAGACATAGTAAGGACCACGTGGACCTTTTCAGTCTGTGGTCCTTCAAACATCCGCGATAGGGCGCGTGAAATAGACCATATAACTTAGAGTTCCCTATATAAAAAACTAAGACCCTATTCACGATTCTTGGACCCTTTCACGATCTGTGAAAGTTGTCGTGGTCAGCCCTGCTAGCAGTTTAAGTCAGGGGTCTTTTTGTCTTTTCCTTTTCATTTGACCCCTAAAATACATAGTTTTAACCCTAAACTCCATGGTTTTAGTTATTTTACGTCTGGAAACATAACTAGAATCCATCTGTTCCAGCCCTAAAATTGAAAGATTTCCTCATGGAATTTGTCACCAGGTATGTGGGATTTCACTATTGGGTTCCTTTCACTCATTAGGTCCCTAAAATTAAGTCAGATTATTGATTTTCTTATTATAACTAGACTTAGGGTTTATAAAACTCAAGAAGATTATCATGAATTAGTTATTTAATTATTTCAAAATTGACTATCATGTTATTACTTTATTTATTGAATGAATTTCAGAACACTAGCTATGTATATCTTTAGTTCTTGACTTACACATTCTAAGTTAGATAATTGATCTATTAAGATATAAATGCCTCTATTTTTTAATGTTGCATTATCAGTTTAATAATGTTGCATTCTAAGTTTGCACGACTGTTTTGAGATATCAAGTATATAACAGAATTACAGTCATTGTGCTTTAATCACATAGTCTATTGGTAGTAGCACAATATCGAGTTCGACTAGGGTCAGTCACCCATATTGTTCTAGAAATACGAAAAACGTAAGTTGTAAGTCCCCTCTATGGGCATCATTTAATGATGACGGTAGTCATGTCTTTATACTTGTGGCAAATATATTGGATCCTTTCGATGGGGTGTATACATCATACTCCACATTTAGCTCATATAGTTTTATTGTTGGTTATAAGTAGCACCCACAATTCAGTCAGAATCTAGTGCATTGACCACATTTACAATATAGTCAGTATTCATTCTCAGCATGTTATGAATTAGGTCATTACATTCAATTAACTCAATATTCAATATCTTTATCATGTCCAAATTACTCTATCCTGCATTTTCAGTACCTTTCATGTACTGACGCATACTTTTGCCTACCCAAATCTAGACCATGCATGTGACACGTTGTATGAGACTCCAAAATGCCTTATACAAGTCTTATAGTATTTCATTGCATTCGATATAGAAATAGTGCATAATTAAAATTCAACTATCAAAACTTCATTTTAAAGAAATATTTGAAAATACAGCAAAAGTCTATGTCTTACATGGCCATCTAAACAAAGACTAGAAAACATAAGTAGGGACATGACCTTTTACAATTGAAAATTAAATACAAAGTCCATTACATGAAAGAAATAAAATCTAAGAGCTCTTATACTCAAATCCATGAGGACATACCAAATATATTGGAAGAAAGTTAATCCAAGCTTCAACTTAGAAAGAGGCTCTCAAATGCCAGAACCTACACTTGTAGTAAAACACAAAGAAATATGTGTTAGCATACAAAAACTTACTAAGTATGATGACTATGAAAAAACATACTTTAAAAGGGACATTCTATTTGAAAGTCGTGCATTTATGCCAATAAGATAAAACATCATGAACATGGGTAAAAGAGTCATAATACACACACACATAACCAACATACAAGTCCTATAATCATATTTAGACACAATATACATAAAATCCATCTCCTTTATGTTATACGTTCATCTCAAGTAACCCTAATTGTATACATTTTGCAATGTATGGATAGCGTCCCATACCACCATCCACATTAAAGTATGACATTAAGGCCAATAAAAGTGAACTTAGAATATTTTATTACATTTAAAAATTTAAGTCACCATTCTTCATTTAAAACACAATCATACATATGTCATTAGGACTATAGAGAACTTACTATAGCCCTCTTGAAGCCTACCAGTGCAATGCGTGGATAACATCCCATACTACTACAACTTTATAGAACTTCTCAAGAAACTACTATGCACATCTCAAATGATGGGAATAAACATTCAATCGACATAGACCATGAGAGGTAGATCATGGAATCCAGTGTCATATGACCCATGCCGTAAAAGTTTGTCTAGTTTCCTAAGGTAGACTAGGTAATATTGTAGCTTTGGTATAAAAAACTCTAGCTAGTATATACCCTATGTGGGCACATAATTATGGGATAGGAAGATTTTTATTGGAACCCTATCCTAACATTGGGAGAGTTTCCATCTTACTATATCCACTCAATGCATAGCCTACATTCCAATAGAGTAGTAAATTCACATTCATTGTATTTAAGAGGGTTACCAACATTGGTTCTTCCGACACTAAACACACTACACAATAATGAATCACCAATACTAGGTCTACTAATTCAAGGTGCACTATGGATATCTCGTGATTTACCAAGAAGGGTTCCATCTACATTGGATCTCCCGATACAAAGGTTTATCATTTCATACATGTAAGGGTAACCAATACTAAGACTACTGTCCAAGGCTTGTAATGCTTTATTTTCTAGACTCATAATGAAGTGTGCCATTAATTATTGGGTCTACAACTTCAAGACATAGTCATTAATACTTTATTATTCATTTATGAAAGGGTTACCAAGACTAGGTCTACCTCTTCATGCTCATTACATTACATTCATTCAAGAATAAGAGGCCTAAGCCTACCAATTAAAGGCACTTCAACACATTACATTCATTTACATAAGAAAGGTACTTCAACATATTACATTCATTTACATAAGAATAGGCTATAAGAGTCTATCAATTCAAAGTTTACAATACATTTAGGAACCATTCTTCACATTTTATTATCATCATTCATAAATGCTTAAATGAGAATAAACCTTTAATCACAACACTATTAAATTCTAAACGTTCTCATTGTACATTCATTGAAGTCACATAGATATACTACACATCATGGTCACACATAGATCCTTCATGCATATATAGGTACAAGGGAGATATCCATCAATACAATACCATAATATACAAGTAAAATAAACACCTCCACCTTCCAAGTGGATCAACATCAATTTCACAGTTGTGATTCAACAAGTAAAATCACCATCACCAACACATTAATTATTTAATAAATTTTAGGCATGGGTAAATATACAATTCAACAACCCAAAGCAATTTATACAATTTCTATTCACTTACATTCATGATCAACAAACCCACTTCATAAAGGCAGAATTTAGGAATTGAGAAAATTCGTGGGTTCTAGAGTATTTTACTCATAAACCATCAATTAAACACAAAAAAAATTATAGTAAGTCATTATTAACTATTTAAAATCATTTAGTGATGGAACCCATGAGATTGAGTAAAACCCTAGGTTTTTTCATGAAGTTGAAAACTTCTTTGAAATTAACTCGAAGGATGAAATCTATCCCTAAATAAAGGATCACCATACGCTGCTTAAGATTCCCCAAGAAAAGTTGATCAATAAACTCCTTGGATCAAAAACTTAACTCCCATTTTTTCTTCTTCTTCCTTAGAACTTATAGCGATAGAATTTTTGAAAAGAGGAACTCCTTGATTTTTTTTGGGGGAATATGGAGTAAATAGATTGTTTCAGGACTTAAAAATATATGTACTAATGATATAAAAAATTAAAAGTCAACCCTATTTAATAATTAATGAAAGGAAAATACTTAAAACTCTCTAATTTGGGATGCCCCGTCAGGGATTACGACCAAATTCACAGCTTGTGAAGGGGAATCACGACCCATGGTGGCGCCCGTGGTCCCTAGGCAGTACGCTCGATAAACTTTCCAACCTTAATGAGGCCAAGTAATCTCCATTTCCATTCGATCCGTTTGATCGTGGTCAAGACCACGAGCCGTGAAGTGGATCGTGGAGTTAGGCAATTGCTTCACCTCAAGGTCTGACTTTCTTCATGGCGAAGTGACCTTCACGACCACTTGTAAGGAGGATGGTCAAGGAAACTAACAGTGATGTGGTCTGTGAACTTGGGAAAGTGCTTGCCTAAGGTTGGACAACCTTGGAATTTTTCTTAGGCCTTACCCCTTGTCATTGCACAAGCGCTTGACACCCCATGCAAAACATAACACGGTCCTTCAACACGGATTCTAACACGTACCTTGATTCTGACCCACTAAACATTTTGGCTCAGGACAACATTATAAAACAATAAACCTCATTACAAGCTCAACAGAAAGTCCGTAGGCTCTAGTTTTGCTTATACATTTTAGGGGTCATTCCAATACAATGCGCTACATCTTCTTGTGATATAGGTCAAGGTTATCAACATCTAGATCAAACATAGATCGGTTCCTAATCTCTATCGCGACAGTATTAGTGGTGAGTCTTTGTTATCCAAAGACAATAGACATATTATCTTTTTAGTATCTCAATCTTTTCGTTTTAGTTTTGCTAGACTTAGATGGGGCATGTCCCTATATTTCTAGTCCGATAGAGGCCATTTTTAGACATAGTTAGATTTAGCTTTGTATTTGCGTTTGGTATTTCTTTTGTATTGAACTCTTAGATTTCATATATAGAGTTTTAGCCTATGGGTATTTCCCATCATTAAAGATTATTTAATGAGTTAACCTTCCATATCAATTTATTATTATTAGTATGCTTATGTTAAGTAGGGTTAGCTTGGGGTCACTCATGATCCTAGGTCCCATGTCCACATCCCGATCGTAGATCGGGGCTTGAAAGTGATAAAAGATAAACGTATCATTGTCCTTCAATTACTCCCACAACCTACACTATCTTACATTAAGTCCATTGATTGAAAATATATTGAAGGCTACGGTGGTTTTTCAATACCACCATAAAAGTGGTGCCTATATATCTTAAACTTAATGAATACCGCCACATACTCCATGTCATATATGGCATAGTTAGTCTTATGAAGTTTCACTCATTTGGAAGCTTACGAAATAATTCTAAACTACTTCCTAAAAAAATAACCTAGGCCAAAACTAGCAGCATAACATTAGATCTTAAAGACATGGCCTCAAAAAATAGATTCAAAATGAAGTTAACAAGGCCTTGAGTACCTCATACTCATTAGACCACTAGAAGAGAATATTCTTTTGAGTCTAGTCAATGATGTCAAGGTAGAAGAAAATCCGCATTCAACACTTTGTAGTTCTTTCTAACTCAACAAATTACGGACCTCAGTAAGAAAAGTAGGCCTTGCCCAACTATGAACTACCTAAATCATTACTGGATTTACCATAATGCCATCCTTAAACAATATGTGCCCTAAGAATGCTATAGACCAAAGTTGAACTTCACATTAAGTGAACAACTAATATCTCAACGGTCTCCATGATTAAAAAGTAGACCAAGATGTTGGTGATGATCACTGTAAAAAATAAGTCAAAATAAGTCATGAACACACGATTCATCAACTCTATAAATTCTTAGTGGAAATATTTCAACCTTAAAGACATGACTAAAAAGTCATAGTGGTCGTACCGAGTCCTAAAGGTAGTTTTATATTTGTCCGCCACCCTAATCCTCAACTAGTGGTAGTCTGATCGAAGACAATACTAGAGAGCATTATTGTACCCTGAAGCTTGTCAAATAAATCATCAATCTATGTTATAGGAAACATGTTCCTAATAGCCAACTTATTCTACTGCCTATAGTCAATGCAATAGGAAAGGTACCATCCTTCTTCTCCATGAGCATGACAATACCACCCCAAGGAGATACACTCGGTCTACTTAACCACTGCCCAAGAGGTCTTGAAGCTTCTCCTTATGATCCATGAAATCAGTTGGAGCCGTCAGGTATGGCAGACTAGAAACTAGATGTTTACTTTGTCTACATCAACCCAAATCGGTATCGTAGACAAGAGAAAAACATAGTAGGTCACTAGGAAACACATCATTGAACTCTCTAACCATATGAACTAACTCAAGAGGAGTGTAGGCACTAATATCATGGATATTAGCAGCATATGATATATACCACATTTTCTACTAATTGACACATTGTAACAAAAAATATATCATCCCTCGACATGTGGCTATTAGAATCAGTCCATACAAAAAGAGGATTATCGGACATACACACGGTAACAATCTTGGAGGAGGAATCAAAAATCACATGATAGAGAGACAACAAATACATGCCTAAAATCACATCAAAATCCACCATATCTAATACAATAAGGTCATTACAAGCATCATATGCCAAAGTTGTCATTACACAAGCTGTATAAATCCAATTTCTTACCAAATAATCACTTATGTTGGTAGTTACATGCATAGGCACAAAATCTAATTACACGACAAATCTAATCACATAGCACAAAAAATAGGCACATAATAAAAGGTAAACACTAGATCAAAAAAAACATAACCAGGCTAGTGGGTGATCGAGATTGTACCAATGATAACATCTAATGTCTTTGTCGTCTAGCATCTTCAATAAAGCATTTATACGGGTGTGCCTACCCCCACTACGTGATCTTTCCATCAAAGGACCACCCAGAGTACCATTAGGACCAACCCAAATCAATTTTATAAGAGCCTTAGAGACCGAAAACATATGAATTGATTGACCTGGATATCTGAAAGATTTAACCAAAGGGCACTCTCTAAAAAAGGGGAAAAATGCACCACGCTAAAAGAAACCCATTTTAATTGTGTGAGAAAATTCTACTACATTTGACTAGCTATAACGACCTGAATTCCACAAATGTGCATCCCGAGATGTCTTAATCGGTTCCTAAATCGTCTGACTACTAGCATCTGCACTGCAACCATATATGATTTGTATAGCTACATAAACTGTGTTAATAGACTAAAACTACAGAAATTGATCTCGGAATTGGATCCTACTTCCACTATATGCTCTGTTGCAAACTGAAGCGGGAATGGGAGCCCTTTGACTAACCCATGAACATTCTTATTCTTTGTCAGCATTAGCATGCTTGCATGTTTAGACAACACAAGGAACCATGTCTTGTAATTTTGAATTGAGAGTGATCCATAGATAATGTGTGTGAACTCTTATTGCAAATGCTCCCTTAGGATATGAGGTACATATTCTCAAAGAAAGACTCAAAGAATTGAGCTCAATATATCAAAGGTAACCTGTTTGGTGTGCACTCTAGACAAGATCTCTGCCACTTACATCAATGGACTTTCAATCTTATAAGTAAAATAGTCGACCCGTGTTAATCCACTAACTCGATGGTATGCCAGTTCTCCTGGTAACTTACTTCAAAACTCGTGGACATCCCCACCAACATCATCAAGGAACCCGGAGCACCTAATCTTATAAATCAATCAAAAACCTTCTTCTCCTTATAAGTCATCGCAAACCTAGAATGCATAGGTGGAGATAAATTTGGAACCTACTCAACCAATGTATAAGGATTTGTACTATCATGATGCGCCATTGCAATCTGAACACATTATGATCTTGCTAGGGCTGAAGTAAGAACATTATCTCTAATATGTGGCCCAGCTAATGTGCTAGGGAAGTTACACACCTAAGACATGCCCTCCGTAAATCCTAAAAAAATTTCCTCAAAACCACATAAGTATTCAAATTATAATTGTTATAACTACGAATACACATGCTAATAATGAATCATCTCATGCACACAAATGCTACACCATGGGCTTGGCAATATTTTGAAACAATATTGACTAAACTTCATTAGGTAGAAGATCTGAAAGGACTTTGTTAAGCTTGTAATATATTCTTAGGGAGGTTAAAATATCATTTACGTACAAGTGACTACATCCTCATTGAACACTACACAATAAATTTTTAGTCAAAAACTTTTCCACTTTTCATCATTTATATCAAATCACATTTCTCATATTTTCTTATTTTCCTTTCTTCCATTCTATATACCCCTGCAATCAATCATTTTCAATTGTTTTACGAATATTATTTAAATCCCACACCAAAAAGATATGTCTAAATTAAGTTGATCCACTAGCTAATGCCTATCTTAGACAAACCTATGGTAGCACTTTATGGGACATGATTAATCGCCAGTTGTTCCCTCGGTGCTAAGCATAAATCCCACATAAATGTCAACAATATTAATGTGTATTATCATTTTGGGATATGTCTAATTGCCTCTTGTCTTATCATCCACAGAAAGGCACATCAAGTAAAACATCAAATCTATAATTCATTATAATAGATCCATAATCTTGATTCATCTTTAGTGAGAAAACTTTTCAAGCTTGAATCCTTTATGTGAGAAAATCCTTTCACAATCATGTTGGAGTAGTATGTGAGAAATTCTTTCACAATAACAACAACATTGATGCTTTACTATGAAATCAATCTCATATCATTTTCATCAATTTAATAAGCAAATATCCATATATTAATAAATCATGTTTCATAGTTCAAAACCCACATCATATCATTATATGGAAAAGACAAAAAAATTCTTTAAAAATAACAACCAAACACCATTTATTGTTACACCTATGACCCGTAGATCCTACTATAGACCGTCTTGGTCGATCCTATGTGTTTTTTAGGAACTACATTTCTGACCCTCAACGACGGCACCAATGTAAGTACATTTTTTAACCTATGGTTCGTACATAGCAACAATGGGTCAAACTTTAAGATTTATTTTTTTTGTAAGTATGGGGTCACCTACGAGACCTATCTACGACTAATACATTGAATGAAAGACCGTTCTGGTGAACCGTGAAAAAGGTACTGAAATATATATTTACAAAATATTTACCCCTACCAGCTATGGTTCCCACCTATGACTCGTAAATGAACCTACGGTCCATCAATGGGGTTTGTCGATACATACACTCGCTAAGTAAATCTGAATTTTTTTCTTTTATTCAAATCTAAGATGTTACAAATATCGACTTCCACACACTCCTTGAAACCCATTCTTCTTTCTTTTTATTCACTTTTTCAAGTTTTATTGATCGAAAAGTGTACCAAACAATATCAATTCGATATTTGGATTCATTTTCACCCTTGTTACAATCTACTTGCAATGACCTACGACCCAATTTGACATTGTAATTGATTTCATTCACATACCACTCCTTCTGGGATTCTACCTTGACATTCTATGATTTATTATTACATTGGTTAATTTCACTTTCTTTTTTATGGGTTTACAAGTAATTTGACCATAATAAAAAATGATGTCGCTTTCAAGGAGTGGTGCTTCGAATTAATGTTGTAGAATACTTATTATTATTTTCATTATTTTGTTCTTTTTAGGCGACGACTTCAGTGTCATTGAGAAAAAAGATACCTGTAAACATTGGAATAATGATGATTCGGGAAATTTAGATGATGTGAATTTCAGTGTCCTATGATTTTTGATATCTATCCAATTTGCCCCATATATTTCATGTAATTATAACCATTCTTCAATTACACCAAATGAAGGGAATGTTTGGGGTTCTTTCTCGAGGACACAATGAGTGCATTCAAATATACCTGGATGCATGTCGCCAATTAACTATCAAGATGATGACACAAGAATCCTTTCAATTAAGGCATTTTTCTCCTTATCTTATGGGGAGGATTAAAAATTATTGGTTCAACTACCAAGGAATTTCAATTACTACTTGGTATGAGTTAAATGATGTACTCTATGAGAGATTCTTTCCTATGAATATGGTGAAGAACAAGTATATTTAGGTACAGTAGCACAACCATTTAGGGCAAACCTTAGAAAGGAACACTTTGGCAATTCCTTAAACGGCCCAGCAAGCCCTAAATGGTTTGTTCAGGGGTCAATCCATGGTCACCTATATTTTAGTTAGGTTCATTTTGATCTTTCCCTTATGTGAGTAGTACCTAAGATATATCATTTTAACCCATATTTCATGACCTATACAAGTTAATTAAGTCCTAAAATTGTCTATTCTAAATCATTCATCTAATTCCTAAATTTCCCTCGAAGATCATCCAAAATCCTCTGTAAGGGTAAGGAAGAAAAAGCTAGAATTTCACTTCAAGATTCTAGATTCACCATAGTGTTTGGGCATTGATCAGTAGGTATGTCACTATTCACCTATGGAGTCCTTTCCTTCACATGTTTCCTAAAATCATAGAGTTTTACAGGTTAGATTCTCAATTCAAAGTTAGGGTTTTGTTCAATTTTTATAAGTTCTTTTCAATTATTATTCAATTAGTTGTTTCATATATTCTATTACATGAATTGAAAGTATTTAAATGATTTTAAAATGAATTAATATAAACTCATGCATGATTTATGATTTGAACTATGAACACATAATGAAACTCATGAACTATGAATTTATGAAATTCTGAAGATATACATGCTATTATGAAATTGATGTGAGTGATTCGAAGCTTTCAAAGTAAAGTATCAATGTTATTATTGCAAAAAAAAATTCTCACATAATACTAAGAACACAATTATGTATGGTTTTCTAAGGATTCATTATATTAAAAGGTTTTCTCAGCTAAGTTGAACAAGTTTTAGGAGCTATTACATATGAACTCTATCTTTGATTGGTCGATAATTGTAACCTTCAATAGATGATAATATGATTATGATTAATGACTATTTCAAAGGATTTATAGTTTAACACTGAGAGGTATTGATATGAAGACTCTCCTATTAGCAATCTTCTCATCCCATAACTATGTGCCACCATTGGATTCTACTTATAAGACACTAGTTAGATGATCCAATTTATATCTGACACATGGTTCCTACCTTGAAAATTAAGTACGCACCTTTTTGGTGTGGACAAACATTAAGTTCCCTTTTATTGATCATCTGGCCTATGTCTTTATATGGTAAAATTCCTATAATAATGAATTAAGGGTACTTCTTGACAGTAAATCACACGTGGTTCAAAGATGTTAAGACTTCATTGACCATGGTTATGACTGCGGGTATCAAAATAAACCCAAACATTGGTAACCCGCCCACAATTTTAAGGGTTTGACTTAAGATAATTTTAATTGGGTTCAATCTCAACCCATTCAAGCTTAACCTATTTTAAGAAATTATCAATTGAGCCCAATTCAATCTCCAAATTCAACCCATTTTAAAACTTTTTATAAGATATTTTCCTATCTTGAAGGTATGAATTATTATCTATTTAACGTCTTTTAGAATTTATCCATCCATTTATTACTTTTTTTAAAAATAATTCTTGAGCGAAAATTCAAATTGTGATTATAAAAGTTAAATATCATTATGTTAAATTATTGATATAAATCAGATCAAATTGGTCAGGTGAAGACCCAACCTGATTTCTATTCAACCCATTTTAATATTTTCAATTTCAATCCAACCCGCCCATTTGACACCCCTAGTTATGACTTATGATTAGTAACCTTTTATCTTATGATTTGGTTGGGTCATTTCATGCCATGTAAATTCATTTCGAGCATGGTTTCATAATTCATATGCATTGCTATCATACATAGTGAATTCCATGTACTAGTGCATACTAGTCACCACATTTATTTACTAATGTAGGGTTCGATGCTCCTACTTTTACGATTTGTGGCTAGTTGATCCATTTTGAATTTCAAGATTTGTGAGTCCTCAAGATCCAGGACCAACAAACTTCAATAGCTTTATGTCATTTTATATTTCAGAAATTGTACGTGGTGTATTTGCTAAGTCCCAACAACTTCCTTTAATGTAATAGATGTATTATTGTTACTTATGTTAGACTCCCACTTTTTCAAACACTTTTATGATATAAGAATTTTAAGTTAGACTCCCTGTTTGTCAAACTCTTTTATGATATAACAATTTGAAATCCTTATTCATATTATATTGTATGATGTATGTTTGTAACTTGTGTAGGGCCTCTCGGGGTTCTGTATGCCATGTTACGATTAGAGTATGCTTTTGGTCACAAAAAATTGGTATTCAGAGCACAAGGATTAGAAAGGTCCTACGGTTTCTCATAATAGACTTCCTCTTGGTCAAACTCTTTTATGATATAAGAATTTGAAATCCATATTCATATTATATTGTATGATGTATGTTTTTGACTTGTGTAGGGACTCTCGGGGTTCTGTATGCCATGTTACGGCAAGAATATACTTTTGGTCACAAAAAAATGGTATTCAAGGCACAAGGATTAGAAAGGTCCTATGGTTTCTCATAATGCACATTGAGTAGAGTTTTGTTCATAAGTGTGAAACATGACACATTTATGAATACGAGGCTATAGGGTGTTTAAGAAACTTCATATAATTTATCCTTCTAAAGTCTTCTAATAGAGTATAACTCCATAATTGTGTCTCTTGATCCTTATCCTATGTTTTTAAGATATGACCCCTCGAAGAGAATACTTTAGAAGGAATGTGGGTGAGAATGTGGAATAAAAAACTCCTAATGTAAGTTTCGGGGACCCTTTGGTGAACAAGTGACTAAAGTGGTGTTCCAGATGCTTTTCAAGTGTCGGATGAAGCTATTAAAGTTCAAGCCAATATAGAGGTTGTGGTCCCATGAACCCACTTGTTGGTACAACATCAACTAGAGTGAGGGACTCCACTAGAATGAATACCCAGAGTTTTATGGGCCGAAGTCTTAGGAATATCCCCAAGAGTCCATTGATGAGATTTATAAGGTTTTTATGATCATGGGAGTGACACCGGTGGAAAAGGAGAAATTGGTCCCTTATCAACTTAAGGGTGTTGTTCGAGTTTACTGTCATCAATGTAAGAAAACAAGGGTGGTTAATGGGGGTCCTTTTGATTAAGAAAAGTTCAAAGTTTCTTTCGTTGATAGATACTTTCTGCTTGAGATAATGGAGACCAAAGTTCTTGAATTCATTAACCTTTATCACGAAACATGAGTGTGAAAAAATATGCCTTAAAATTAACACAATTGTCTAAATATGCTCATTTTATGGTTGCTGACTATAGGGTAATGATTAGTCAGGGCCCGTTTGAGTACATTATAAGAGAACATGTTATTCATGTGTAAAATATTTTATGAGTTTTATTATTTTTGGTAAAAGTTTTTATTAGGTTGAAAAGTCAACATGACATATACTAAGAGGGTGTTTGGATTGACTTAAATGTTGATCAAACCTATTTTCAAGTTACTTTTGATTTGTGGAAGTGTTTGTCAAATATAAAAAATAATTTATAGTAATTTGAAAATGACATAAAATAAGTCAGGAAGTGTGAAATTTTTTTAAAATGACATATAATAAGTCAAAACCCATAAGAAGGTCTTCCGTACTTTTTGATTTTTGACTTTTAAGTCATTTTAGTTTGAATTTTTATTTTTGACACAAAAGCTATTTTTTTAAGTCCATCCAAATGGTTTCTAAGATTGGTTGAGAAGTTTTATATGTTGTACAAATGATTAATCTATTAATTTTATATGGTGTTTGATTGCATTTTTCATAAACCTACATAATTAATACCTACATAACTTATAAAGGAATCTATGTATAAATTATGTGGGATAGAAGGTGAAATAAGTTATGTGGGTCTTAGTTATTCATTGATTAAAAAGATAAATTACACATTTCTTCGTATTAATTTATTTTGAAATCTTTGTTGTTGAAATCTTTATATAATTATTCTATTTTCCTAATTATATTTGTTTCTTTTATCTTTTTGTATACAAACGACTTTTTATTATTTTCATTTAAAATCAAAATATAAATATTTATTAATATTATGAATATGACTATATACTTTTGATAACGCATTTGCTAATTATATATTCACATTATATATTACTAAATATATCCACATTTAATTTATCTGTATTTATTTAAAATCTGAATTTACATATATTTTATATATTTGGTATATTTAAAATGTACAAAAAACACATACATCATACTGACATAAATGTACATCATATACAATAGGATATTATATGTACTTGAAATATTTTATTAGTAAGTGATTTTTATATGCTTTAAACATTAAAAATATAACGAGAAACAAAATAGAATTTCTTGTGAATTATAAAAAAAAATCCTTTCTTTACCTTTTTAAGGGAGAACTTATAATATTTGCTTACTTATTTTATTTGTAAATAATAAATATTAATTTATATTAAACCAATATTCAATAGTTAATAATTCAAGTAATGTAATTTCTACATAACTAAATAACACCTGCATAAGTATTACTCGCATAACTAATATCAACATAACTAAATCCTGCATAAACTAAACCCTCCATAGCTAATATTTGCATAACACAATCCTGTATAAGTAAAACTAGCATAACTTATATGTGCGTACCTCAAACTCGTAACTAAAGAACCCCTAATAACTTAATTTGATGTTAGAAGAGAAAATAACTGAGAAATTTTAATATTAAATTCAAATTTAAAATAAGTAATTTATTTTTTCAAAATTAGTTATGAAAAATAATTTTTGAACTTAATTAAAATCTAAGTTCAAGTCATTTAGATAGCGCTATAGTGTGAGAGTTAAGTTGCAATAGGTAAAACATATAACATGATGTATAACAGAAAGTCTTGTTATATATGATGTAGAAATAGTATTATTAAATCTACTCTGTAGTGGAATTATCACATTTGACTATGTTAAGTCAAAGAATAATGTATCAAATCCACTTATAAAAGGCTAACTAGTGAGGGAGTTTATAGATTATTATAGACAATAGGACTATGACTGAGGAAAAGTCATTGCAGTGGTAACACTACCTTGAAGAGTGGAGATCCCAAGATCTTGTTCAAGGAGATTAAACAAAGTCATTGATGGCGGTTCAAAATTATCAAAATTATTTTTATGGTTCATTCTCGTGATAAAACATTGTTCAATAACAAGGACAAGGCATTAGCTAGGACTTTCTAATGGTTCCTAAGTTTGGTACTTAGTATATCAAATTGTGTATCTACGAAATAACACATTTAGAAACTAGTTGTTAGACCCCTGATCTAAGTCACTCAATTAAAGGGCAGCAGGATAAAGTATTAAGCATGTTAACCTTATCACTTTCATAATCCAAGAAAACCAACATGCAAGGCTAAGTTGGAGACAGATTGTTGACGAAGCTAAGATGTGCATAATGGCGTCATGGCCTAATTTCGAAGCAACAAGTGAGGACCAAGGACATGAAGGCAAGACAACATGGTGAGGACTTGAACATATGAAATCTTAACAATGTTGTGTGGGCATAACATTGATATTCAAAGAAAGAACAAGGACAAATGACCAGCAAGGCTAAGACAACAATGAAAGGACATTGATGCCTACGTGGGATGAAGCAATGTCATAAATTTATGACCGTGGCGTGGTAGCATTGAGTGGGGAAAATGAAAGACTTAAATGTCTAAGTATAGAAGTATTAAAAATGGGAGAATCTCTTCCAAAAGGCAAGCAAAGTCAATGCTGACCGGCGGTTACAGAACACATGTCAAGCACATGAGCAGCTGTTACAAAAAAAGCAACATTATCTCATTTCGTGTGGAACTTGTTTTTGGCGCCTTGTTTGAATTATTTTGAATATACCAGGTAGTTGTGGAGTGTCAACAACATAGGATAAGATCAGGCTAAAGACAACTGGTGTTTTGTTGTTATTACGCCACTTGTCGGTAGTTAGCTGCACATAGTTTTATAAATGTGCAGGCTGCCTTGGTGTAATTCAGGTTTGATTTTTCTAAGTACTAGGGAACACTAATTAGAGTGTCAAATTTAAGTTAACATCTAGGGTGATCTTATAGTGCCAAGGCTCGTACGATTTGGGAGTGTTCTTGTATTCACTTTATTAATACAAGTTGGAAATAAAGATTTTTATAAAGCTGGTTGTCTTTGTCTAATTTTATATTTCGTAGCTTAATCATATTGTTGTCTAATGTTTTATGTTGTTTAAAATGTCCAAGATTTATTCTCATAATCGTTGCTGCCTATTTTTCGAGGTATCACCAAAACAGTCCTAAATATGGTTAAGTGTTGAAAGGCTGAAGTCAACAAGGTTGTTGGCTGCCGAAGTGGGTTAAATCGGTGAACTATTTATGTTCTTAATCAGCCCCCTTACACTATGTATGTAAGTGTGAAGTATAAGGTGCTTCAAGGAGAATTCGATAAGACCAGCTCTCTACGCACTTATAAACTAAGATATGTTCATGCTTGAAACTATAAAAGCAATGAGAATAAAAAATTAGTTAAAGGTTGATTGTGTGACTTATATTGTCAATCTATACACCAAAGCTCGATGGTTGAAAGATACTAAACCTACAAATTGACCGAACATATACAATGTACTTTCACTTCGAAAATTGCAAAGGGAAATCTACATATTCATATGCAATTAATCATTACTTACGAGTCACATTATTTTCATGCATTTATTATAAAAATAGTCATTCTAATTCATAATATTTCGTAATGTTCGGCAACAAAGAAATCCAACCCCACACACTAATTAATGTCTAAAATACTAATTCAATATGAAAATCTAGAAAATAATAACTTTGGTGTGATATTGGAGAGTTTCAAACGAGGGAAAATGAGAGACTAAAAAATTTGACCTTTGGACCTTATATAACCGTTCAGTTCTCGTCCATTTGGAGATATTATTCGTACTTACCGAACCACTCGGTGATTCACCGAGCAGTCTTTTATGTACCCCTTTTATCAAAGAATGAAATTTTCTGTTGTGTGATCGGTGGGATGCTTCGAGATCGCCAAGCAGGTTGGCGATTCACCGAGCTGCTTTCAAGTTCTCTAAGTTTTACATGATCTATACTACTTGTATATTGAGGCAAATGGTGGAGTTCAGCTGGGCTCGCCATCCTGTTTGGCTTCTTGATTAATGGATCTTCTGCTTCCAATCAGGAGACGTTCCACACTTTCCTTATCTTATTCTGCAACCTTAATACACCATTATTTAATGAAGTAAAATCATACAATTACAACCTTTGTTTGCCTCCCAAGAAGTCCTTATTTAACGTTGTGGCTCGACGTAGGTCCTGCCTCACTCTATGATATTAGGGCCAGACCTAGTGTCACTAGGTCAATCCAAATATTGTCAAGGCAGAGCTAAGTCGTGGAAAACATCAGGAGTGATTTGATGTGGTTAATTTATCTAGAGTGAGATCCAATTAATTTGTTCAACGCTTTAAAATTCTCTCTCATTTCGTCCTGAACTCGATCTTGATCGGTGATCTTTTGAAGAATGATTTGAAATGTGCCCTCAGCACGACTTTTCTCATATTCTCTAGATTTATTTTGTCCAAGAATAGGGATATACCTCTTTTGGGGTTTACATTGGTTTTCCACCTCAAATATTTTTGTTGTCAAGTAGTTTAGTTGGGATACAAGCGCCAGTTAGCTTGAAGTCAGCCTCGACTTCTCGATATGCCTCAACTGACTTTCTACCCACTCTTTAATCCATGCTTAGAGGACCTGAAAACACAAGAAAAAAATAAAAGGAAAAACAAAACAATAGGAGAAACAAAAGTAAAAATAAAATTAGAAAATTATACTAAAAAGACAAAAACTCTAGTGAACTCCATCTTCACGTGACGCCACTCCCTATTAGTGGTGCCATTTTGATGCTTCTTGTGATATCGTGATCAACAAAATTATCCTACAGTCTGAGTATCTACAAAATGAAGTGAGTATAGTAACCCAACCAAGGGCTGGGGTCGTGTCCCTAATGAACGGTAGTAAAAATAGAAGATAAACTAAAATTTTCCTTCTAGTTAGTAATAGTTTGAGATATTATCGAAATAAAAGCAAAGTAGTTTAATTTTTACATTGAAGTGTCAAATACCAAAAGGGTTTGTCAAAAGTTTTGTAAAACCAGTAAATGCAAAGGGGGATCAAGTATGAGGAAAAGTTCTTGGGGTGTGACCGCAATATATGTCGAATTAAACTATTGGGTATATGTTTTCGGTAAGAAGTTTCCAAGATAGTGATGACTAGGCTAAGCCTTAGGTGAAAGTAAATCCCCTCTCGGGAAACAAACCCCATAATTCTCTCTCGAGCAAGCCAGAAATAGATGCATAGTTTTGTATTTGCAACAACAAACCCATTAACTAAAACAACAATCACTAGGTAAAATCACCATCAATATGCCTTTATTCTATCAACATGCAAGACCCAATCATAATATCAACACATATTTGCTAAATCAGACCCCAAGAATTGGGGTTTTAGCCACAAAAAAAGCAATAACCATATACACCTAAAATGATAAAGAAATCAAATGGGTACAAGAAATTAAACCTTAATATGAGCAAAGGAAGAAGAATGGCGATGACCCACTTCCGATTAGAGGAAGAGGACCTCATTTCTTCAAGTCTCTCACAAAACCCTCTCCAAATTTGAAATAAAAATATTAAACTTAAAATTTGAGTCTCAAAATTACAAAATTATGTCTATACTTAGTGATTCCTCCTCTAAAAATAACAAAGAGTTTAATATTTATATAGTTCAGAATTTTGGCTGGCGAGGCTAGTCGCTAACGCCGAGTAATTCCGTGATTCACCCTTCTTCTAGATCATCACCATTTCTGTTTTTCCTTCAGTGTCTATGCATTATAGATCATTGGGCAAAATAATTCTTCTTCGTGGAACTACTCGGTGAAATGTCGGCTGATCATTTTGATCGCCTTTTTGATCCAGTCCCTCAAAGGCTTCGCTTGCTTAAACAATAAGGAAATATACATCTTTTTGGCAGATCGCTAAGTATACTTGGCGATGCTAAGGTGTTTCTCTTCATCTCTTTTCATCCTTTTTTCACGTTTTGCGCCTAAGTGTCACTGCTTACACTAAAACTTCAAATACTTGAAACTTAAGAGTTTTCATCAGACATTGAGATAGAATAAGAATTTTGAGAACACTATTTCCATTAAAATGAGGCCCGAAATGAGTCCAATATAAGGACGGACACATCAATTGTGCTAAATAGTAATTTAGTCCTTTTCTAGTTTAGCTAATAATTTCAAAGACTCCCATATCATAAAAAAGGAAGAAGCCTTAATCGAATGGACACTTGGGTGATGTTCTTCAAAGTGAATGGGCACATACATCAACAAATTTGTGAATGGTCTGATGTGAATCCTCATTAGCAAGAACCACAAACATTCCCTTCATTTGGAGTTGTTGAAGAATAATAAGGAGTTGTTGAAGCATATACAATAGATGTCAGATCTCTTACAGACTTCTTAAATAAGGACACATAGAAATCTAATGTACTGATGCTAAATCGTTAGGCAAATCATATTCGTAAGCGACTTAACCAATAGGGCTCAAAATCTTTATACTGGCCTACATATTAGGGAATAAGAATCCATCTCTCATCAAATCTCATTACACCGTTAATAGTTTAAAATTTCAAGTAAGCCTAATTATCAACATAAAATTGAATTCCTCTTATTCTAACATCAACTTAAATAGTTATTATTATGTGCCAACTCAATTAAAGGAAAATGAATATCCCAATTACTGTTGAAGTCAAAGAAATAATCTCTAAACATATCTTCCAAAGTCTGCATAGTATGCTCCGCTTGTCCATCAGCTTTACGATGAAAGGTTATACTAATCTTGACATGAGTACCAAGGCCTTTGTGCACTAACTTCCATAATTGAGAAGTAAATTGGACACTACGATCAGAGATAATTGATAAGGCAACTCCATGCAACCTAAACATTACCCTTAGCTACAACTTATCATAATCCTCCACCAAATATTTAACCTTGAAAAGAATCAAATGAGCGGACCCCGCCATACAATCTATAATAACCCAAATCGAGTCATGTTGCCTCTGACTGTGGGGTCAACAAACAATAAAGTCCATATTAAAATCTTTTCTTTTCTAACTAGGAATACTAATAACTTTGGACAAACTTCCTGACTTGTGATGTTCAACTTTCTATTTTTTATAATAAGTTCACTTAGCAACGAATTTGACTACATCATTTTTAATCTCATTCCATTAATAAACCTCCCGCAAGTCATGATACATCTTTCTGTGTCCCGGGTGAATGAAATATTAAAAATTATAGGCTTCAGATAACATTTTGTTTCTCAAATCATCAACATTGCGAAAACATAAAGTACCTTGATATCGAAGCACACCATCTCCTCTTCGTAAAATGCCTAAATGAACCTTTTAAAAATTGGTTCCTTCAACTAAACCAAAACCGAATTAACACATTGCTTAGCTTTCACATCTAACACAAAAGATGATTGTGCACCATTATGAACAATAACACCACCTTCAGTTTAATCAACATACCGTACCTATGAGTTGTCTATGACCATCATGAATCAATTGTTTCTTACCATAAATAACATGCACAACACTAGTCATGGACATTCGACTTAAGGCATCGACCACCACATTGGCTTTGTCTATTTAATAAAGGATACTTATATCATTGTCCTTGTAGGGTTCTAGCCATCTACATTGATGAATTTTAGATCTTTTTACTCGAACACATATTGAAAACTTTTTTGGTCAGTCAAGAAATCAACGTGGACACACAATAAGTAATGCCTAAAAATCTCTAAGAAGCAAGAAGCCGTTGGTAGTTCCAAATCATTAGTAGGAAAGTTCTTTTCGTGAATCTTAAGTTGCGTTGAAGCATCGGTAATGACTTTCTAAATTTTCACAAGAATACATCCTAATCCAATACTTAAATCATCACAATAAATAACAAACTTGACGTAACTTTATGGTGAATTCTATATTGTGGCGGAGGTATGTCTGTCTTTCAACTCTTAAAAAGTCTTATCACATTATTCGAACCATAAGAACTTAAATATCTTTTTGGGTCAATGTATCCAATGGAATTAATCAAAGAAAACTCTTCCAAAAGACTTCTGTAATATCCAGTCAAACCCAAAAACTTTTAATAGCTATATGGAATAGAAGTCAGGGCCAACTTTTAACCGCATATGTCATCTTAGGATCTACCTCAATACCCTTAGTTGAAAAAATATGACATAGAAAAGCCAAATATCTCAACAAAAGTCGCATTTACTAAACTTTGCAAATAATTTTGGTCCATGAGAACTTGAAACATAATCATCAAATGGTCGACATGCTTATCCTCACTTTGTATGTAAATTAGGATGTCATCAATACACACAATAACAATCATATCATGATTTGTTTTAAGCACTCTACTCATCAAGTCCATGAATGCGGTGGGAGTATTATTCAAACAAAATGACATTATCTAAATTTCGTAATGAGCATACCAAGTGAAAAAAGTCTTCTTCGGTATTTCATCTTCATTCACCCTCAATTCGTGAAAACCCAATCAGAGACTGATCTTTTATAGGTAACTCTCTCATTGGAGTTGATACAAAAGATCATTTACCCATGCAAGATAATACTTTTTCTTGATGGTAACCTTGTTCAATTGTCGGTAGTCAACACACATGTGAAGTGAACCATCTTTATTGTGAAAAAAACAAAAGTTGAGCTCCCTATGGAGAGGTACTCGATCAGATGAAACATTTATCTTACAAATCTTCTAGTTGCTGCATTAAATCTTTATATTTGGCTAGAACCATATAGTAAGGAGCAATAAAAATAGGTAACGTATTTAGGAGAAGTTCAATACCAAAATTTATTTCCCTTTTGGGAGGAAAATTGTTTAGATCATCTTGGAACACTCATGGAAAGTCATTTACAATGGGGACCCATTCAATAATAGCGCTTTCAACAACTGTATTCCTATCCTGTACAAGATGATATATGCAACCCTTAGAAATTATTTTTCTAGGTTGAAGACAAGAACCATTATGACTCTTAATCATAGAAATTTCCCCTTTCTACTATAGGATGGTATTCTTTGAAAATTGAAACTTAACCACTCGAGTTCGACAATCACATAACAGTAACAATAATTGACCAAATCTATACCAATAATAACATCAAAATTGAAAATATCAAAATCTAAAAGGTCAACATAAGTATGTCTATGGGACAAAGATACATGACAATTTCTATAGAGTCTCTCAGTAATAGTGGATTCATTGTCAAGAGTAGATATAGCAAAAGGGTCTAACAACATATCAACACAAGCATAAAATCTCATAGCAATATATAGCGTCAAAAAACACAGAGTACCACTAGAATCAAGTAAATCATAAATTCAAGATGAAAGAATTTAAACATATTATTGACTACATCAAGAGAACCCTCTTGCTTATATATATTTTGAAGTGCAAACAATTGTTATTATTTTGAGAACAGGAACCCAAACCACTAGGTGGAGCTTTCTTACCGTCTCTCTCTTTAGTAGTAGGTGATGGACAATCGCTTGTCTTTTGAAAGCTTTTACCGCAACAAAAATAGACATCCATACCGGATAAGCATTTACCATAATGATTCCTTCCACACCTAGTACAAGTAGACACAAAAGATCCACCATCATTTCCTTATTGGGGATTAGGGTTAGGCATCCTGTCTTTATTGAACTTTGGAACCAGAGCATTAGAGGAAGCTTTATTAGAGAATATTTTTAGAATCTACAACGAATATGTCCATCGGACTTGAAATTTGAAAAGGCACCATCATTGGTTCCATCAAAGATCTTTAATTAATCTTCTCTTCGTCTATTCGTTGAGCGTGTTCCATTAAATGAGAGATATTTATTCCTTTAACGAGCATGGCGGTACGACATACTTGAACGACCATTTTAAACAAACCTGATATAAAGTTAGGAGTCTTTTGGTTATTGTTTAGATTTATGTAGGTTTTAGTTATGTAGAGTTTAGTGATACAATTATAGTTATGCGTGGTTTTGATATGCAGAGTTTAACTATGGAGGTATTAATTATGCAAGGTTTAATTAGTTATGCATGTACTCCTTTTAAGTTATGTAGAGATCACAATACATTAATTATTTACTTTTAAATATGGAATTTCTTGTAAATTAATATGTATATTACTAAAAATAAATTATAAAATAAAGTATAAGATCTCTGAGTTTTTGAATAAAAGTAGGAAAAAGATATTCAATCTATAATTAATTGGGATCGTTATTTTTTCATTTTATTGTTTTTTATGTTTATAAGTTGTAAAAATAAAATACGATTAATGTATTTAAAGTACGTTATTATAACACCCCGTCTCCAAAATAGGCCAAAAACCAACTTTAAAGAAAAATATGCAAGTGCAACCAACGGTGGCATCAACGTACCATAGCTTGACCCACGGTCTGTCCTGCACATCCGTCGATAGGGTCAGAAACTCTAAAAAATCTCAACCCAGGAAAATAGGATAAGTTTTGGTCGATGGACGGATATAAGGTCTGTAGGTTAGACTAGGGTCCGTAGTCTATGACATTCAATGAAGACCCCATTCACCCACTCTTTAACAAGAGCCACGGATGACCAGCATGGTCCATAAGTGGACCCACGGTCCGTAGGTTGGAATTAGAAGGCATTTAAGGGGAAAACGTAATCGGGTCAACTTTAAATGGTCATAAATTGTAGCACAAAATGAATTAAGTGTCCCATGAGCTAACCACAAATAGATAATTGAATTAGCTTTCCATAGACACCCACCTTTCTAAACTCCAACCTCCGAGTAAAAAGATATGCCCATTTTCGTATAGGCCTGTCGAACAGGCCCACCCAACGGACCTAACGGCGGAGCGTCGATGGAACGATGGTCCGTCTGTCCAGGTCGTCATTTGGTCCGATAGCAATTTACCTAGGCGCCTTTTGGTCTTTTTCCACTTTGTTTAAACCCTATGATACATTGTCTTAACCCTAAATTATCAAATTTTAGTTAATTTAAGCATAGAAACATAACTAAAACTTACCCTAAGTAAAATCATTAGTCAATACATAGAAAATTAGAAGCAAGAAAGGAGAAAAAGGTCAAAAACCCTAGTTGAAGAACGTAGGAAGACTCCAGCAGTTCCATCCCCAAAATCCATATGTTTCTCCGTGAATTTCATCACCAGGTATGTGGGATTTGACTAGTGGGTTCCTTTCACCCATTGGGTACCTACTTTTCAGTCAGATTCTTGATTTCCTATATGATGATTAGACCTAGGGTTTCTAGAACTTCAACATAACATCATCAAAATATATGTTCCAAATGAAATTGTAAAGTTATTATTCACTTTATCACATGAATTGTAGAACCCTAGCTCTGTATTTCTTTATTTCTTTAATTACACATGCTAGGGATATACATGCCTCAGTCATAAATGCTTAATTAGCAGATTAATTGTTGCATTCTCAGTTTGCATGTTCATTTTTGAGCTATCCAGTATTTACGAATAATTCAGATATAATCAGTTAACTATATAAATCCATGGGAGTACCATAATACATAGTTAGATTAGGGTTCAACGTGCCCAATTAGTCCCAAAACTACTAGCCAAGTAGGTTGTGAGTCCGCTCTGTGGAAAATAAGTTTAGTGATCATGCCAGCATGTCTTTATACCTCTGGCAGAGTATATTGGGTCCTCTCGATGGGGGCATTTATCGAAATCTACATTTAGGTCATATGGTTTTATTATCGTTTATTAGTAGCTCCCACAGTTCTGTCAGACTCTTTTGCATTGATAATTTTTCAGTATACTCAGTATTCAGTTTCAGCATGTTATAAATTGGTCATTGCAATCAGTTATCTCAACATTCATAATATATATCATGTTAAGATTATTATACTTGCTTTATGCTTGTTCAATTATGTTTTATTTCAGCTTAATTCTATTCTACATGCTCAATACCTTTCAAGTACTGACGCATACGTGCACTACATCTTCTCGTGATGTAGGTTAAGGTTCTCATTTCAGACATAGTTAGTTTCAGTTTTGCAAGAATTAGCTACTAGGGCTTGTCCCAATAATTCTATTCCAGTTGAGAGTCTTATTTCAGACATAGTTAGTTTCAGCTTAGTAGTGATTTAATTTTCTTGTATTAAACTCATCGGTTTTCATTTACATGAGTTATAGAATATGGTTAGTCTCCATCTTTTCAGTTTAAAATTATGATTTATTTCCTATAGAAGTTTATATTCTTTAGTATGATCATGATCATGCCAGCATGGTTAGCTTGGGATCACTTGTGGTCCTTGGTTCTGTGTCCGCATCTCGGGGGTAACTCGGGGCATGAAAGTTATAATATCCTATTTTGCCTAATGTAAATATTTTTTGAATGTGTTGTATATATTGTTTAATTCATACATTTTTTAATATACTGAATATATAATTATGTATAACTTTACATCCTAAAAAAATAATTATACATGTTGATTAAATAAGTGGTATATATTGAATAATATATAACATAATTATATGATTAACCTATGTGCCAACAAAATATATACAATTTAATTTGTAATAATAATTAAATATTACATTTGGATATCGATTGAAAACAAGAAAAAATTATTTGTTGATTAAAAAAACAGAAAAGGGACAAATATACCTCAAAACTATCATAAATGATATCTAAACATCCTCCGTTATAAATTTAGAACTCTGATGCCACTACCGTCTAATTTTTGAAGTGTGTATACCCTTTGGACTAACAGAGTGACACGTGTTATGATCTGAAAAACATATTCAAAATTTATTTAATTTTTATTTCCAATTAAAGGATTAACCTGAATAATTTTAGATCAGCACCGAAATTATAACAAAACCCCAATAGATTATCTTTTCTGATTTCTTCCGCACCGAAATTATATCCAAAACCCAATAGACCATCTTCTCTGATTTCTTCCTTTCTAACACAGAGTTCGTTACAGATTTTCTTTTGTTCTTTATTTAAATCTCATATTACATATACAGTTAAAGATATTTCCATCAACACAACATTTAGTAAGATTAACTAACTTTTTTTAATATAATAAAGAACAAAAACAGAGTTGGAACTCATCCAAGCAGCACTGTCGGTGATTTTCAATTAGAGGCAATTTTCCATCGTTTTCTTTTCTTGCTTATCAATAAATATTTTTGTGGTACCTTTGTAAGGTAGTAATATTCCCACGGCTCAAATTAGATATGAATTATGGAGTATCTTCTTGTCCTCCATTGTTGAAGCTCTATAGAGAGAGCTAGAGGTATATTTGTTCCTATCCTCCCATATTTTTGTTGTCTCATTTATGACTGATATTTATATTTCTCATTGTAATGTGATTCTTGAATGTGTTGCTGCTTTTTAGATTTTCACAGATCTTTTTTCGTTGCCTTCAGCCCTATAATATTCCTTTTTCCAAGTTTCTGCTATGTAAAAAAGTTATTGAGTTTTGCCACTATAAATCCGTTCCAAGGTCCCTAGTTTGGTTTGCTTCAAATGTTGGGGCAACTGTGAGGGAGAGATGAGTGAGTGGTGGTCATGTTTCATGGTTGAAGGGTCACTACCTCACTGATTTTGCTGGAGCGAGAGAGGTTAGGTTTGATAGCAATCAGAGACGATTGCGTATCTAGAACTTCGACAGAGAAGATGGAGTCGTTGTAGTTCTTTGTGTAACTGGTTTTGGACTAGAGAACAAAGGTAAAATTAAATTTAAAATCGATGCGGGTCTAAAATTATTTGGGTGGGGTTCTTTATTATTCGGATAAATTTTTTAATTGGAAATAAAAATTTAATAAACTTGGATAGGTTGTTAAGATCGTGACATGTGTCCCTCTATTAGTCCAAAGGTTCTAAACATTCCAAAAATTAGACGGTAGGGGCATCAGAGTTCTAAAAGTATAATGAAAGGTATTTAGATACCATTTACAATAGTTCGGGAGTACATTTGTTCTTTTTCACTAAAAGAGTAAAAAAACAAAGTTAGGAAAATAGTATAGTTAGGTAAAGATTTCAACAAAAATACGTGATAGAGGTGAATGCGTAATTTATTATTTTAATATATGTATAGACTAATACCTACATAAATTATTTAACTTTCTACCCTGCATAACTTATTTATATATTTCCTCATAAGTTAGGTACACATTATATATGCAGGACTACAAAAAACATAACCAAACACGACATAAAATTAATACATGAATAACTTTTATACAAAATTAGGAATCCTACCAACTAGACATGGTATACGTTATATTCACTTTTCCACCTAATAAAAAAATTCTAGCAAACATAATATAATTAATGGAACTATTTATGCATGAATAAAATGCAATTTATACAATTAACCTAATAGCCCCTTATAAAATAACATTGAATATATATTGCAACAAAAATAAATGGTAGAAAATTCCCTACTTTAGTTAATTTACTCATAATTTTAAGTGGCATTTTACTACTTATATGGTACTTAAAAAATAATTTTCTCTATATCATATTATTATACCTATTTTTGAAAATTTTAATTGCCTTTTAGTTAAAACAAAACTATAAAATGTTTTTATGATCGTGAATATAACTCATTGAAATAAAGTATTTTAAATGACATTCATTATTACAATTTATTTTAACATTTTATTCATATTATATTGTAGTATTCTATTAGTATTATATTTAAATAAAAATCTTAAATATAATTATATTTTTTTTTCAAAAAACTATAAAAATTATGTCAATTTTACCTTAAGTTCAAAAACAATTACAGCCCCTAATTAAATTGATTCAATTAATGACCCAACAAAACAACCCATAACCCGACATATTTGATTATTTTATACTCCACCGTTCAATCAATTTAATCGGTTGGTCCATACTTATCCCTTTTTTTTTTTTTTTTTTTACTATTAGAAAATTAACAACTATAAAGTGCCAACTAGCACTAAGGCATCAACTTTTCTTACTTTTTTTTCCGCTTTGCTTCACACTTTTTAGGTTCAAACTTTCAATTTTATCAAGTAAAACTAGCAACCCAATGATCACCGCCACCAGCGAACGCTACGACCAGGGTAACAGCATGTGCCGTGACCAGGACAACAATCAACGCTGCGACCAAAATTGTCGATCAGCAACAAACGAGTCAGGGACTATCAATTTCAACCGCGGCCCATGGTATTAGTCCAACATGCTTCAGTTTTTTCTTCCATTTTTTTATTAATGTATTGTAATTTTTTTTATTCAAACAAATATTGAACAGAATGAATAGAACTGAACCAAAATAATTTGGTTAGATGTTCACTAACACTATTGGAAGAACTTAAAACAAAAGAAAAAATTGAAACTGGATTGAATTATCAAATACCCAGCCTCCTATGTGAATCTATATATATATATATTTTTTTTCATTTTTGTATCCTTTTTAACTTTTTTTCCTTCCTTTATTGATTTTTAGTAAGATTTGGATTAAAAAAACAAAGATCTGAGAGGACTTTTCATCATAAATTCTTCTCTGAAAATGGAATTGAAGATATCGTTATATATGGACATAAATGTTTGAATACATGTGAAATGGGGTAATAATGTTATTTATTATCTAAATTCCTATTGATAGGTATCCATGTTTTTATGATGTATTTTGATGTCATTTTTTAAATATTATTTTTGAAACGGTAAACTATGGAGGAGATTGCAATGTGGGCAATCAAACAGTTACGAACAATGCAAAATTTCAGGTAATTAATTAGCTAAGGTACTAAAATTTCTATTATTAAATTAGCCTCTTAGTTTATTATTTTTTTTTCACAATTTTATCCCTTCCTTGATACATGAAATATAATTCATCTAGACAAATTTATTGATTTTTTTTTAAAAAAATATCCCCCAGTAATTCTGGTCAAGTGATGAATTCTATGATAAATGCAACCTTCCCCCAATTAGAAAGCTGAATTATGAATTTGATCATTACTAGGGACCTAACATAAAACCCTAAACAAGAATCTCGGCTGGATCCTAAGTGCCTCATCTAAAACATGATTTTGAGACTCGAGACTCAGACTCAACACTTGATTCGCAATTATGACCCTTGATGTGATCTTAATATATGAATCTCGAAGCAAATCCAAACTTTACCCGACTCAATCATATATAAGTATCAAGGTCACATCCTGGTTTGGATATGTATCTTTAATCTTAGTTTGGGATTAAGGTCTGAATTCGGTCTAGAGTAAACATTGGATCTTGGATCATGGTTTGTGTCGGTGGTCTGGGTTTGGGTTATGACATAATCGGGTTGAGGATCAAGTTTTTGGGTGGAATCGAGGTCAGGGAAAGGTGTCGGCTTCTTTTTTATTTTCTTGGTTTGTGATTCTATGCTAGTTAACCCACAATATTATTGTAACAAAACATGATTATTAAAATAATGGTTGAAACTCATTTTCACCCCAAATTTACTTTAAATATAAAACTCCCCCCTCAATTTTGAACAATAATTAACCTCCTTCCCCTCCTTTTATCTATGCATTGTCTATTTTATCCTTGTTATATCACATATAAGTAATGCCTCTTTACGTTATGTATGATTTATTCTTTTAACGTTATAAGTATTAGTTCACGGAACTTGACTTTTAAGGACCATTTTTTAACTAAGGCAAACAAATCCCGTCGTTATAAGTACATTTACAATGACCAAAAGAATTTCCTATCATCAAAAATAATTTTAGTTTAGTATTAACAAAGGAATGCACCCAGTTCATAAAATGATATATTACCCCATCTTTAAAACTCTCACAACCCAAACCCTGGAATGATACCTACACTAACTCTCTTGTGGGAGAACCATTACTACACGCCAACTGTGCAATTTAACTAAAGAATTCTAGATATGGAAGCAGGATTAAATAACTAAATAATTATTAAGGAGTTCTAATAAATTCAAAAGTATAACGAAACAATTGAACTAAATCTAATGCGGAAATACTCCTTAGAAGTTGAAATTCAATGTACCAAAACTCTAACGAACAATTCTTAGAAAGTAGGTATAACCCAAACTAAATAACAAAATGTAAAGAACTAGTCTAGGTCTAACAGAAATGGTCTAAACAAAAAAGAGAACTCATTGCAGCCTAGAAGAACTGGATCACCCTTGAATTAGATTCGATAACTAATCTTCCAAATGACTTATGGCAGTAGCTCCCGGAAGATGTCATGTACTTACCAAATAAAGAGCAAGTGTAGTATCTGTGCGCAACCACTATGTACTGTACGAGCACATGGCTATACCACTAAGTGTAATATGAGAAAGTCATTACAACATCACAAATATCCATACATTGAACACATACAATATTGATATCATTTTAGGATCAATATGCAATTCCACATTTCCATATTACACATATATGAAAAGTCATTGGTCCTTTCACGAATCCCATACTGAAACAAATAGTGTATTGAATCGTGACACCCGTTCCAATGTTCATGTCGGCACGTGACGTTCGACCACAATTAGTGTGTTGAAAAGTGAGACTCGTTCCATTCAACAAACCACAATCACAATTATAATGTACATTCTCACAATCATATAATTAATACATGGCATACTGTTATTCTTTCATATTCATTTGCAATTAGTGTGATCAATAATGCACATTTGCATACCAACATGCAATATAATGAGTCAATTACTAATATATATAACTAAAACATGAAATAACAACCATCACCTACGTTGAACAAAGCTTTAAGCCCCTAAGAAACTTCATTCTTTCCTTTTAAGATTCATTCCTCTTGTTCTTGGTCTACAACCAATGAATACAACACAAGGATAAATAAAAGAAGCCTAATTACTCAGATTATAATCGAATTCATAAACCCTTTGACAAACCCTTCATACCCATACACAGTTTTAGGGACTTTTCCACCATAATTCTAAGATCAAAACCCTCCCCCATCGATATTTATCCAAGAAACTATGTTTTATGGATCGATAAATGGAATTAGAAGCAAAAACCTTACCGTTGGTGATAGGAGAGGTGGAAAACGTTCAATAAATATCCACGTTTCATTCTTAGATCTCAAGATCGAACGTTGCAGCATAATTGCATTTCGGGGTTTATATTTTACATAAGTCGAGACTGTTATGTTGTGGCGGCCCAATTCTTCTATAGCGTCCACATCCTAGAGGGACTAATCCCACCCTAGCGGATTGAATGGAGACATAAAGTCAAATTAAAATTTCCAAACCCCCATTTAGCAGCACACCTTCATCCCACGACACTCTGAAAATACCAGTTCAGGCTAACATCAATTTCAGGAGTTGTACTCGCCCGAATTTAAATTTTTAAAGACATATGGTTTCTTTAATATATTTGATATATACTCATATGGTAAAATTCTCCATCAAACCTCCCTTTTGTCACAAGATTTCTCTATACCTTACTGACTCCAATTTTCGTCCAAATCTGGACGAGGTTGGAAAATTCCAAGTTACAACCGAAAAGTTTTCCGGTCTAAAAGTTTTCAACATTGGTTTTTTTATTACGACGGGAGTAGATCATTACAAAAAATAAATTAATTCATTAATTAAAAAACTGGTAAATTTGCTGCTTCATATTCATCATCGTTGTCACCCACTCATAACTTACCCATGAAAAAGAAAAACAATATAGATGCTTATTAAATTTTATATGGTTAAAGAAATCTTCAAAATAAAGAGGAAGTAATATAATTATACTATGAAATGGAAAATGATTCTCCAAATATTCAAATGATATCGTCGATTCTGGCAAGAAATCCACCAGTGAACGTATGGACAACACAATGTGGGGTATTCTTGTAATAGAGGACGATCTCTATAGATGAAGAGTTTGAAGAAATCATAAATAGGTTTGTCAAAAAACACTTTCACTGAGACAACAAACCTAATTGTTCTTGTGTTAAACATTCAATATTGAGTATTATTCTTCTCAAACTTGGGTAATTAACAATAAACCTAAAACCCTATTTTGGTTTAAGAGAAGATTTTACCATAGGAAATATAACTCTAAAATGGATTCTTGTTATTTCACTCCTTAGAAAATTTGATGATTATAAAGTGGGTAGTTTTCTTTAACAAGATTTGAGTTTAGAGAAATCAAAGTTTCAAATTCAGTTTACCAGCCCCAAAATCATGAATGATACTATACCCACTACCGGTTTTCTTACCAGTCTAACATGAAGGTACGAAAAGATATATCAATTGCTAGATTCACCTTTAGTGAAGGATTTTATATGACCTTTAAGTGTTACTATTTAAACCGTCATGTTGGAGTTGGCAAGAAGAGCGGTAGAGGGTATCGTATCTTTTATAATTGTGGGGCTAGTGAAGATGAATTTTGATAATTTAATATATTGACATTGGTATTTGTTAAATAAAAGTACCCACTACTGTGAAGGATCGAAGTTTCTTCCATGAAGGAGTGAAATAATAAGCATCCATTTCAGAGTAATCTTTCCTCAGGTATAATTCTCTCTTAAATCCAGATGGAGTTTTATGCAAACTAGGACTGTTAATCACTCAAGTTTTACAAGAATCATAGGCAATATCGTTAGGTTCATCACAATAACCATTTGGTTTGTTGTTACCGTTAAAAGGGTTTTTTCAACAAACCTACTTCTGATTTCCTCAAACTCTTCCTATCCCAGAACGGTCTTCTATTTCAAGCTTTTTCAACATTGTGCTGCCCATATTCCCATTGCTTGATTGGTTGACAACCTCGACGATGTCTTTGGAGTTTTCGGAGAATCATTCATCATTTTTGAGGGAAATCAAATATATTCCTCTTGCTTTCGAAGATCTTTTAACAAAAAAAAAAAACAAGAAGCCACAAATAAAATTGAGTAAGCGTCTATATATTTTGAAGCTTGCACTTCTATGATTAAATAAAAAATAACATCATTAGGAAAATTAATTATACAGTAAAATAATAGCCAACCCAATAATTACTAATAATAACTACAAATATATTTATTCATTGGTTTTGTAGAATTTATCTTTATAGGGTATGGAGAATGACACCCTAACAATACAGAATGATTTTGTCTTTTGCATGGGTGAGTGGGTGATAGAGATGATAATCTAAACAGGGAAAATTACCGATTTTTAATTTTTTTAAAGAATAAATTATATTTTAAACTTTTAAGAACCAAATATGTCTCTTCGCTAATAACTACAAGTAAATTCTAACGACCAAAATTTTTTGGTCGCTAAAATGTACTTATAACGATGGAATTTATATTCCTTCGTTAAAAAGTGGTCGTTAAAGTCAAGTTTCTTGTAGTGTAGGTAGGGGTGCCATTTAGAAAGGATACTGATGTAAGGACACCCCACCATTCTCTAGTTATAATTAGAGAATAGAGACATATTATCTTTGAAATGATGCAAACTGAATGAAGCCGCCTCCATCTGACACCAAACCAATAGTAAATCAAACTCTTGAGGCTTCCATGGACTTTGTAAGGGCTGAGTTGGCTGAGCATCATGCTTTGTTGGATTATTATAGATTAAAACTACATATTCTCATTGCTCGGTTTAATGAGTCTGACAAAGTAGAGGATGCATCAGCAGATATGACAACCTTGAAAGCTTGTTTTATAGGGTTGGGGAGGGATGTGGATCAACTGAAATCTACAAACATCTCCATGCTTGGGGTGTGGCATCCCCGTCGATGATGCTGACATATGATCCTTTGACAATGCCTAGAGTAAATGTGTCTCCACTTTAGACTGAGAGAGGGGCAGATGAGGTTGATCAGGATATCATTTTGGAGGATTATAAGGAGTTTGGTGAGGAAAAATTGGTTAAAGCAAAGTGCATTGCAGAACTACATAGTTAGGAGGAGTCGATCATGTATGATAATCTAAGGCAATCCTATCAGGAGGCCTCCGAAATTGGTCCGAGTGGTACCCCTCGTTCATACGCACCTTGACCTAATTGTAGGTTGATGCTGCAAGTCAAGAGGGGTGAGTTAAAATTTCCTTCAGTCGACTTCACACTATAGTCATTCGACTCACATGCACGTTAGTGAAACATATAAACATGAATAATAAAATGCAGTAAGTAAATAACACAAACTATTTTATGTTGGTTCGGATAACCGATGTGGTGTCTAGTCTAGTTCCCTTGGGTTACAAGGGTTTCCTTAAGGGCATGTTGAGAACTTGTGTATTACAAAATGTTACAATTTAAGATCCCCGTCTGATATTCAAATAGTCCCTTCTTCTTCGACACAACCTAGACCTGTACAACCTTCACTCATATCTTTCTTTCTCTTTTATTTTCAATTGTTCTGTCAAGTGTGTACAAAGTTTTATGAAAAATAAAAGAAGACTACAATATAAGTTCAAGTGAATTGCACACTTCAAAACTAAGGTAGGCGAGGATTATATAGTATTTGAGTACTACTCTTGTTAAGGAATAAGCCAATGGATTTTTATCTCCATCAAGGATAATTGATATTTTTCTTTATGGAAGCGATTTGCTGATCCATGTATGTATCAAATATGTGCATAGTAAATGTTTATGTATCCTTCTTTATTTTGCTGGCTTGGTTCTTGTCTGATCAGCAGATCGTGATTCCCTAGCGTAATTTGCTTCTCCATCTTGCTTAACCTTGTTGGTTTAATTTCATTCCTTGTCTGGTCATCATATTTTGGATCTTTCACTTAATATGCATCTCTTCCTTATATTGAGAGCTTGATCTTATCTTGTCAATCAAGGTGAGTTGTATGTTGGATTTGGTCCATTTGTACATTGTCTCTGAATTCGTTAGATTGATGTTTTACTTTCTATTAATTTAATCATATATTTGTTTCCTTGTTAGTGTTATTTTGCTTGGATCCTTTCCCTAATGGGTATCTATGCCTGCGAGTATTCTGAGTAGTGTATTATGTATCATTTATAAGAATTTACATAACATTAAGAAGCTAACAATCTCCCTCTTTTTGACAATGACAATTAATTCACAATTTTTAATGGATTATGGAGAGACAATGATACTTCTCTAAGATATGGCATAATGTTTAGCTCCCCTTATATATACGGCTCCCCTCCTTGAAGGCTTTAGGAAAGTGTCGAAGTTTGAACTTGGTTCCCTTGTCTTAAAGATTGTGGTTACAAATTTTCCCTTTGGCATAATAAAGAAAAACAAACACCAAGTATAAACAGAAAAAGGTAAAAGAAACTTAAAGCAAATTTTTTCTCCGGTAGGCAGAATTAGGTATCTAACTATTCCAAAACGAGCAGTTAGAATAACCAAGCACAAGTCAAAGGTTAGCATTCACCCAAAAAAAACTTTCAGGGTGCTTACCAAGAGCACGAATAATCTATCCTCAAGTAATGGGTTTGTAATTATATTGATTGACTAATTCTCAAAATCAACAAATTCAAAGACCATATCACCATTTTCAACAAGATCACGAATAAAAGATGCTTTGATATCTATTGGTTTACCTCTAGAATGATGCATGATATACTTATATAGACTAATAGCACTAGTATTATCGCTAAAATAGGTACTTTCTGAAAGAATAAATCATAGATGAGGAGATGATGCATCATCCAAAGTATTTAAGTGCCACAACTTCCAACCTCCAAATACTCAGATTCAGTAGTTGAGAATGCCACAGAGATTTGTTTCTTACTATGCCATGAAGTAAGAGATTATCCCAAAAATTGGAAATTTCCACTAGTGGTTTTCCTATCATTTTTATCACCTTCAAAGTCAACATCTGAATATCCAATTAAATCAAAACTATTAGAAAAAGGATACCATAACCCCATATCAGAGGTCCCAATGAGATATTGAATAATTTGTTTCATAGCGGTGAGATGTGATTCCTTTTGAGCGGATTGAAATCATGCGCATTTGCCAATGCTAAACATGATGTCTGGTCAACTTATAGTGAAATATAATAGAGACACGATCATTCTTCGATTAAAGTTTTTCGTCAACTGTTTGTCCTAGTGTATCAGAGTTCTAGACAAGTAGAGGGACTCGTGGGAGTTCCAAAGGCATTAAACTTTTTTATTCCAAACTTTTTATCAACTCTTTTGCATACTTACTTTGATTTTTAAAAATTCCTTTATCTGAATGGTTTTATTCTGAATAACCAATCCATTTTCGTTTAATTTGTTGCAAAATAACCATTTGGTTCTTGTGTCCAAGTCTTATATTTCATTGCGTCATTAATTCGTTTTGATTCCATTTGATATATGAGAGCTAATGAAGCTTGTTTCATAAGAGAGGATCTTATCTGGATTTTTAATCTGGTTTTCCCAGAATAAATTTTTCAGGATAGGTGGCATTGTGTCTCCATTCCCTGGG
Organism: Solanum chmielewskii; assembly: GCA_027704785.1. Classification (NCBI taxonomy): domain Eukaryota; kingdom Viridiplantae; phylum Streptophyta; class Magnoliopsida; order Solanales; family Solanaceae; genus Solanum; species Solanum chmielewskii. The sequence continues at coordinate 35,313,808 of JAKWIX010000328.1, read as the reverse complement.
AATTTTCCCTTTATTGATTGGATTATTCGACTCTACTTCTGTAATAGCTGGCTCTTTAGTAAAATTTTCAGTGAACACTTTTGGAACCTCGTCTGCTGCTTTGTATGTATCAATTTCATCTTCATCTTCTACACTTTCCTGCATTCTTAGATTAGTGTCATCAATTACAATATGGACATATTCTTCAACATTTAAAGTTCTTTTAGTAAAGACTCAAAAGACCTTTCTAATAGGTGAATAACCTAGAAAAATACCTTTATCACTTCTTGGATCAAATTTTCCAAGATAATTTTTACCATAAATATGGATGATGCATTTGCATCCAAAGGATGGAAATAGTTGATATTAGGTTTTGTTCCTCTCCAGAGTTCATAAAGATCCTTATTTAGTATAGTTCTGATAAGACACTTGTTGAGAATGTGACAAGAAATATTTACTGCTTCTGCATAAAAAGATCAAGAAGACTTTGATCAATTTGCATTCTTTTTGTTGTATCTGTTTAATGAAAAAAATTTCCTTTCTACCACTCCATTTTGCTAATATAATTTGTTTCTTTGCGTGTCCAAGCTTTCGATGTCATATCCAAGGATTGCTCGAGATTCTACTAGATCACATGATGAGCTTAAGGTGATAGTTCCAATTCCAATGGTTTCTCCTTTTGTGTTATATCCAAATCTTACAAATCCTCAAGAAATGTTTTTAATAGTTTTAAATTATTTCTCTAATCCAAACATGTGTCTGAAGCATCCACCCACATTCCTTTCTTGTATATTTTTTCCGGTATGGTCCTGCTAAAAAGGTTGATTAACTTATTCTTGGTACCCAAGTATTCTTGGTTCCTTGAGGGTTAGGATCAACAACTTTTGGTCGCCAGATCCATTATCCAGAACAAAGTTTCCTGCACTTGAAAGATTTGTGACTAATCCCAGCACAGGTATAACAAGAAAAAATTATAGCAGTTTTAGCAGAATGATAAAAGGAATTAGATATAGATATGTTGGATCTGTTGGAACTTTGTTTAGAGTATCTTCTCCTATTGATAGTACTTTGTTATATTCGATAGAGCTATGACTTAGAGCTTTTCTGATATTTTTCAGCTGCACTTTTACTTTTTCCAGTTCTTCTACGAGTAAGTAGACTTCAATTTGACTTGCTTTGAGAAGAATCTTCCGGTCTTTCTTTTCTTGAGCAATCATATTGTATGCATCAATTACTTTCTGTAGTTCATCGGTAACTATATCCAAAGAGTCTTGTAAGTCATTACATTTAGAACATTTAAAAGATCTTACCTCATTTGTTTCACTTAGTGTCATAAAACATATGCTGGCGGTTTCATCATAATTATCTTCGGATATTTTTCCTTCACTCCAGACTTCTCCATTGCTTTCTAAAGAGATTCGATTCGGAACTCTTATATGTCCAAGGTTCAGTATTGAAATAATTTCAGAGGTTTTCCCTGACTTTGTCCGTGTCAACAAACAATTCAAAATAGCTCGACTTTTTTAGAACTAGTCCGAGTCAAATAGCAATGATTTGAAGCACTTCTTTTTACACTTTTTCGGAAACCCAAGGACTCAATCGTATGGATATGTAAATTACAGGATTTCCAATCCTAGCAAGAAAGGGATTTATTAGATTATTCTTCTTCTACGTTCTAGACAGTTTTGCTTGATATGTCTTGATTTTTCACAATAGTAGCAGCGATCACCATTTCTTTGGAATTCATTGTTATTGAATTCCTATTAAGGTCTCCGTATTCTTTGTCTAAGAATTTGTTTTTCTCTTTTATTTATGAGAGTCATTCCTTAGATTTGATCTTCGTCGACTTCCACATCAATGTCACTTGTTTCTCCTGTAAATGCCACAATTTTCTTTTTGTCATTCTTGGTGTACTTGTTCATAGGCTATTAATTTTACTCAAAGTTAATCGTATGTTACTTTCCGCAGATCTCCTTCTTCAAGAATGGAATCTTTAGTTACCCAATCCTTGGGGAGACTTCTAATGAATATTCTAATTTGTAGTGCATTTGAATATACCATTCCAAGTAATTTTAGTTCGCAGAAAATTTTATTAAATCTCGATAACATGGATTTAACATTTTCATGTACGACCATCTTGAACAACTCATATTCATTTACAAGTGAACTGATCTGAGCTTCCTTTAGTTTAGAAGTTCATTCATATGTAACTTCTAGTTTTTCCCATATCTCTTTCGCAGTTTCACATGTTGATATTTTATCATATGATTCTCCACTCACTTCACAATATAACAAACTTATATCTCTAGTATTAATTTGAATTACCTTTTTTGTTGCTCCTTAGTGATATCAAATGATTCACGATCAAATGGATTTTTAGTTCCATCTTTTTTAGTCAATCTAGGAATAGGTTTTGGTCCCTTTTTGATTACTATCCATGATTGATGATCCTTCTAAGAAACGAAGATTTTTAATCTGTCTTTCCAATGAGAATAATGTTGTTCATTAAACTATGGTGGTTAGTGTGAAAAAAGTCTATCTTGAAGAATGCGCCAGGAATTTGATAGTGTGTCATTGGATCTTTGCTCACATGTGGTTAAACACTTTACTTGTGAGGTTTGATTTGATACCAATCAAATGTTAAGAGAGGGGGGGGGGGGTGAATTAAAATTTGCTTCTGTCGACTTCCTACTCCAGAATATCGACTCACCTGCACGTTAGTAAAACAGATCAATAATAATAATAAGATGCAGTAAGTAAATAACACAGAGTATTTATACTGGTTCGGATAACCTGATGTGGCTCCTAGTCCAGTCCCATTGGGTTAAAAGGGTTTCCTTAAGAGCTTGTTGAGAACTTGGGTATTAAAAATGTAAAAATTTAAGAGCCCCGTCTAATATTCAATTCATACTTTTTTCTTTGACATAACCTCAACCTGTATAACCTACACTCAGATCTTTCTTTTTCTTTGTTTTTTCTATTGTTCACTCAAGTGTGTATAAAATTTAATGAAAGATTAAGTAAGACTACAATATAAGTTCAAGTGATGTGTCTACGTCACAGCTAAAGCTAGGCGAGGATTATATAGTATTTGAGCACTGCTCTTGTTAAGGAATAACTCAAGGGATTTTTATCTCAATCAATGATAATTGACATATTCCTTGATTTAGGCAATTTGATGATCCATGTCCATATCAGCTATGTGCATGGTAAATCACTTATCTATCCTTTTTGATTTTGACGGCAAGGTTCTTATGATATTAGTAGTTCTTGAGTCCTTGGCGTCATTTGCTTCTCCTTCTTGCATAGCCTGGTTAGATTGATTTCTTTCATTGTCTTGTCAGCATATTTTTGATCTTTGACTTAATTTGCGTCTTTGCATTATATTGATAGCTTGATCTTAACTTGTCAATCAAGGTGAGCTGTACGTTGTGTTTGGGCCATCTATATATTGATTCTCATTCCTTAGATTGATGTTTTCCTTTCCTGTTGATTCAATCTTATATTTGTTTCCATCTTCGATTTGTCTTCAAAGATCACTTCCTTTATTATTTCAAACTCTCTCTAAAGTAATTATAAGGATTAGAATATTTTTTTCCATGTTGGTATTGTTATGCTTGGATTCTTTCCTTATTGGATCTCGATGCCTTCGAGAATTGTGAGTACTGTGTTAAGTGTCATTTATCAGATGCCTCCATAGTTGAGCCACAAGATCAGAGTTCATCACGTGCATTTTCATCCAAGGGGAAATTTCATTCACTTTATTTAGGCACATTATATCCGCATTGAGGACATTGTTGTTCACTTTTTTGAAGGGTAAGGTCATTTGTCAATCCTTTTTTGATTTTTGTCTTTTAATTTGATTTTTTTTTTGATATTATCCTTTGATTCATTTTGTGACTTTGGGTTTGGTTGTGATAAGTAAATAGTAATTTTCTCTTATCTATCAATATCCCCACGGTTTTGAAATAGTTGTGATTATTTGAAATGATTGAGGATATTTTGCACTCATTATAAACATTCCAGTATTAACATGATCAATATCGATATCTTTGATTTTGATTATGATGAGAGATATGTTCGTGTTCGTGTTGCAAGGAAATTCATATTGCACAACTTTTGCTTGATATTTTAGCATTTCATTATGACTAGTCTCTTATTGATGTGCCCTACATTGATCAATGCATGAAACTTAATTTTGTTATGTTTTTTCACAATCATTGTATTCGAAGTGCCTTGTGTGGTGACGACTTGTTACTATAATTCCTTAACCTTTGTGAATGGAAAAAAATGATCTTGCGCACAAGTTTTGAGAGTGAGCCTAAATTGTTATATCTATTTTGTTACTACCTGAGGGTTTGCAACCATCTTTGCACCATTTGAGTTTAAAACATTTATCGTCAACCTTGTCCAAACCTCTTGAATAAAAAATGTTCTGACTTCTTTACTCTAATTTTTTTTTGAAAAATTGATTTATTTGAATAGCCAACTTAGGCCAAAAGCTAAAGTTGTGTTTGTAGTAAAAATGTAGAAGAGAAACCAATTGAAAAAGATAGCATGATGAGACTCTTAGGTAAAAACGTTTTAAAAGAGGAAGATCTCTCCATATTATAAAAGAATATGTTCAAAGGCAATTAATTGATTATCATAGTGACATGAGGTAGTAAAATAGGGCTCCCAATAAATTGGATAAGAAATGAATGTCGTGAAGTATTTGAGTTGACTCTCTTGGTCAAAATTGGAAATAGTATGAGATAAGATGAACCTAAAAAATTCAATTCTTCGAAGAGGTGAATTTACTAAGATAAATTGATCATAACCTTTACCCTCAACCTCATTACAGGTATGAAAAAATCCCTTCAGATCTTTCTTAAATCGGGTGATGTACTAATTGGAAAAATATGGGTAAACTTATGGGATGAAACATGTATGTGTCTCTCTGTAAGAGAGTGAGAGTTTGTATTGATTCCTTAACTTTTCTATTGATATACTTTGTGAGGAATGGAAAAATCTTCTTCTTTTTATGAGGGCACTTGAATACTTTTGTCTAAGCATAATTTTGCATCTTGACTGAGCAATCGTGATCTTGTATTTAGATTTACAAATGATAGTCATCATTTGAGGCTTGGTTAGCATAATAGAGATTTTCATTGTAGATATCCTTGTTAAACTAGTTGAATTCTTGATTTATTTGAGGACAAACAGAAGTTAAGTAAGGTTTGTTGATATATATGAGACTTTGACTCATTTGTGGCCTTTTTAGGTCAAAAATTAGTGTCCTTAGTTCCTAGAAGTCCATATCTAATGATTTATTGTATATTGTAGATATGAAGTATCAAGGACAATTCATTAAATAAAACACACAAAAGAGGTAAAAAATGGAAAAAGAGTAACGTTTTGATATTGATGCTCGTAAAAAGTCACTCGACGAATCACCAAATAAGTCAAATCTCGCCAAAAACGAAAGATACCTTGACTCCAATTCTCAAGACAGGTCGGTTATAAGAAGATCTACATGGTTACTCGCCGAACTCAATTAGTGAACCAAAAAGTGATTGTCAAAAGTGGCAGTACATTAAAGTCAAGTGGAACGACAAGAATACAAAATTTGGTGATGATCGGCTACTTGCTGAATGTGAGGGAAATCTCCATTAAGCTCGTCAAAATTGACCCGAACACCTGAAGCCAAGAAATCTAAGAAGAATAACAAGTCAAAGATTCGCCAAATGTATCGAAGAACATGACTAGCATCGCCGAATAAGAATTTTGATGAAGGTTTGGCAAATTTTAGGGAGCTATAAATAGACAAAAGGAGGGAGAAAATGTATATTTTTTTGCTCATTAATTGGATGTAATACTTTTCCTATATAGTACAATAGAAATTTCTAATTTGTAGTTTGATAAATAAGCTTGTAACCAATAATTTTTTTGATTTTTGGAGGGAGTCTCTTAAATTGAAGATGCAAATCATCAATCCGAGGGCCTAGAATATATTAAGTGGGTAGATGAGTTGATACTTGAGTATTAGTTTGAAATTCATTATTTTCTTAAGGAGAATTTGGGGTTTGAAGTATAAATGTTAGTCTTCCTCGATAGAGAAGATTTATAGGTATTGAGTTGTTTAGTTGAACACACATCAGAGTGTATGAGTGGATTTTTGTAAAACTATACTATGATTCAGAAATATGATATGGACTCAATATGGACCAAACATAACCATGGGTAAATAAGGATGTTGAGAAATCACATTGACCTACTGTTGAAATTGATACCTACTTCTTTACACTCCTAGATTCCTCCTCTACTTTCTTGTTAACTGATAGCACTCAAATTATCCTAAAGATAAGTAAAAGAATATGCAGTTGTTGTAAATAAAAATACCCAACTAAGAGTAAGGGTCAAATCTCACAAGTATATGTTTAAGGATAAGAGTTTAACTAGGAAATCAAGAATGTGGATCTATCATTGTAGTACATTAGAGTAAGTGATTAGATTATTTCACCAAATTTACTAAAATAATTTAAAGTTATTGGAGCATCAGAAGTCAGTTTAATCAATATCTAATAATTAAGTCATTATGAATGTTTTATAGTCCTTGTTTATTTTGGAATCTGCATTAACTATATCAACATATATTATTTATATAGTTCAGTTAGTTTAGGAGTTGTATTAGGTCTTTGTAACTCTATTTAATACCTTTTGGACTTCATTAACAAAATATCATTTTCCAGAACCTATTGAGTAGTTACATGGTATCAGGGATCTTCACTCTCTAACGAGAACGATCCAAATTACTTTTCCTTCTCCTTACGCTGATTGGCAACATGACCAATCACAATGGAAACAATCCTAGAGTTGTCAATGGTGATACCACGATGGGTACCAACAATATCATTCATTTAAATCCTGCATCACATTTAGCCCTCAAACTAAGTTGTGGTCAGAACTTCTCCACCTGGAAAGCCTATTTTTCCATGCTTATATATGTTAACAACCTCTTTGTCTATCTCGATGGGACCACTCTTGACCTAGTCGCATGATTACCCTAGGCATGAACACATCTCCTAATCCTACCTTTTAAACTTGGTTCCATAAAGACAAACTCATCCAGAATGCCCTTATGGATTCGATCGAAACCGGCCATTGCTCCTACTGTTGTTACCGCTGACTCAACTAAATTAGCTCGGGATTCTTTGTATAACACTTATGAGAAGATATCTCAAACTTGGCTATTTAGTTTGTGTTATCACCTTGACCTTGTCTCTAAAAAATCTCGCTCCATTATCTTCACACTATTTTGTCTGTTTCGGATGAGTTAGTCACTGTTGCTGTTGTTGTGTCGAATCTTAAACTCATCGTCAAAATACTCAGTGGTCTAGATTCTGAGTTTTTTTAGATCTCTACTTCCATGCATGCACGTGATATCTCCTATAAGGAATTATTGAAAAACTTCTAGACTATGATATTTTCCTTCTACATGAGAATCCTAAGAAACAGTCTAGTCCTATCACTTTTGCAATCTCTATTCACACCAAATCCAACAGAAATAATCGCACCAATCGCAGGCAGATCAACAATTCTCAACAATGGAAGTCCAACTCATGTTCAAATACTCCACCACAATGGAAGTCGAACATAATTCGAAACGGTGTTACTCGATGCCAACTATGTAATAGAATTGGCCACACCGCCAATGTCTTCCACTCGAAGTCTCATAATCACTTTGAAGCTAAAGCCAGCTATGCAATTGGTTTTACTACTGCAACCGACCCTTGGATAGTTGATTTAGGAGCCACCCATCACATGACAACATACTTAGACAATTTAAAACCATACCATCGTAACAATGATGTATCCATGGGTGACGGTAAGAAGATTCCAATCTCTCACACTCGTTCTACTAAATTAAATACATCAAACAATGTTTTCAAGCTAACCCACACTTTGTGTACCCCTTCTATCAAATGCAAACTCCTATTTGTTTATAAATTTTGTCAAGACAATCTAAAGTATGATGATTGTTTTCCTCTTTAGTTTTTACTGAAGGATTTGAAAACGCGGAAACCGTTGGTGCACAGCTCAACCAACAGTAGACTATATAAGTTTCCTGTCTCACATCCTCAAGCTCAGGTGACTACACCATCCATTCCTCTCACTACTTGGCATCAATATCATGGTCATCCTCACTCCATAGATCTTAGGTTTATTTTACATAAATTCTCTCTAATATTTGATGATCAAGACAAACTCTTCCATTACAATTCTTGTTTATATAATAAAGCCTATCGACATCCTTTTTCATAATTATCACAATGTTGCTCTAAATCGCTTCAAATTATTTTTAGTGATTTATGGACCCATCACTTATTTATCTCTTGAAAAGAAGTTGTATATTTGTATTTATAAAAGTATCACAATTAAACTAAACTAAAAATTCAATCAAGTCAGAAGTACTCTAGGGTTGCATGAATTGGTATCAATGTTACTAAGCGGTAATTGTGTTGTTTAATAGTGCTAAACAATATTGGATAGGTAAGGTCATCTTCAATGACACTAATCTTCTTTCAATCTAATAGTACCAAATCATAGAACTCATTTCGGTCTCTTTAAGTGAATCACAAATCAACACCCACTTTGATTTCAACTCTCAAATTTTTCAATCTCAAGAGTATATTCTATAAAACCCCAAAACTAAAAGATGTTTCTCACAAGGTAAAAATTCTCCAAATTAACATATACAAATCCCCTAAAAAATATATACTAAAATCTCGTGCAAAAATCTTATAGATTTCCTCTCTCCATTGGGCTATTTATAGTTTTCTAAAATTTGGTCAACATTGTTGTGTTATCCAAAAAGATTCAGCGGATTTCCATTTGTTCGAGATCTCACCTTCACTTTCTTTTGGCTTTAGGTATTTCAACCTTAGTAATAAATATGCCTTTCATATTAGTCGAATGCTAGATTACCACCTTTGTTCGCCTTTTATGCTTTCATTTTTCAGCAAAGTTCTTTCATCTTTGGCAATGTCTTCTAGTTCACATTTTAATTCAGAGACTTGCCATTTCATCCTCAATCCAGCAACCTGCAATGAATATCTTCAATTGTGAGCACTATCACATTGACAAGGTTAGGCCATTTGGGAGAACCACTATTTATGTTAGGTGACTACCATTAGGGAGTTTATACTCCTTTCAATTTTTTTGCCACTTTTTCATCTATTCATTCTTGTTTTGTCTTTTAACCTTCATAGCTGAAAAACAACAAATCTCATCAGAATAAGGCATAATTAAGCATTGAGAAATATAATAGTTGAAGTAAAAAGGCCTCAACTGAGTATTAATCTACCACAGATCAACACCCCTAAATTAAAATTTTGTTTGTCCTCAAGTAAATCAATAACATAATTAGTTCAACAAGGGTGTTAACAACAGTTTTGTCATGTCTCGAGCTACCACCGAGATGCGAACACAAAACCTACGACCCGCTAGCATGATGAAGAGCATACTAAATATAATAAACTGATGGGAAAGCGAAATAATAATTAAATCTAAAAAGATAGGGAATACCAATATTCTATAACTGAGATATTTTAAAACAATGAGTTTAATATAAAGGAAATATTAACTCTACACTAAGCTCAATTTAACTACGTCTGAAATAAGCTTCTAAACTATACTAGAAATATTGGGACAATCCCTAGATAAATCTAGCAAAAACTTTAACTAAATGACTAAAGACTGAAATGAAACTCATAACTATTCTCCTCAGAGAATGAGGACTCACCACTGAATCTGCTGAACTAGAGATCGAAAATCGATCTATGCATGATGTGGATGCGGAGAACCTGAACCTACATCATGAAGAGATGTAGCGCACGTTTTGTCAGTACTTGAAAGGTACGAAGAATGTAGGATAGAGTAAAGTTGAAATAACACATAACTGAACAAGCATAAAAGCAAGTATAATAATCTGACATGATAAATTGAATTCTGAGCTAAAATGATGCAATGACTAATATATAACATGCTAAAATTTAATACTGAATATACTGATAAATGGTTAGTGTGGAGAGTCTGATTGATTTGTCGGAACTACTAATAATCAATAATAAAACCACATGAGATAAATGAGGAGTCTGTTGTATGCACCCCATTGGGAGGACCCAATATACTCTACCAAAGGTATAAAGGCATCTTGGCGTGATCACTAAACTGATTTCCCACAGAGGGGACTTACAACCTACTTGGCTAGTAGTTCTGGGACTAATTGGGTATGTTGAACCATAGTCCAACTCGGTATTATGCTACTCCTAATGAATTCATTAAATTAACAGATTATCTCTGAGTTTCTGTAAATACTGGATAGCTTGAAATTGAACATGCCGATTGAGAATGCAACATTAATCTGGTAATTATTCATTTATAACTGAGGCATGTATATCTGAAATGTCTTAGATATCTGACCTAGTATGTGTAATTAATTAAATAAAGAAATTCATAGTTAGGGTTATGAAATTCATGTAATAAACTGAATAATAACATAATAATCTGATTTGCAACTTATAACTAATAAGTTCATGAAGTTCTCTTGAAGTTCTAGAAACCCTTGATCTAATCATGATATGGGAATAAGGAATCTAACTGAAATGTCGGTACCCAATGGGTGAAAGGAACCCACTAGTAAAATCCCATATAACTGGTGATAAAATCCACGGAAAAATACTTTAGTTTTGGGGGTACAATTGTTGGGGCTTGTGGCGTTCTTGAATTAGGGTTCTTGAGCTTTTTCTCCTCTCTTGGTTCGAATTTTGTAGGTTTTGATTTAATGATTTTACTTAGATATGTTTTCATTATGTTTATAGGCTTAAACTGACTAAAATTTGATGATTTAGGGTCAAAAAAACGTATCTTATGGTTTAAATGAAGTGGGAAAAAACCAAAAGACCACTCGATAAGTTGTTGTCGGACCAAATGATGGCTAGGACTGACGGTCCATCGTCTTACAGATGCCCTATCGTTGGGTGCGTCGACTGTGCCTGTTCGACAAACCTTTAATAAAATTGATATAACTTTTTTATCGGAGTTCTGATGTTTGAAAGGTCAATGTATATGGAAAGATAATTCAATTATCTATATGTGGGTAAGTCATGGGACACCTAATTTATTTTGTGCTAAGAGTTATGAACATTTGAAGTTGACCCAACTACATTTCCCGTTAACTGTTTGCAAATTTTCCACCTACGGACTGTGATGGTCATCCGTAGCTCTTGCAAGAGAGTGGGTGAATGGGAATGTTGATCTACGGTAATGAACTATGGACCATCGTTTGACCTACAGACCGTAAGTCCGTCCATCGTCCAAGACTTAACCAATTTTCTAGGATGAAATTTTTGGGAGTTTCTGGTCCGATCGACGGTTGTGCAGGACAAACCGTGGGTTAGGCTACGGTTCATCGATGCCACTGTTGGTTGCACCTACAATTTTTTCTGTAAAGCTGGTTTTTGGTATATTTTTGGTACGGGGTATTACATTATCTCCCCATTGGGAACTTTTGTCCTCGAATGAAGACTAAACTAGATGGAATAGCGGGACAGAACTACAAACCCTACTACTAAACACTGAGAACTGAGTTTCTGACTAAATTGAGTTATGATAAAATGCAAATACGCTGAAAATGCAAGTACAAATTGAGAGAACATGATTCTAAGACTGAATTCTCACATGAATGACTGGAAAACTCAAATTGAACTTACCTCAAGCTGGAGTGGAATCAGAAGGAAAGAGGTGAAGATACTTGGCTTTCATGACTACTTCTGTTTCCCAAGTAGCTCCCTCTAGGGAATGACTCCTCCACAAAACCTTGACTGAAGCAACTTCTTTGTTGTCAACCTTCTGACCTAACGCTCAAGAATCTCGAATGGTACATCCTCATAAGTAAGACTATCTTTCACCGCCACACTCTCTAATGACACTACAAAGGCTAGATCACCCACAAACTTCTTTAAGAGTGAGACATGAAAGACCGGATGCACTGCTAATGCTGCTAGTAACTCTAACTCATATGCCACTTTGACAACCCTTTTCAAGATCTATTAAGGGCCTATATATCAAGGACTGAGATTCCCTTTATGTCCAAATGTCATCACCCCTTTCATAGGTGAGACTTTTTGAAAAAACCCAATCATCAACTTGCTAGTTCCCTTCTCCTTACATCTGCATAAGATTTCGGACGACTTTGGGATGTCTTAAGTCTATCTCTAATGAGTTGCACTTTATCCATAGCATAACGGACTGTTTTTGGCCCTATCAAAGCTATTTCACCTACTTCAAACCAACAAACATGAGATCTACATCTACACCTATATAAAGACTCATAAGGGGCAATCTGAATGCAGGAATGGTAGCTATTATTGTAGGAAAACTCAATAAGAGGAAGGTGATCATCCCTACTACCTTTGAAATTGATCACACAAGCTTCAACATATCCTCTAATGTCTGAATGGTATGCTCTGCCTGCCCATCCGTCTGTGGATGAAATATTGTACTATGGTTAACTTGAGTACTAATACCCTTCTGAAATGATTTCCTAAAATGTGAGGTAAACTGAGGACCTCTATCTGAGATGATAGACAAAGGACCCCCATGCAACCTCACAATTTCATTAACGTAAAAGTTTGCATAGTCCTCTGCCTAATATGTTGTCTTGACCACCAAAAAGCAAGAATACATAGACATCCTATCAACTATCTCGTAACTGGATTCATCTTTTTTGCGAGTATGCGGTACCCTGTGATAAAATCCATATTGATCACTTCCCATTTCCAAATTGGAATGTCGATCTCTTGAGTAATACCTCCTGGTTTCTGATTCTCTACTTTGACTTGCTAGCAATTGGGGAATTTACTCACAAATTCTGCTATATCCCTTTCCATGACATTCAACTAATAGACTTCTCGTAGATTGCGATACATCTTAGTGGCACCTGGATGAAAGAATACCTAGACTTATGGACTTTTGCAAGAATATGTTGTCTCAACTCACAAATATCAGGAACACACAATCTACCCTGGTAGCGAAGTACACTATCTCACCCTTCGGAGAAAACCTCCACTCTCTAAATGTGACTGCATTCTTAAGTTCAAGCACAATTGGATCACTCTCTTGCTTTTCCTTAACCTCCACTACCAAAGAAGATTGTTCCCCATTATGAACTGTTACACCATTGTCTAATATGCTCATATGGCGAACTCCTAAGTAAGCAAGCCTGTAAAAATCCTCCACTAGCTCTTTCCTTTCTTCCTCAACATGGGCTACACTACCCATAGATAATTTGCCAAGGGCATCTGCTATTACATTTGCCTTACCAGGATTATAATGCACACTCATATCATAATCCTTATGGAATCCAAGCCATCTCCTCTGGCAAAGATATAACTCTTTCTGGGTGAACACATACTTAAGGTTCTTATGGTTAGTGAACACATCTACATGAACACCATACAAGTAGTATCTCTAGATCTTGAGTGTAAACACAACTGCTGCAAGCTCGAGGTCACGAGTTGGCTAGTTCTTCTCTTGATCCTTAAGTTGTCTAGATGCATAAGCGATCACCTTACCTCACTGCATCAACACACAACCTAGGCCAACTCTGGATGAATCAAAATAGATCACATAACCATCTAAACCCTCTGGTAGAGTCAAGACAGGAGCTGTAGTCAATCTTGTTTTCAATTCTATGAAGGTTTTCTCACAATCATTTGACCATTGGAACTTGACCATCTTCTGAGTCAACCTAGTAAATAGTGAGGCTATGGATGAAAATCCTTCCACAAACATTTGTACTAACCCGCAAGACTAATAAACTTCTGATATCTATAGAGGAGGTAGGTATGGGCCATTGTTTCACTGCTTTTTTTCTTCTGTGAATCCACTCGAATCCCTTTTCTTGATACAATGTGACAAAGGAATGAAACGGATCGCAACCAGAACTCACGTTTGTTGAACTTGGTGAATAACTGGTGATACTGGAGAGTATGTAAAACAATTCTCAAATGACTCGCATGTTCTTCCGCAAACCTAGAGTAAATGAGGGTATCATCAATGAAGATAATTACGAACAAGTCCAAGTACTATTTGAACACTCTGTTAATGAAATCCATGAAAGCTGCAGTAGCATTAGTTATCCAAACGACATAACTACAAATTCATAATGACCATACCGATTTCTGGAGGCCATTTTCGGAATGTATCTATCTCTGACTTTGAGTTGATTATAACTCGATCTAGGTCTATCATTGAGAAATGGCTAGCACCCTGAAGTTGGTCAAATAAGTCATCAATCCTGGGGATGCGATACTTATTCTTGATTGTGACATTGTTCAATTGTCTATAGTCAATGCACATTCTGAGAGACCATCTTTCTTCCTTACGAACAACACAGGTGCACCCTATGGTGAAATACTACGTCTGATGAAGCCCTTATATATAAGGTCTTTCAACTGCTCTTTCAATTCATTAAGATCTATTAGAGTCGTTCTGTAACGAGGAACATAAATAGGCTGGGCATCTCAAAGGAGATCAATTCCAAAGTCGATTTCCCTTTTGGGAGGGACTCAAGGAAGATCTTCTAGAAATACTTTTGGAAATTCATAGACTACTGGAACTGACTCAATATTTGGGGTTTCAAAGCTAGAATGCTTAAACTGAACAAGATGATAGATATACCCCTTAGATATCATCTTTCTGGCCTTAAAGTAAGAAATAAATTGACCCATTGGCGCTACGCTAATTATCTTCCATTCTAAGATTGGGTCATCTTAAAAGTAAAGAAGAACAATCCTAGTTATACAATCGACTGAGGCATAACATGAGACTACCCAATCCATGCCTTGAATGACATCAAAGTCTACCATTTCTAACTTTACAAGATCTTCTGAGGTGACTTTGTGAGAGACTGTGAAGCTGAACCTGCTTCATGAGATGATGTAGTGCACGTATGCATCAGTACTTGAAGGGTATTGAGCATATAGGATAGAGTAAATCTAAAACAAAACATAACTAAACAAGCATAGAAGCAAGTATAATAATCTGACACGATAAACTCATTACAGAGCTTACTGGTGCAATGACCAATTTATAATAGGTTAAAAATGAATACTAAATACACTGATAAATGGTCAATGCAAAGAGTCTGATTGATCTATGAGAGCTACTAATCACCAATAATAAAACCACATGATCTAAATGTGGAGTATGATGTATACGCCCTATCGAGAGGACCCAACATACCCTGCCAAAGGTATAAAGGTGTGCTGGCATAATCACTAAAGTGATTGCCCACAAAGGGGACTTATAACCTACTTCGCTAGTAGTTCTAGGACTAATTGGGTTCGCTGAACCTTAGTCCAACTCGGTATTATGCTACTCCTAATGAATTCTGTAAATTAATTAATCATGTCATAGTTTCTGTAAATACTCGATAGTTTGAAACTGAACATGCATATTGAGAATGAAACAATTAATATGTTAATTATGCATTTATAAAAGAGGCATGCATATCTTAAATGTTTGAAATATCTGACCTAGCATGTGTATTTGAAGAACTAAAGAAATACATAGCTAGTATTCTGAAATTCATGCAATAAACTGAATAATAACATTATAATATTATTTGGAACATATAACTAATAAGTTCATGAAGTTCTCTTGAAGTTTTAGAAATCCTAGATCTAATCATGATATGAGAATCAAGAATCTAACTGAAAACTAGGGACCCAATGGGTGAAAAGAACCCACTAGTTAAATCCCACATACCTGGTGATGAAATCCACAGAAAAATACTTAAGTTTTAGAGCTGGAACTGCTGGAGCTTCTGGTGTTCTTTAACTAGGGTTCTTGAGCTTTTTCTTCTATCTTTCTTTTTATTTTCTAAGTTTTGATTTAATGATTTGACTTAGATATGTTTTAATTATGTTTCTAGACTTAAACTAACTAAAATATGATGATTTAGGGTGAAAACGACGTATCTTAAGGTTTAAATGAAGTGGGAAAAGACAAAAATACCTTTAGATAACTTGTTGTCAGACCAAATGACGGCCAGGACTGACGGTCCGTTATTTGACCAATGCCCCGTCATTGGGTCTGTCGACTAGTCTTGTTTGATAGGCCTTTACTAAAATGGGCCTATATTTACACGAAGGTTTGATTTTAGAAAGATTGGTGGGTATGGAAAGATAATTAAATTATCTATCTGTGGGTAGGTCATCGGACACCTAATTCATCTGGTGTTAAGAGTTATGACTATTTGAACTTGACCCAACTGTATTTCCCTTTAACTGTCTTCAAATTTTTGACCTACTTAGCTGTTGTTAGAGAGTGGGTGAATTGGGTTCTCAATCGATGGTCACGGACTATGGACGGTAAGTTCGTCCGTCGTCCAAGACTTAACCAATTTTCTGGACTGAAATTTTTTGGAGTTTCTTATCCCATCGACGGTTGTGCAGGACAAACTGTGGGTTAGGGTACAGTCCATCGGTGCCACCGTTGGTTGCATCTGCAAATATTTCTATATAACTAGTGTTTGGTCTATTTTGGCACGGGTTGTTACATTACATCACCTTAGACATCAGTTCCTACCACATATTTAGGAAGAATGGCGTAGTCTGAAGAAACTCCACTAGCTCAAATTGGTGAAATCTCAATACTAGATTTCTTTAATGTGACATGCACTATAGCCTCCTCTATAGCATGAAGCTCTATCGGCTTCTCAACGGTCTATTTATCATCCTCCCAAAAAAACCTCATCTTATTCAGTTTCCTTCTCTTCCTCATCACCAACCTCATCAACTCTATTGTAAGGTTTCTCAGCCGTATTGCTAGGTGCATCAACTCTAACTTCGAAAGAAGGGACAGCCTAAGGCACATTAGGTAAGGGGACTTCTCCCCATAGAATGAAAATATAAGTAGAATGTTGTTAATATACATCATCCCGAAAGATAGAAATCTCTCCTCTTAACTTAGTTAACTCACTTTATTGACCCTCACACATATCCCTCTCCTCCGTCCTAGCGGTGAGATTATCTTACTTTTCCCTCTAGGATGCTAGAGTGTTTTGAAATTGTACCATTTGACCTCTTACTAGCAGTAATGAATTCTCAATTGCCCTCTCAATAAACATGGGCATCTCACTCTATGCACGAGATGATCTCACATCAACTGAATATGGAAGGTTTCTGGTAGATCAATGTCTTGCTCAATAGTCGTTAGCATACCGAGGAAGGTGCACCAGATGTGGAGGTGAACGTAAAGAGAAAGGTTGAGTGGTATCTGATGGCTCCATTAAAGGAGCAGGTTTATAGCCTTGTCCCCAAGGCTAGAAGGGTCTAACACAGGGGTAATGTTTGGAAGTGGCGAATTTTGCCTCACTGCATCATCTAACGAGTAATGTGCTTGAATCCTCTTAATATCATTAGAGGAGGTGGGTGTGACCCTAACATCACTCCTCTCCCGATAAGAAATTGTTATAACGATCAAACTACTCTATAAAACTAATTCAAAATATAAGAATTCTTGGCCTATAAAAAATTACCAACTAAGAGTCAAGGTCGAATCTCACATAGTACTGACAATTCTATCCACAATCTAAATTAGTTCATTTGTAGCAATGAGAACAATATGTTTATTATTCAAATAAATTTACAAAAAGGGTGTTTTTTTTTATGGTCACGATTAAAATAGGGATTAGTATCAAGTAATAAGGGGCGACCTAACATAATTTGGGCCCTAAAGCGAAATTTCAATTCGTGGCCTAATGTAAAATATACTTTATATACGTATTTGTTCCAAATTTATTTTTTTACACTATTTAGATAGATATTATTAGTACTTAATATTTTTTTTTTCAGTTAGTAGTTTTAGACAAGATTTTATCAACTCAACTTTGAGAAACATCTTTTAAGTGAGACAAATTTTATGAGTATTGTTAAGATAGTTCTATAGATAATAAGTTGATAAATATTAAATAAAGATAAAATTAAAACAATGAATTTGACACAAGAAGTTGATGACTTTG
Source organism: Solanum chmielewskii (assembly GCA_027704785.1). Taxonomy (NCBI): domain Eukaryota; kingdom Viridiplantae; phylum Streptophyta; class Magnoliopsida; order Solanales; family Solanaceae; genus Solanum; species Solanum chmielewskii. The sequence goes on along the minus strand of JAKWIX010000328.1, from coordinate 35,295,759 downwards.
TATACCTCATTTTAATATTCTTATACTCTAGTAAGAAGTTGATGACTTGGTATACCTCATTTTAATATGCTTATAGTCTAGTAAGGATTGAAACTAAAATTTAAAAAGAAATAAAAAAGAATTTGTAATTCACCTTTTCCAATACTTTTCACTATTAATTCTTATTTTTAAGAAAGTACACAAGATGTTAAAATTGATAAAATTATTTATTTTATAAAATATTATATTTGTTATCATAAGTAATTAATTCTTTTATAAAAATTTTAACACATAATTTGATCTTAACAATAATTTGGGAGCCCTTAAAGGCCAAAGCATTGAGCCGCCTCTGCAAGTAATTAAGGGCTACGGGGATTGAAAATCAATGTCATATAGAGGTAATTTAGTTGCTCTATAGTACTTAATTCTCATGAATAGGTTGGGTAATCTTTAATGAAACTAATCTTCTTTGGATCTCATAGCTTCAATTCATAGAAACTCCTTTTGGTGTCATCTATGTGCGTAACTAAACAACTCAATACCTTACACTATTCTCTTTTCTGATGCAAAAATAGGAAAAATATATCCAACCCATATTCTCATTTTCAAACAAATTACCGACATCAGATCCAAATTGAAAATATCGAATTAATTACTCACTCCAGTCAATATCTTTCGAGCATCAATGGAAGATCGGAAGAAGGAATTAATTGAAACCCCAACCATAAATTAATCCCTTGTAATTATCCAAAATCCATGTATCAACAATAACAAAACATAGCATAATACTTAAGTTGGTGGGGCCAATATGTTGTGTAGAGCTAACTAATATTTAAGCCATTCATAAATCAACGTGATAATAATATTTTATGATTATTTATAAATTAAATAAAAATGACTTGCTTATATCATTCATATGTAAAAATGAAAATATCTTGTTAAATGAATATCAAAAATAAATTTGTAAGGGCTACAAAAGAAAATATCAATTTCTTCATAAGTTGAAACAAGAAATATAATCTCAAAAGACTTGTAGATGGTCAAACTTTAACAAATATAAATTTGCAAGAATTTCTTATTATATTAAATTCAAAATATATAGAAACACGTCCTCTTTGTGAGCCCATGACCTTAATCATAAAAAAGAGATGACCAAAATATTTACAGAATCAGTTCATGATTTGTCGAGCCTATTTTGACATATCCTCCCGCCTATCAATCAACATTAAAGAATTTTCTTCTCGAATCATATTAAAGTCTAAATATAATTTTCGGTATTGATATACGACACTAACTCTTCAAAAATAACATGAAAAAAATTACAATATCTCACAATTTGAAATAACTTGGAAATTTACTTTAGTTAGAAAAAAAAAAGAGTTCCTTATCAACTTCAATCGACAATAACACTTAGATCAAGATGAGTTAGGTGTATTTGCAGATATGGGTGGAAAGCTCTCGAAATAGTATTTCCAACACCAATGAGTTTGTGTGATTCCAAGTTTGTATGAGTGAATTATAACCTTTGGAAGTTGGGTTGTTGGAATAAGGAAAGTTTGAAAACCGGATTTTAGAAGGGTAGTTTGGTCTTTTCCTTGTCCAACTTATGTAATTCATTATTAGGAGTTCAATTGGGGTAAAGTTAGATCTTATTTAGTTTACAAAAGTGAATTTCAATCTAGGGCTTGGAGAGGAGAGAAAGGAGGTGAAAAGGGAAGAAAGTTCATGATTTGTCAAGAACGTTCAAGAATCGCGGTTGATCCCTACTAGGTATATGAGCTTCCATAGTATTAGGTTCACTCACCCATACGCCAATTATGATTTATTCAACGTAATTTAATTCTTAAAATTTAAGGATTTAAGTTCTTGACGAGTTCTTGATAAGTGTTCTTGAAGTTTCCTTATCGATGAAGTTTTGATGTTAAAATTCTACTTTCGTCAACTTTAGAAGAACATATCTCTTATAATATTAAGAGTTACATGAAGCATAACCTAGCCAACTAGAGGTAATTTAATCTACTTTCCAATGCCACCAATTATGCGTCAATCCAATTTCTGAGTAAAAACTTATGACTATATTTTAATAACCTATACAGTGTTGTTAGGAATTAACTGACAGCAAAACATTAAAAAGGTTTGTTTTTGTTTTTTTAACTCAAAGAGAAGCCTAACAAATTTTTTGCCTAATAAAATGTTCAAAACAATCAGGTTTTCATTTTTAATAATGAAATCATAATTTTTGGTCATTGAGATTTCAAGAAACTAAATCAAGAATCTCAAAAAAGTTTTTCTTCTCGTTTACCTTCAAGCTAGGGTTTCAAGGTTTCTATCAAAGTTCTTATTCAAGACTCTTCAAGAACCTTGTTATTTCTATCTTAAATCATTCCTAATCATCATGAGATATTTCCTATCACAAATCATGATCCTTGAGTCCATAATTCAATTAAAGAAAAGTCAAGAGTCAAGTAATGAAGTTAAAAGTCAAGTCAACAATAGTTAAGTCAGGAAATTTTTTTAAGTCTTTTAAAAGTCTTTTACAAACGTTTCAACTTGTTTTAAGACTCCAGTTTCAAAGTTAAGCAAAAACATCAAATTAGAAGTTCTTTTCTTCAAAGAAGTATATGAGAACAAGTATTCCCAAGAAGTTTTAAATGTTTTTCGAATTTAAATAAGAATTACAATCGAGATTTCCAAAGAGCCTTTGAGTTAGTTTTAACAAAAGTGTAAATGCTTTCACAATTAAGCAACAGGGGAAACTTTGATTTCCAAGATAGCCTTTGACCTAGGTTGTGCAATTATCTAAGATCACAGAAAGAAGTATGCTTTTAATCATATGAGCTAGTATCACATTTTTGAAGTAGTATTGAACACTGATATGAGAGATAATTCATACTCCATGCAATCATCTTGAGAAGAAAAAGATCATATTATATTTAAATGAAAAAGATAATATTCTATGGGGGTTGCAGAAAAGATTAAAAAATTATTTATATTAATAAAAAGAAAGAATATCATAAATGTCTTAAACTTTTACATTAAATATTTGAGTGTTATGAATATAAAAAAACACGTGAGATGAATATTATTGAAAATATAAATCAAATAGGTACATAAATATGAGTTAGGATGGTTAAATTTGAAGCAAATAACATACAAAAAAATAAAATGTAAATATCATTTCAGAGGTGGATCAAAAGTGTTAAAAAAAGACATGTGCCTTAGGACCCAAATTTAAGTGGTCTCATTTTATTTTTACTTTTTTATAATTATATGTTATAAGTTATTGTTTTTTAAACAAATATGTATGCTATTTGTAAAAAATATAAACAATTCATGAAAAATGAAGGGATTATTAGAAGAAATTTGACATATTTAGAGTACTATATCTAATTAGAAATAATTTGAAATAAGAATTCCTATATTATCATATGCAAAAAGAACGTCTTCTTTCTGGAGGCCTCGGGCATTGGATTTTTGTTTTAGGTCACTAATACGCTTGAGCTGCCCATGTATCATTTAATTACTACTATAACATGTGGGATTAAAAAAAACATACCCTTATTTACTTAATCATAAATTATTATTTATTTGGTCTTTAATATGCAAAACAAACTGATGAATTTCTCTTTACTTTCTAATATTGAAGTAATTGTAAGCTTGAACATTTGAAAAGAGTGCAAGTTCTCAACAACACATACTGAAACTAATTAACAATTTTGACAAAATACATGACTGCAATTAACACATAAAATATCATTTATAGTAATATCGTTACCTCCATAATTAAACGCCAAAATTATTATTTCTAACATCAAGTTAATGTGAAAAGCATTACAATTTCCAAATAAACCTTTGCCAATTTCCGATTTAAGAAGAACTTATTTTTGCATGTGTTGTCTAATGGGTAAACAAAGATTATTTGAAACAAAAATAACTATTTTACTGTTATTTATTGTCCTCACAAGCCACAACTTTTCATTGTCTCGATAATTACAGTACAATAATAACTCACTAATAAATTATAATAATACAGATTTAACATATGTATTTCAGTGATTTACGAATAATTTTTTTGCATATCAAAATTTTTTCAAAAATGAAAAAAAAAAGATAAAAAAGGATAAATTCAATTGAAGGTTAGATGTGTCACATCACCTTGTCTACAATTAATTTGTTATTATATATTGATTGTTGCCAATGTAATATCAAACCTTATGTTAAATTTAAACCAGACAATTTGTATGGAAAAATGAAATTTTAATGTTTGACCTATGTCTCATCTAGTATATCCTTTATTTAAGTATTAAATCCATACTGAACTCTAAAACGAAATAAAAGAGAAATACAATGAATCAAAGTATAATAAAACAAAATTCAGTTTACGTAATATATTCATCAACAGGAAAAAACCAAACTAGAAAAGAAAAAAATAAAAATAAAATAAAAGACACTAGAAAAAAAAACTATTGATATATAGAAGATCATAGGAAGCATTACAATAAAATAATAGATAATCAAGCATTTTTTCCGTCCTCGGCCTCGTCCTTGTCATACTCGTCTTGTTCTTCTTCTTCTTTCTCTGAGCTAGAAGTAGGTGGGGTATCACCATAGTCTTCTTCTTCTTTCTCTGAGCTAGAAGTAGGTGATGTATCACCATAGTCGTGTTCTTTCGTATCATGATCTGAATCGTCATAAAAAAAGGCGTCATAATCATGATTAGGATCAAAATCATTTAAACATAGTCTGACATGTTGTTAATGATGATATTAAAAAAATATTTTTTTGTAAGAATGTATTTTATTTTTGTTGTTTTAAAGATGAATTTTATTTTTGTTGTTTGAATGATGTTATTTCGAAATAGGTAGAATGTCATTTTATAATCAAATTGATAAGAATGAAGGGGTAAGATTCCTAAAAATCAATAAAAAAAATTTCATAGATATAGTTGATAAAAATATCATTCGTGATTCTATCAACTTTTAATAATTCTTTTAAATTTCCATACAAAATTCATCTCAAAATATTGATCACAAAAATTTCAATATAAGTACAAAAGAATCTATATTAATTAGTTATTTAAATTTGAAAAGTAAAAACTAAAAGTCACAACATAAGAACAGAAATAATAGTGAAATTTAGAAATTGTAATAAAAATACATGGTGGATAATAATTATTTTAAGACACATCCTCTTTGTTTTACTTTCCTCAAGTTCAAAAATATCATTTTATTGATGACCTCAGCAAATATCATTGAATTGTGAAAATTCAATTTATTATTAAACCTTCATTTGACTATTCTACTACTTTAGTTTTCATGACTTAAATTTTAAAAAGAAACAGAAAAACTACAAAACAATAAGATACTAAAATTTTGTTAGAAAAACAATGAATGTCTATCATACGGTAAGAAATAATTTGAAAAATTAAACTACCTATTATAAAGTATTTGTATTATAGTGAATGCCCATCATTTAGAGGCCTTTTAGGATACGGTTAAGAGATCTATTTGGGGACCAAGTTAGATTTCCTCTATAAATAGAGGGCTCCTCTTCTTTATAAAATCATTTTTCAAGAGGAATAATAAGTCTTCTCTTCTCTTATCTCTAGTTTCTTCTTCTTATTCTATAGTTTCATAGCACACTATCATCACGAGACTCTACTTTCTCAAAAAAGTGAAGGTTAGGTTTGAAGAGTTAATAAGGCATTATTTATTCTTTTGGTTTTTTTAATTTTAATGGCAAATCATACGAAACTAGAGTTCATTTCCCTTCAATGTTTGGGAAGGAACTAGCTCTAATGGGTTTTTGGATGATAAAATCCACCTTGATGTAATGGGTCTTGGAGACACCATAAAAGAAGAAAATAAGGCATAAAAGCAAAACTGTGCACGAGCAATGATATTCTTGCATCATCATCTCGACGAGATTCTTAAAATCGAATATTTGACAGTTAAGGATCCACTTGTTTTGTTGAAAAACCTAAAGAAAGATATGACCACTTGAAGATGGTCATACATACAAAGGCACAATATGATTGAATGCATCTAAGGATACAAGATTTTCAAGTCTATACATTAGTATAATTCTGCCATTTTTAGAATCAATTCTAAGTTGAAATTATATGGAGAAACGGTTAGTGATATTGATATGATGAAAAAGACATTCACCATTTTCTATGCCTCGAATGTGCCCTTGAAGCAACAATATTGACAGAAAGGTTCAAAAAAGTATTCTGAACTAATTTCTCATTTTCTTGTGGCTAAGAAAAATAATGATTTACTAATGAAAAATCATGTGAATCGACCTACATGATTTGAACCACTTCCTGAAGTGAATAAGGTGTATGCCCACCATGCTAGGTATGGAAGAGACCGTGGCCCTTATCGTGGTTGTGGACGTGTTCAAATGAAAAAAGAAAAGACAAAAACTAATATAAACTACTAGCAGGGATGACCACGACCATTTTCAGAGACCGTGAAAGGGGTAAAGAACCGTTAGCAGGGTCGTGTTCTTTGATCTAGTGAGCTCTAAGTTATGAGGTTTGTTACACGCGCCCTACCAGGGATCATGTGAAGGAACACGGACCATAAAGGTCCCCGTGGTACTTAGTAAGTTCTATGGTATGAAGGCCTTGCTTCAAAGACCATCCCATGACTCATGCGAAGGACCACATATAGTGAAGGTTCTCGTGGTCTTCACTTGGGCAGGGGGACTGAGGGGATCTCTAGTGGAGCCTACTTCCACAACTTCTACGGACGACACCACGGTCCATCGTCAAAATCACGAAGCATGAAATGCTTTATGGTCTTACATCATAAACCGTTGGAATCCAACTTCCACCATAGGCTGGTTAACAGAATGTGGAACCTATCACGGTCATTGAAATCTGTCGTGGTTCACTACTTTAAGTGAGTTTCTGTAATATTTTCCTGGTTCTGGTTTTCAAGGTGTTACAGTCACATAGGAAAGGCTAATATGGTAGTTGACGCCTTAAGCCGGAAGGTAGTTGCACAGAGAGTTGGTCTTTATTAGTTGTGGAGGATTGACCTATGACTGCATACATTCTTTCCATAGCAAAAAAGATGGTTATCCTTGATATCTTAGAGCCACATAGTGTACTTGTGTGTGTGGAGGATAGGTTTTCCTCGATAGAGAAGATTTAGGCACACCAGTTAGAGATCCACAATTTAGTAATTCCGGACACTGTTCTTACTGGTAAAGCTAGGACGGTGACCTAGACATGGAGTGTATTTTTAGGATTACGAAAATATATATTTGTCCTACATTTTTAGAGTTAATTGGGTTGATTCATCAAGAGTCCCATTGTTAGATGTTCTCAATCCATCAAGATGTGGTGAATATATCATGATCTATAGAGGCACATTTGGTGGTGCGGGCTTACGAGAGATATCACAACCTTCATGGCTGGGTGATTTGAACTTTCACCAAGTAAAGTACGAGCACTAGAGTCCAGGAAGATTGACTCTGTGGTTACCCATTTAAGTATTAAAGGAGTGTATAGTAACGAACTTTGTGGCAGACTTACCATTTTCCATTAGAGTGTTTGATTCGATTTAGATCATCATAGATCGATGGACTAAAGTATCCCACTTTTTGCTTATTCATACTGTCTATAGATTAGTTTACATTTACCTATGAGAGATTAATTGTTTACACGGGGACCAATGTCTATCAGTTTAGACAATGACTCTCAGTTCTCTTGCATTCTTGGGGGTCTATTGAGAGTGAGTTGGGTACTCGGGTTGAGCTTAGTATAACTTTTCATCTTTAGATAGATGGCCAGTCAGGAAGGACTACTTAGTTTTAATTGGACATGTTTCAGGATTACTTTATTGATTTCATTGGCTAGTGGGATGAGTCTTTGGCTTTAGTAGAGTTTGTACATAATAATAGTTACTATTAATGCATTCAGATGGCAACATTCAAGGAATTATATCGTAGGAGATTTCATTCTCCAGTGGGCTAGTTTTATCTTCTTGAGCTTCAGACATAAGGTAATAACTTATAAGAGATTCTATGGATAGTGTCGATATGATCCAGAAACAACTCCATACTACCCTGAGTAGATGAAATTGTTATGCCATCTGAAAGCTAAGACCTTTGGAGTTCATAGTTGGAGATATTGTATTCCTATTATTGTAGCCCATCAAGGGCATGATAATGTTTTCGATGAAGGGAAAGTAAACCCTAGATTTATAAGTCCTTTTAATATTTCAAGTTGGGGTGGTGTCTTATGAGATAGCCTTACCTCAAGATCTTTTATATGTGAACCCTATATTTCATACCTCTAGGATGATACAATCTATCCCAGATGAGTCTTGCATTCATATGTGGGATTTAGCTCAGCTTGATGAGTAATTGAGTTTTGACGATGATGCCATTCTAAATAGGCAGGTGATAATGCTCAAACTACTCTCCAAAAAAAATTAAAAGAGTAGGCAGTCATGTAAATAAAAATACCCAACTAAGAGCCAGGATCGAATCCCACACGGAGTAGTTTCACGTTAAGGATCCAATTTTACTTAATAAATATGCAACTAATTTAATTTTATTGAAAGTTAAGTTGGGTGAATCATTCACCAAAAATGTATCATGTAGTTTCTAGATAAAGTAAGAATCATCAATTAAAGAAAATAAGGATTAACCAAGAATAAGTAATGTAGGGATGTAAGGGAGTTCATTAATAATATTTAGGGGAAAATTTTATTTCTCAATAATGACAAACAAGTATGAATATGTTGGGTCATTTTTGATGACACTAGTCTTCTTTCAATCTCATAGAAGAAATACATATAATATCTTTCTCTCATCAATGTGCAAAGCTCAAAAAATCAATACATTGCTTCAATTACATAGGTTTACAAAGATTACAAACATCGAAACATTTATCCACTCTTACCGGTTTTTTTCAAGAACCAATTTGAAATTTAATGTAGAATTAAGTTGGCCACCTTAATTTTTAAATTACCCACATGTTAATTAGCTAAAATTCATTGAAATTAACTAGGAAAACAATTAAATACAACATAACCACTAATTATTCTAAACACAAACCTCGTAATTACACCCTTCTATATTAGGGATTTAGCCACCTATCACAAAGAGTCATAGAATTATACGTTTTATGATATTAACCATGAGTTACATAAAATTCAACAGTTATAATATTCACTTTGTTTCCACCTTCAATTTGCCAATTACAGGGTTGAAATATAAAACTTTACACATGAATTTGTGTTGTAGTGTTTTCTCTCAAGTTTCTAAGTGCAAAATTGTTAGCGGATTGTTGGGGCATGTTCCTAAGCCTTTCTTGTCTGTATATCAGTGACTGATCATCTTCTGTCTCATTTCACTCAATACTTACCTCAATATTGAAAATAAATTTGGGGTTTTAGAGACTAACCTTCATTAGTAATCCGATAATATTTTGTAATGTTAGGAAACAAAGAAATCCAACCCCACACACTAATTACAATCTAAAATACTAATTCAAGATGAAAATATAGAAAATAATAACTTTGGTGTGATATTGTAGAGTTTGAAACGAGGGAAAATGAGAGACTTAAAAATTTGACCTTTGGACCTTATATAACTGTTTAGTTCTCGTACATTTGGAGACATTAGTCGTACTTACCGAACCACTCAGCAAGTCGCCTAGTATTTTTTTATCTCGCCTTTTTTTCAAAGTATGAAATTTGCAGTGGTAATATCGGTGGTCTGCTTTTGGATCGCCAAGTAGGTTGGCGATTCACGGAGCTGCTTTCAAGTACTCCAATTTTTACATAATCAATACTACTCATATATTGAACCAAACGGTGGAGTTTAGCTGGGCTCCCATGCCGTTTGGCTTCTCGATGAATGGATCTTCTGCCTCCAATCATTAGACGTTCCACACTTTCCTTATTTTATTCTGCAACATTGATACACCATTATTTAACTAATTAAAATGATATAGTTACAACCTTGGGTTGCCTCCAAAGAATTCGTTGTTTAACGTTGTGGCTCGATGTAGGTCCTGCCTCACTCTTTGGTATTAGAGCTAGACCTAGTGTCACTAGGTTAATCCACTATATTGTCAGGGTGGAGCTCAGTCATTGAAAATATCAGGAGTGATTTAATGTTGTTAATTGATCCAGTGTGAGATCCAATCAATTGGTTCAACGCTTTAAAATTATCTCCCATTTCGTTCATCAATCCGTCTTGATCGGTGATCTTTTGAAGAATGATTTGAAGTGTGCCCTCAACACGACTTTTCTCATCTTCTCTAGACTTATTCGGCCCATGAATAAGTATGTACCCTCCTTTGGCGTTAGCATTGGTTTTTCACCTTAAATATTTTGGTGGTAAAGTCGTTTAGTACTAACATAGTTAGGTTGAATCACCCTCGACTTCTCGATCTCCCTCAACTGACTTTCGACACACTCCTTAATCAATGCTTAGAGGACCTGAAAACACAAACAGCTAAAAGCAAAAACAAAAAAACATGAGAAACAAAACAAAAGTAAAAGTAAAATTAGTAAACTACACTAAAAAGAACAAAACCTCTATTGAACTACATCTTCACGTGACACCACTCCCTATTAATGGCACCATTTTGATGCTTCTTGTGATACCGTAATCAACGAACTAGCCTATAGTCTAAGTGTCTGCGAAATGAAGGGAGTATAGTAACCCAACAAAGGGCTGGGGTCATGTCCCAAAGGAACGGTAGTAAAATAGAAGCTAAACTAGACTTTCCATTCTGGTTAGTAATATTTTGAGAAATTATCGAATTAAAGCAAAGTAATTTAATTTTTGACATTGAAGTGTCAATATAAAAAGGGTTTGTCACAAGTTTGGTAAAAACAGTAAAAACAAAGGGGGATCAATTATGAGAAAAGTTCTTGGGATGTGAGAAATAACCATATACACCTAAATTGATAAAGAAATCAAATGGCTATAAGAAACTAAACCTTAATATGAAAAATGGAAGGAAAATAGAGAAGACCCACTACCAATTAGATGAAGAAGACCTCATTTCTTCAAGTCTCCTAGAAAACCTACTCCAAATTTGAAATAAAAATATTAAACTGAAAATCTAAGTCTCAAAATCACAAAATTATATCTCTACTTACTTATTCCTCCTCTAAAAATAATAAAGATTTTAATATTATAGACTTAAAAAATTTTGCTGGCAACGCCAGTCGCAAACGCCGAGTAATTCGATGTATCACCCTTCTTCAAGATCATCACCGTTAGTGTTTTTCCTTCATCGTCTACGCATTATGGAACATTGGGAAGAATAATTTTGCTTCGCTGAACTAATTGGTGAAGCGCCGACTGATTCTTATGATCACATTTTTGTTCCGCTTCCTTTAAAGCTTCACTTGCTTAAACAAAATGGAAATATACATTCTTTTAACTAATAACTAAGTATACTTGGTGATTCTTAGGTGTTACCATCTATTTTCATCCTTTTTTCCCGTTTTGCGCCTAAGTGTCCATGCTTACACTATGATCTCAAATACTTGAAATTTAAGTGTTTTCATCAGATACTGATATAGAATGAGCATTGAGGACACTATTTCCATAAAAATAGGGCACAAAATGAGTCCAATATGATGAATTATCAATCATGATAAATAGAAATAGAGTACCTTCGTAGTTTAGCCGAAAATTTCAAAAACCTCCCCCATCATAAAAAGGAAGAATCCTTAATAAAATGGACATTTGGGTGATGTTCTTCAGAGTGAATGGGCATATACATCCAAAAATATGTGAATGTTCTCATGGGGGTCCTCATTAGCAAGAACCCCAAACATTCCTTTCATTTTGAGTCATTGAAGCATAATACAATAGAATGTAAGATCTCTTACACACTTCTTGAATATGGACACATGGAAACCTAATGTACTGATGTTAAAGAATTAGGCAAATCATAATCATAAGTGACTTAACCAAGACGGCTCAAAATATTTATACGGGCCTACATATTAAGAACTAACGTCTATTTCTCATCAAATCTCATTACACCATTTTAAGTTGAAATTTTAAAGTAAGCCTAATCATCAACATAAAATTTAATGTCTCTTTTTCTAACATCGACCTAGGAGTTTTGTTGACTTTGATTCGTTTAGACAAATATTTTCCATAGCCTTAAGCACGCACCTGAGAGCTTCAAACAAACTTCACTAACTTCAAACAAAACTATAAGAGATCAACACCTCATACCACAAAGAGCCTCAAAGGGACCCGTAAAAATAGTTGAAGATAGTTATTGTTATATGCCAACTTAATTAGAGGAAAATGAACATCCCAATTAATGTTGAAGTCAATCAAATAATCTCTAAACATATCTTCCAAAGTTTGCATAATATGCTCCGCTTGTCCATCAGTTTGAGGATGAAAGGTCGTACTAATCTTGACATGAGTACCAAGGCCTTTGTGGACAAATTTCTATAATTGAGAATTAAATTGGCTACTATGATCACAGATAATTGATACGAGAACTCCATGCAACCTAAACATTTCCCTTAGATAAAACTTATCATAATCCTCCACCAAATAAGTAAACTTTAAAGGAATCAAATGAGCGGACATCGTAATACAATCTATAATAACCCAAATCGAGTCATGTTGCCGCTGACTGTGGGGTCAACAAAAAATAGAGTCCATATTCAAATCTTCTCTTTTCTATCTAGGAATACTAATAACATTGAACAAACCTCCCGACTTGTGATTATCAAGTTTCACTTTTTTATAATAAGGTAACTTAGCAACAAATTCCACTATATCATGTTTCATCCCATTCCATTAATAGACCTCCCGCAAGTCACAAGACATCTTGTTCTCTCCCCGGTGAGTGTAATATAAAAAATTATGGGCTTCTGATAACATTTTGTTTCTCAAATCATCAGCATTTGGAAAACATAAAAGATCTTTATGTGGAATCACACCATCTCCCCTTCGCAAAAATCGTCAACGAACGTTTTAAGCACATGTTCCTTCAACTCAACCAAAACCGAATCAACACATTGCTTAGCTTTCACATCCAAAACAAAAGATGAATCAACACCATTATGAACAATAACCCCACCTTCACTCTAATAAAAATATTGAGTACCTATGAGTAGTCTATGAACATCATGAATCATTTGGTTATTACACGCAACAACATGCAAAACACTAGTCATGGACATTCGACTTAAGGCATCAACCACCACATTGGCTTTGTCCAGGTTATAAAGGACACTTATATTATAGTCCTTCTAGAGTTCTATCCATCTACATTGATAAATTTTAGATCTTTTTACTCGAACACATATTGAAAACTTTTTTGGTCAGTCAAGACATCAATAAGGACACCACATAAGTAATGCGTCAAAATATTTATGGCAAAAGAAGCTGTTGGTAGTTCCAAATCATTAGTAGTAGAGTTCGTTTCATGAATCTTAAGTTGCGTTGAAGCATATGTAATGACTTTCTAATTTTTCATAGGAATACATCTAAATCCAATACTTAGAGCATCACCATAAATAACAAACCTGACGTAACCTTCTTGTGAAGTCTAAATTGTAGCGGAGGTATGTCTTATCTTTCCCCTCTTGAAAACTCTTCTCACATTATTCTGACCATAAGAACTTAAATTTCTTTTTGGGTCGATGAAACCAATGGAGAGAATCAAATAAAAATCTTCCAAAAGCCTTCTATAATATCAACTCAAACCCTAAAACTTTGAATATATATATGAATAGAAGTCTTGGCTTATTTTTAACCGCATTTGTCTTCTTCGGATCTACTTCTCTACCCTTAGTTGAAAAAATGTGACATAGAAAGTCCAGATCTCTCAAGAAAACTCGCTTTACTAAACTTTGCAAATAGTTTTGGTCCTTGAAAACTTAAAACATAATAATCAAATGGTCGACATGCTTATCCTCACTATATATATAAATTAGGATGTATCAATACACACAATAACAATATATCATGATTTTATATAAGCACTCTATTCATCCAGTCCATGGATGCGGTGGGAATATTATTCAAACAAAATGATATTATCAAAATTTCGTAATGAGCATACCAAGTGAAAAAAATTCTTCTTCGGTATTTAATGTCTGTTTACCCTCAATTTGTGATAGCCCGATCAGAGGTTGATCTTTTATAACTAACTCTCTCATTGGAGTTTATACAAAAATCATGTACCCATGCAAGATGATACTTTTTCTCGATTGTAACCTTGTTCATTTGCCAGTAGTCAACACACATGTGAAGTGAACCATCTTATTGTGAAAAAAATTAAAAGTTGAGCTCCCTATGAAGACATAATCGACCGGATGAAACCTTTAACATACAAATCTTCCAATTGATGCATTAAATCTTTAAATTGTGACAGAACCAAATAGTAAGGAGCAATAAAAATAGGTAGCATATTAAGGAGAAGTTCAGTACCGAAGTTTATTTCCCTTTTGGGAGGAACAGGGGTTAGATCATCTTGTAGTACTCACTATTGACAATGGGGACCCATTCAAGACTAGCACTTTTAGCATCTGTATTCCTAACCCTTACAAGATGATATATGCAACCATTAAAAATTATTTTTATAGGTTGAAGACAAGAACTAATATGATTCTTAGTCATAGAAATTCCCCCTTTCTACTATAAAATGGGCTTCTTTAAAAATTAAACTTAACCACTCGAGTTCGACAATTAACATAAGTGTAACAATAATTGACCAAATCTATATCAAGAATAACATCGAAGTCGAAAATATCGAGCTCTACAAGGTCAACATAAGTAAGTCTATGAGACAAGGATACATGACCATTTCTATAGACGCGCTCAGTAATAGTGGATTCATTGATAAGAGTAGATATAGGAAATGGGTCTAACAAAATATCCAAACGTCAAATATAATAGCCGCATATGGTGTAAAAAAAAAATACAAAGTAGCACCACAATCAAGTAAAGCATAAATTCATGATGAAAGAATTTCAAGATATTATTTACTACATCAAGAGAACCCTCTTGGTTATGTCATGTTTGAAGTGAAAAAAATTGTTATTATTTGGAGAACAATAACCCAAACCACTAGGTGCAGGTTGCCTACAATATCTTTCTTTAGTAGTAAGTGATGGACAATCTCTTATCTTTTGAAGCTCTTACCACAACAAAAACAAACATCCATACCGGCTAAGCATTTATCACAATGCTTCCTTCCACACCTAGTACATGTTGACACAGAAGATCCACCACTATTTCCTCATTGGGGCTTAGGGTTAGAAATCCTAAATTTGTTGAACTTTGGAACCAGAGCGTTATTGAAACCATTATTAGAAAACCTTTTTTGGAATCTAGAACAACCATATCCATTGGACCTCAAATGTGAAAAGTGACCATAATAGGTTTTTACCCACTTTCCATCAAAGATCTTTACTTAATCTTATCTTCTTCTATTTGTTGAGCATGTTCCATTGAATGAGAGATACTTATTCCTTCGTACGATAAACCTAAATTATTATTTTGAACACACCTGATATAAATTTAGGGGTCTATTTGTTACTATTTATATTTATGTAGGTTTTAGTTATGCAGAGTTTAGTGATGCTGTTATAGTTATGCATGGTTTAATTATGCAGGTATTAGAAATGTACAATTTAGCTATGCAGGTATTAGTTATGCAGAGTTTAATTAGTTATGCATGTACTCCTTTTAAGTTACCTAGAGATCACAATACATTAATTATTAACTTTTAAATATGGAATTTATTGTAAATTAATATATATATTATTAAAATAAATAAGTAAATAAATAGTATAAGCCCTCCCACTTTTTGAATAAAAAGTAGGTAAAAGATATTCCCTCCATAATAAATTGGGACAGTTATTTTTTCATTTTTTTTATTTTTATAACATATAAAAATAAAATACAATTAAGATATTTAAAGTATGTTGCAATATCCTGTTTTCTATAATGTAAATATCTTGTTAATATGTTATATAAATTGTTTAATTTATACATTTTAATATACTTAATATATAATTATGTATAAATTCACATCCTAAAAAAAATAATTATGCATGTTAATTAAATAAGTGGAATATATTTAATAATATATAACATTACTATATGATTAACATATGTGCCACAAAAATATACACAATTCAACTTGTAACACTAATAAAATATTACATTTGGATATTCAATGAAAACAATAAATAAATTATTTGTAGATCAAAAAAATGAGAAAAGGGACAAATATAACTCAGAACTATCATAAATGGTATCTAAATACCACCCGTTATACAAGTAGAACTCTAATGCCACTACCGTCTAATTTTTGAAGTGTGTATGCCCTTTGGACTAAAAGAGGGACACCTGTCAGGATTTGAAAAATAAATTCAAAATTTATTTAATTTTTATTTTCAATTATAAAATTAACCCAAACAATAAAAAAACCACCCAAATAATCTTAGATCCGCACCAAAATTACAACCAAAATCCAATAGACGATCGTATTTGATTTCATAATTTCTAACAGAGAATTCATTAGAAAATTTCTCTTGTTCTTTAGTTAAATCTCATATTACATACTGAAGTTAAAGATATTCCCGTCAAAGAAACATTTAGTAAGATTAACTTAATTTTTTTTAATAGAATAAAGGACAGAAACAGCATTGGAAACTGTTCCAAGCAGCTCTGTCAGTGATTTCAATTAGAGGCAATTTTCTGTCGTGTTCTTTTCTTGCTTACCAATATATCTTTTTTTGTGGTACATTTTGAAAGTTAAGAATATTCCCATGCAACAAATTAGCTATGTCTTATGGAGTATCTTCTTGACCTCTATTGTTGAAGCTCTGTAGAGAGAGCTAGAGGTATGTTTGTTCCTACCCTCCCATATATCTGGTCTGATTTATGACTGATATTTATATTTCTCATTGTAATATGATTGTTGAATGTATTTCTGATTTTTAGATTTTCAAAGATCTTTTTTCTTTGCTTTCAGCCCTACAATATTATTTTTTCAAAGTTTAAGCTATATAAAAAATTTATTAAGTTCTGTCACTATTAATCCATTCAAAGGTCGCTTATTTAGTTTGTCGTAGCTGTTGGGGCAACTGTGAGGGAGAGATGAGCGAGTGGTGGTCAGGTTTCATTGTTGAAGGGTCACTACATCACTGATTATGCTGGAGTGACGGAGGTTAGGTTTGATAGTAGTCAGAGATGGTTTCGTATCTGGAGCTTCGCCGGATAAGATGGACTCGCTGTAGCTCTTAGTGTAACTGGTTATTGGACTAGAAAATAAAATTAGATTTAAAATCTGTGCAGGACTAAAATTATTTGGGTGGGTTTTTTTTTTTAATTATTCGAGTAAATTTTTGAATTGGAAATAAAAATTAAATAAAACTTTTATATGTTGTTAAGATCGTGACATGTGTCCCTGTGTTAGTCCAAAGGATCTAAACGTTCCAAAAATTAGACGGTAGGGGCATATCAGTTCTAAAAGTATAACAAAAGATATTTAGATATCATTTACAATAGTTCGGGAGTATTTTTTGTCATTTTCCCCTCAAAAATAAAAAAAACTGAAAGTTAGGAAAATAGTATAGTTAGGTAGAGATTTAATCAATAAACAAATTAATAGAGGTAAATATGCAATTTATTGTTTTAATATATGTATAGCTAATACCTGCATAACTTATTTTACCTTCTACCCTGCATAACTTATTCATAAATTCCCTCATAAGCTAAGTATCTATTAATTATGCAGGACTACAAAAACATAACCAGACACCGCATAGAATTAATACATGAATAATTTTTATACAAAATAAAGAATCCTACCAACCATACATGGTACACTTTATATTCACTTTTCCACCTAATAAAAAAAATTCTAGCAAACATATTAAAATTAATGCAACTATTTACACATGAATAAAATGCAACTTATACAGTAACCAAATAACCCCTTATAGAATAACATTGAATATATATTACAAAAAAAAATAAATAATAGAAAGTTCCGTACTTTCATATAGTTAATTTACTCATAATTTTACGTGGCATTTTACTACATATATGGTACTTAAAATTAATATTCTCTATATTATATTATTATACCTATTTTTGATAATTTTAATTGCCTTCTAGTTAAAAAAAACTGTAAAATGAATTTATCATCGTGAATATAACTCATTTGAGTAAATTATTTCATATGACATTCATTATTACAATTTAATTTAACATTTAAGTAATATTATATTATAATATTCTTGTAGTATTACATTAAAATAAAAATCCTAAATTATTATATATTTTTTTCCAAAAAACTATAGAAATATTGTCAATTTTAGCGAAAATTCAAAACCAATTCCAACCCCTCATTAAGTTGATTCAATTAATGACCCAAAAAAACAACCCATAACCCGACATATTTTATCATTTTATACTCCACCGTTCAATCAATTTAACCGGATGGTCCACACTTCTCCCTTTTAAGTTTTATTTCTTTTTACCATTAGAAAATTAACAACTATCAAGTGTCAACTAGAACTAGGGCTTAAACGTTTCTTCTTTTTTTTTCCATTTTGCCCCACACATTTTAGGTTACAACTTTCAATTTTTCAAGTAAAACCAGCTACCCAACGATCACCGCCAGCAGTGAGCGCAACCACCAGGGTAACAACAAGTGTCACGACCACGACATCAACCAACGCTGCGACCAGAATTGTCAATCAGCAACAAACGAGTCAGCGACTATCAATTTCAACCATGGCCCATGGTATTCGTTCAACATGCTTATGTTTTTTCTTCCATTTTTTTTATTTTTGTATGAATTGTGAAATTATTTTTTTGTACAAACAAAAATCGAACCGAATTAATAGAACTAAACTGAAATAATTTAGTTAGATGATCAGTAACACTATTGGAAGAACTTAAAACAAAATAAAAAATTGAAACTGGACTGAATTATCAAATACCCAGCCTCCTATGTGAATCTGTAAAGTTTTCTCTTTAATTTTTGAATCCTATTTCACCTTTTATTCTTCCTTTATTCATTCATAGTAAGATTTGGATTAAAAAAAAACAAAGATCAGAGAGGAACTTTCACCATAAATTGTTCCCCGAAAGTGGAAATGAAGATATCACAATATATTTACATAAATGTTTAAATACATGTGAAATGGGGTAATAAATATTATTTCTTATCTAAATACCTATTGATTTCTATCCATGTTTATATGATTTATTTTGATGTCGTTTTTTTAAAAATATTTTTGAAAAGGGAAATTATGGAGGAGATTACCAAGTGGGGAATCAATCTCTAACGAATAATGCAAAATTTTCAGGTAATTAACTAACTAAGCTACTAAAATTTCTCTTATTAAATTTGTCCCTTTGTTTTTTCATTTTTCATTTTCATAATTTTATCCTTTCCTTGATACATGACATATAATTCATCGAGACAAATTTGTTGATTTTTTTAAAAACAGAAATACTCCTTACTATTTCTGGTCAAGTTTTGAATTCTATGATAAACTCAACCTTCCCCATTTAGAAACCTGAATTATGAACTTGATCATAACTAGGGACCTAACTTCCAATCCTAAACATGAATCGATTGGATCCTAAGTCCCTCATCTAAAACATGCGTTTGAGAGTCGAGACTCATACTCAACACTTTATTCTTAATTCTTGAATTGATGTAATCTTAATATGTGATTCCCGAAGTGAGATCCAAACTTTACAAGACTCAATCATATGTTAGTATCAAGGTCAGATTCTGGTTTGGATATGTATCTTAAATCTTAGTTTAGTATAAGGCTATGAATTAGGTCGTGAGTGAACATCGCAACTTGATCCATGGTGTGTGTCGGTGGTCCGGGTTTGGGTTATGGCATAATCTGGTTGAGGATCATGGTTTTTGGTGGAGTCGAGGTCAGGGTGAGGTGTCAGCCTCTTCTTTATTTTCTCGGTTTGTGATTCTGTGCTAGTTAACCCACAAATTATTATAACAAAACTTCATGATTAAAATAATGGTGGAAA
The DNA here is from genome assembly GCA_027704785.1 of Solanum chmielewskii. NCBI lineage: Eukaryota > Viridiplantae > Streptophyta > Magnoliopsida > Solanales > Solanaceae > Solanum > Solanum chmielewskii. Next base: position 35,275,731 of record JAKWIX010000328.1, on the reverse strand, counting down.
CTCATTTTCACCCCAAATTTGCTTTAAATACCAAACTCCCCCCTCAACTTTTAACAATAATCAACCTCCTTCCCCTCCTTTTATCTATGCATTGTCTATTTTATCCTTTTTATATCACATATAAGTAATGTCTCTTCACATGATGTATGATTTATTCTTTTAACATTATAAGTATCAGTACACGGAATTTGACTTTTAAAGACCATTTGTTAACGAAGGTAGAAAAATCCCGTCGTTATAAGTACATTTACAATGACCAAAAGAATTTCCTGTCATCAAAATTAATTTTTAGTTAAGTACTAACAAGGGGATACGCAGTTCATAAAAGATTTATTACCCCATCTTTAAAACTGTCACAACTCAAACCGTCGTGAGTGACACCTACACTAACTCTCTTGTGGGAGAACAAATACTACAGCCCAACTGGGCAATTTAACAAAGAACTAAAGAATTAAAGATATGGAAGCAGGCTTAAATAAATAAATAATAATTAAGGAGTTCCAATAAATTAGAAAGTCTAATGAAAGAATTAAACTAAAACTAATGCGGAAATACTCCCTAGAATCTAAAATTTAATGTACCAAAACTCTAATCAACAAGTCTAAGAAAGTGGGTACAACCCAAACTAAACAACTGAATTATCTAATGAACTAGTCTAAGTCTAAAGGACATGGACAAAACAAAAAAAGAGAACTCATTGCAGCCTGGAAGAACTGGCTCACAATTAAATTTTATTCCATCACTAATCTTCTAAATGATGTATGTCAGTAGCTTTCTGAAGATGTCATGTACTCAACAAAAAAAGAGCACGTGTAGTATTAGTACACAACCACATTGTACTATAGGAGCACGTGGCTATACAACTAAGTGCACTATAAGCAAGTCATTACAACATCATAAAAATGTATACATTGAACACATACAATACTAATATATTTTAGGATCAATATATGTCATGACCCAAAACAAGTCGTGAGTGGTATCCACACTTAACTACCTAGGTGGACGAACCAAGAAATTCAAATCCCAACATGTATAAATAGTTCAACTGTGAATAACAAAATATTGCGGAAGCTCCAAAATTTATTAACTATCGTTTCCCAAAGCCTGAAAGTCATCACAACAAGGACATCTAATCTCTAATTACTAAGTCTAAGAGTATCAAAGTTACAAAAATAAATGAATAAAATGTTATGTGTCCGAAAGTATAGGACATCATGTCAAGACCGAAAGAATACAAAATGAGCTTGAATAAATAGCTTACCCTGGAACATGAGATAAGGGAGGCTGGCTAGAGCTGAGGGAAATCTGAAGTCATAGGTATACTCGCTGCATTTCATAAAAGGAAAACAAATAAAAATACAAGTAGAACTCAGTACGGGGGCAACATGTACTGAGTAGGTATCATCGGCCAACCCAAAATAGGAACTAATATACAATAAATAATATTAGTAACTCAATTATAGCACTTAAAAGGTGATAAACGACAAAAAACATGAACAAGTATCAAAAACATTAAAGTAAGCTCGTAATAAGTCAATGATATCAAGATCACATATGAGGACTCATGCCTCCAAACCAAACCATTTTGGGAGTTGACTTCTTTGATATTGAGTACCTTCTATTAATTCAACATGTTTTCCTTTGATATTGCCGTGTTTGTAAGTGACACTCCGATCCAAGAATAACGTGTCAAAACGTGACACTCCGATCCAAGAATACCGTGTCGGAACGTGACACTCCGATCAAAAAATATCGTATCGGAACGTGACACCGATCCAAGAATATCATTAATTTATCATTTAATCGAGAGGTTCAAGATTATAAATTCCATGGTCTCAGGATTTCAGACCATTCACAGAACACACAACCAAGCCACAAAACCACACAATGAAGTATGTATAAAACTTCACAGTATCATTCAATGGATATCAATCACTATTATGAGTTTACCATCATATAGCATAAACCATAACCTACCTCCACCGAAAAACCGAAATCAAGTAAGCTACTTCTCCAATACTTTTCCTTTCCTCAATGCCTCGGAACATTGTCTATCTATCAAGTATATATGCATATTTTATAAGTTAACGAGTCCATTAACACTCATATTATTATAATAACTTTTGTAAATTTTGATGTCAACTAGTATGTCAACTTTCGTATTTCTCAAATTTCCAACCTAGAGTTAAGTCTTAATTTCTCAAATTACCATAACTTAATGGAATTGAAATAATACAATACCTTAATATTTAATTATATATCTCAATATAAAAAAAACTCAATCATAATATAATAACAAAAGGATAATAATAAATATTCAAAATTGAATCGTCTAATTAGGAAACAGTGGCAACACTTCTGAAACAAAACAGTAATATGTCCTAATATTTGGACAATCCATTCAAATATAAGCATATATATATATATATATATGTATATGAATCACTTTCTCATCATTAGACTTCCCTCACTTTTTTTTTCAAATAATAATTTCCACACTTATAACTTTATCACTTTTAAAAATAATAAAATAATATTAACGATAATCAATCCACCAAACCATCCATTGTTTATAATATAAAATTGAGAATTTAATTAACTTTCTACCTTAATAGTTTCTGTCGATATTTATCCATGGCGTTGAGAATCAAAACCAAGAGTTCTGAGCAGTTTGTGGTATAACCTTATAATATTAACCCTAATTATTATATGACTAACTATAAATATAGTAAAAGTTGTTCATTACTAATTTTAATGTTATTTTTCTTGAACACCAACTAAATAAAATATAGAATCTACCCGTAAGTTTCATAATTGTCTAATATCTAAAAATACCCTTTGTAAAGTTTACGGAAAGAATCAAAAAAATTTTAGTTCTCAAAACAACCTAACAAGTCTTTACAATAGGTACCAATTTACCCACCGTTCGTCCTCGAACGATCAAAAGAAAGGTGAGAGTAGGAAGGGTAGTTGTCTCAACGATTCATTCAAAAATATTAGTTCTCAAGGCCTCACCTTAAATGTAGCAAACCAACAATTTGAATACCTACACATCCTCTCATAAAATGCATCAAATTGGGTCATTTCGATACTCCAATGATGTCTACTATTATATGTAAACTCAACTGACAACATAAAATATTCTCAATGCCAAGTTAAAGTTAATTGTACACACGTCTGCAACATATTCTCAATGACATTGACACAATAATCAAGACAAGTTTTCCACATTACCATGGTAAAATCCTACATCAATATTGGTTACAATATGAAGTGAACCCGAACCAATCACCACACACCTATAATACCGAAACCACTCTTATTAAGATTTTCCTCTCACATAAAATATTTCCTCGACCTTAATCTACAAACATATGATCGTTAAACATTAAGTAATCATCTAGGAGAAAAGAACTCAGATGATCTAAAGATGGAAATGATTAAGTAATCACCATCGAGTGATACACCCAAGCATACATAACCTCTAACAACATGATCGAAATTTTAGATTAGTAGCAATTATAGATAAACCTCAAGAATGATAAAACTAGAACCAATGGTCCTCACATTCAATCACACATAGCCAAAACATGATACCGAGGATGAGATAAATCTTAAGTCTATCGAAAAACTATAAATTTTCATGGTAGCTTAACTATAAATTCTCATAAGCAAAGTGGTACATGTAGAACCACTCAAATATTTAAACTACACCAAGAAAAAACTTAATATGTCATATCGAAAATAACCAAGGTGGAATAACTCCAAATACCCCTTCCATAGTGTCCATATAGAACATTTTCATTCAACTAACTCTATCTCTTTGATTTTCTATCAATCCAAAATCACCAATTTAGTCAATATTATAATTGCATATTCACTTCGTTTATCAAACCCCACATCCACTGAAGTCAACACTCTTAATACTAACAAAACATCATAACCACATCGATCTTCAACCCTACTCCCAAACCATCATTAGTATCAAAGTTTTTTCATCAAATATATATTCAACCAATAGTTATCTTTCTTTTTATTTAAACATTTCATGACAAATACGAGTCTCATTCAAGAATAAATCACATAGTAACGTAAATATGAGTTAGGATGGTGAAATGTGAAGAAAATAACATTCAAAAAGATAAAATGTAAATATCATTCTGAGGTGGCTCGACGGTGTTTAAAAAAGACATGTGTCTTAGGCCCCAAATTTATGGGGCCTCATTTTTTATAATATTAGGTTATAAGTTATTTTTTTAAAAGAAATATTTAATACTATTTGTAGAAGAAATAAATAATTCATGAAAAATAAAGGGATTATTAGAATAAATTCAACATATTTAGAGTATTATATCTCATTAGAAATAATTTAAAATAAGAATGGTTATATTATCAGATGAAAACTAGAAAAAATCAATTATATAAGAGTTATTAACAATTTAAGTTTAAGGCCTCATTTCTAATGAAGAAGTGCAATGCAAAAGAACACCTTCTTTCTAGAGGCTTTGGTCAGTGAATTTTTACTTTGGGTCATTAATACGCTTAAGCGGCCACTATATAATTTTATTACAACTATAGCATATGATTTAAAAAAAAACATACTCTTATTTACTTTATCATAAATTATTATTTATTTGGTCTTTGGTATGCAAAACAAACTAATATATTTCTCTCTACTTTATCATATTGAAGTAACTTCTAAGCTTGACCATTTGAAAAGAGTGCAAATTCTCGACAAAAAATACTAAAACTAATCAACAATTTTTTCAAACTACATGAGTGCAATCAACACCTAAGATATCATTTATAGTAGGGAAAATACATCAAATCCCACTTGAACTTGACAGCAAAACTCACTTTAGAACTATAACTATACGGGCACTTAAATATCCCCCTTAACATCTTTGAACTGTATTAAATACAACCTTGAGAGTGGTTTACCACTTTCACCCGCCACACAGCCATGTAAGCACACGTCACATTCATGTAAACACCATGTCATGAATTTTGTTTTTGCTTATTCACCCTTTTATTAACTTAAACTCATTACACTAATCAATTAATTAAAAATGCGTTCTAAAATAAAACTGTCATATATTCTTCAACCCCCCCCCCCCCCCCCCTTTCTTCTTTCTTGATTTTCACCATTTTCAACCTTCACTAGCTTCCCTTTTTTCCGATTTTTCATCTTTCGATGGTTGTTTTCTTCTTCAACATTAATCAAATACTTAAATTTTCTTCTTCGAATTATCTCTCTTCCGCAAATTTTCCCATTGGAGAATAATATTTTTTGAAAATTAATTTTTTCTTAACAACTTAAATGAAAAATGAAGATTGTGTTAAAAGGTTGATCATCCCACATTTTTTGCATCACAACTAATAGAATTCCAAATGATTTACTTAAAATTCATGAAATTTTGCATTCAATAAATATAAATAGGGTGTTGAATTTTTGTGATTAATAAAGGACATGTGAGGTCAATGATGAATATGAAGGAAAAGTTTTAAAATGAAAGAAGAAAGGTATAAGAAGTGCTTCAATGGGGGAAGAAGACATTTGGGGAAGACAACAAAATAAATAGAGAACAAAAAAATTAAATACTCTTTAAAAATAATTGAACCTAAAAATTCCATTTAATTCTAAAAAATAAATTTCACATTCTTTTAACTTTAACTTGTAAAAAAATTGAAAACACTATTAGTTTGATATTGGCTAATAAAAAAGTGCCATTTGTATGATTTACCTTTCAATTTTTAATTTTTTTATTATTTCAGGCGCCTTGAGGAGAGTGACTACACTCACTTTACCACGTCAGCTCTTAGGGTAGTTTTTAATTAATTCTGAATTGTTAATTGGATATTTAAACGCTCGTATAGTTGAAGTATAAAAGTATGTTTTGCTGCGAAGTTCAAGGGGGATTTGATGTATTTTCCCTTTATAGTAATATCATTACCTCCATAATTAAATGCCAAAAATAGTATTTCTAACATCAAGTGAATGTGAAAAGCATTACAATTTCCAAATAAACTATGCCAGATTCATATTTAAGAAGAACTTGTTTTTACTTGTGTTGTCTAATGGGTAAAAAAAGATTAGTTTGAAACAAAAAATAACTATTTTACTGTTGTTTGTTGTCCTCACAAGCCATAACTTTTCATTGTATCGATCATACATTAAAATAATAAATAAAAAATAAATTATAGTAATACAGATTTAACATGTTTAATTAATTGATTTACGAATAATTTTTTTATATATCACAAATTATTTTTAAAATATAAAAAAATTAAAGGATAAAAAAATATAAATTCAATTGAATATAGATGTGTCACATCACCTTGTCTATAGTTAATTTGATATTTTATATAGATTGTTGCAAATTAAATATCAAACCTTATGTAAAATAATTAAACCAGATCATTTCTATGGAAATATTAAATCTTAATGTTGGACCTATGTCTCGTCTAGTAAATAACTTATATAAGCATTCAATTATAGAAATCTACAATAAAATAAAAGAGAAATACAATGAATCGAACTACAATAAAATAAAAGTGAGTGTATTTAATAAATTCATCAACAAGAGGAAAAAAACGAACTAGAAGAGAAAAAATATTAAGATAAAATACACTAGACCAAAAAACTATGGATATATAGAAACTAATAGGAAGCATTAAATTAAAATACTCGACAAATCAAGCATTTTTTTCGTCCTCGGCCTCGACCTTGTCATCCTTGTCGGCCTTATAACCATCTTTTTTCTTCGTGGTTTCTTGTTTATTCGTGTTCTTCTTCCTTTTTCTCTAAGCTAGAAGTAGACAGGGTATTATCATAGTCTTCTTCTCTCTCTGAGCTAAAAGTAGGTGGTGTATATCCATAGCCCTGTTCTTTTGCATCACGATCTGTATCATCCTCAAAAAAGGCATCATAATCGTGATTAGGATCAGAATCATGGTGTTAATGATGATATTAACGAAATAAAATTTTCTAAGAATGAAATTTATTTTTGTTGTTTGAAAGAAGAATTTTATTTTTTTTGTTTGGCAGATGATATTTAGAAATAAGTAGAATGTCATTTATAATTAAATTGATAAGAATGAATGGGTAAGATTACTAATAATGGATGAATTTTTTGGCATAGATATCGTTGATAAATATATCATTCGTGATTCTTTCAACTTTTAATAATTCTTTTAACTTTCCATACAAAATTTATCTCAAAGTATTGATAAAAAAATATTTCAATATAAATGCAAAACAATCTATATAAATTAGCTATTTAAATTTGAAAAGTAAAAAATAAGAATCAAAGAAATATAAGAACGAAAGAAAAGTGAAATTTAGAAGTTGTACTAAAAATACGTGGTGGGTAAATAATTATTTTAAGACACATCCTCTTTGTTTTACTTACCTCAAGTTCAAAAATATCATTTTATTAACGACTTCAGCAAATATCATTGAATTGGGAAAATTCAACTTATCATTAGACTTTTATTTGACTATTCTACTATTTTAAGTTTCATGACTTAAATTTCAAAAAGAAAAAGAAAAACAACAAAACAATAAGAAACTAAACTTTTGTTAGAAAAATATTGAATGTCTATCATATGGTAAGGAATAATTACAAAATTAAACTACTTGTTTTAAAGTGTTTGTATTATAGTGAATGTCTATCATGTGGAGTCCTATAAGGATATATTAAAGAGTCCTACTTGGGGAGCAAGTTGTATTTCCCATTTAAATAGAGGGCTCCTTTTATTGTAAAATCATTCATCAAGAGGAATAATAAGTCTTCTCTTTTCTTATCTCTAGTTTCTTCTTATTATTCAATAGTTTCATAATAAGTTATCAACATGAGATGTTACTTTTTCAAAAAGTGAAGGTTAGGTTTGAAGAATTAATAAGGTATTGTTTAATCTTTTAGTTTTAATTTTAATGGCCAATCTTACGAAACAAGAGTTCATTGCCCTTCAAAGTTCGTTCAGGAACTACCTCTCATGGGTGTTGGATGCTTAAATCACCTTGATGCAATGGGTCTTTGAGACACCATAAAAGAAGAAAATAAGGCATCAAAGAAAAATTGTGGACGAGCAATGATATTCATGCATCATCATCTTGTTGAAATTCTAAAAATCAAATATCTGACACTTAAGGATCCACTTGATTTGATGAACAACCTTAAAGAAAGATATGACCACTTGAAGATGGTTATACACACAAAGTCACGATATGATTGGATGCATCTAAGGCTACAAACTTTAAGTCTATACATGAATATAATTTTTCCATGTTTAAAATTACTTCTCATTTGAAATTATGTGGAGAAACGGTTAGTTAGGATGATATGATGAAGAAAACATTCTCCACTTTTCATACCTCAAATGTGCTATTGCAGCATCAATATCGAGAGAATCGTTTTTAATGTATTCTGAACTACTTTCTCATCTTCTTGTGGCTGAGAAAAATAATGATTTATTAATCATGAAAATCGACCTACTGGATCTAAACCACTTCCTGAAGTGAATGAGGTGTATGCCCACCATGTTAGGAATAAAAAAGGCCGCGACCCTAATCGTGGTCATGGTCGTGGAGGTGGACGTGGTCTTGGAAGTGTACATTGTCATAATTATGGTCAAATGATAAAGGAAAAGACAAAAAGGCTCCTGACTTAAATTACTAGCGGGGCTGACCACGACCAGTATCTCAAATCGTGAAAGGGGACAAGAACTTTGAACAGGTTCGCAGTCTTTAATCGAGTGAGGTCTAGGTTATGAGGTCTATTTCACGTTCCCTACCATGGATCGTGTGAAGGACCACGGATCGTAAAGGTCCCCGTGGTCCTTACTAGGTCCTATAGTATGAAGGCCTTGCTTTACAGACCATCCCACGACCCATACAAAGGACCACGTACTTTGAAGGTTCTTGTGGTCCTCACTTGTGCTGGGGGTCTTAGGGGATCTCTAGGGGAGCCTACTTGCAAAACTTCTACGAACGCAACCACTGTCCATCGTAAGACCACGACCCATGAAATGTTTCATGGTCCGACATCAGCAGCCCGTGGAATCCAACTCCCCACCATGGGCTGGTCAACGGAATTTGGAACCCCTCATGATGTTTGAACTCCATCGGGGATCACTACTTCAAGTGAGTTTCTGTAATTTTTTCCTGGATCTGGTTTTTTAGCTGTTACAGTCACCTAGGCAAGGCTAATGTGGTAGTAGATGCCTTAAGCGGGAAGGTAGTTGCATTGAAAGTTTGGCTTCGTTAGTTGTGGAGGATTGACCAATGATTGTATACATTCTTTCCTTAGAGAAAAAGATGGTTAGACTTATATCTCTGAGCCACATAGTTTACTTGTGTGTGTGGAGGCTAGATCTTCCTTCATAGAAAAGATTAAGGCACACCACTTAGAGGATCCACAATTGAGTGATCCATGACACTGTTCTTAGTTGTAAAGCTGGGACGGTGAGCTAGACATGGAGTGTATCTTTAGGATTAAGAATAATATTTATGTTTTTATAGTGTTTGATTTAGTTGGGTGGATTCTTCAGGAGTCCTATTGTTACATGTTCTCTATCCATCCAGATATTGTTAATGTATCATGATCTATGGTGGTAGATTTGTTGGTGAGGGTTTACGGGGGAAATCACAACCTTCATAGCTGGGTGCTTTGAAATTTCAGCAAGTAAAGTACGAGCACTAGAGATCAGGAAGATTAACTCGGTGGCTACCCATTCAAGAACAAAACGAGTGTATAGCCATGGACTTTGTGGTAGGCTTACCATTTTCCATTAGAGGTTTTTATTCTATTTAGATCATTGTGGATCGATTGACTAAACCAGCCCACCTTTTACTTATTCATACTGCTTACAGATTGGTTCATATTTACCCAGAGAGATCAGTTGTTTGCATGGGGACAAGTGTCTATCACTTTAGACATTGTCACTTAGTTTACTTGCATTTATAGGGGTCTATTGAGAGTGAGTTGGGTACTCAGGTTGATCATAGTATAACTTTTCACCTTTAGATAGATGGACAGTCAAGAAGGACTACTTAGGTTTTATTAGACATGTGTCAGGCTTACTTTATTGATTTCATTGGCCAGTGGGATCAGTCTTTTGCTTTAGTTGAGTTTGCATATAATAATAGATACTCTTAGAGCATTCAGATGGCATCTTTCAAGGAATTATATGGTAGGAGATTTTCTTCTCTAGTGGTCTAGTTTGATCTTTTTAAGCTTTAGACATAAGGAAATAACTTATAAGATATTCTATGGATAATGTCGATGTGATCCAGAAACAACTCCATACTACACTGATTAGATGAAAGAGTTATGCTATGTGAAGGATACAACCTTTGGAGTTCATACTTGGTAATCCAGTGTTCCTATTATTGTAGCCCATGAAGGGCGTGATAATGTTTTGGAGGAAGGGAAAGTCATCCCCAGATTTATAAGTCCTTTTAGTATCTTGGGCGAGTTGGAATGGTGTCTTATGAGATATCCTTACCTCAAGATATTTTATGTGTGAACCCTATATTTCATATCTCTAGGATGATACACTATATCACAGATGGTCTTGCGTTCTTAAGTGGGATTTGGCTCTGTTTGAAGAGTAATTGAGTTTTGAGGATGATCATGTCGCCATTCTAAACAGGCAGGTGATAACTCTCAAGCTACTCTTAAAAAACAATTAAAACGATAGACAATCATTTTAAATAAAATTAAAACTAAGATCCAGGTTCGAATCCCACATGCAGTATTTTAACGTCAAAGATCAAGTTTTGCTTAGTATAAATTCAACTAATCTAACTTAAGTGAAAGGGAACTTGTGTGAATCATTCACCAAACATGTATGTAGTTTCTAAATAAAGTAAAAACAATCTAATAAAGAAAATAGGGAATAAACAAGAATAAATAGATCTAGGGGCGTAACAGAGTGAATTAATACTAATTAGGCGCAAATTTTATTTATCAATAATGATAAACAACTACACATATGTTGGGTCATATTTGATGACAGTATTCTTCTTTCAATCTCATAGAAGAAATACGTAGAATCTTCATTCTGTCATCAATGTGGAAAACTCAGCAACTCAATACTTTCCTTCAATTACATAGATTTAAAAATATTACAAACATCGAAACATTTATCCACTCTTACTGGTTTTTTTCAAGAACCAATTTGAAATTTAATGTAGAATTAAGTTGGCCACCTTAATTTCTAAATTACCCACATGTTAATTATCTCAAACTCATTGAAATTAACTAGGAAAACAATTAAATACAACATACCCATTAATTATTGTAAACACCCAACCTCATAATTACACCCTTCGATATTAGGGATTTAGCCACCTATCACAAAGAGTAATAGAATTATACATTTTATGATATCAACCATAATTACATGAAATTCAATAGTTATAATAATCACTTTATTTCAACCTACAATTTTCCAATTACAGGGGTGAAATATAAAAACATACACAAGAATTTGTGTTGTAGTGTTTTCTCTCAAGTTTCAAAGTGCAAATTTGTTAGCGGAGGGTTGGGGCATGTTCTTAAGCCTTTGTTGTCTTTATATCAGTGACTGATCATCTTATGTCTCATCCCACTCAATATTTACCTCAGGAACTACTCTTTTCTTTGTCACTTTTTTTTATCATTCTGCCTCTGCTTGGTTGGAGTTCTTCTCCTCCCCTCTTCGGAGACTTGAACCCCATTTGTTGATATGAATACCTTGTAGTTGCCTTCGTTTAGGGTTGCATATTAAGGTTTGTGCATACCATATCTGCAAATGGTTGTGATTAGTCAAAATAACAATAAAATGCAATCACACGAATTTGTTGCAAACATGTTAGCTATTCTACTAGGTGATTCGCCAAATATCTTTGGTGATTTAGGTCAAGCTCGTCGAGTGTATTAGCCTGCAATCTAGGCAAAATGGTGATGGAAAAGTCTACACGGCGAAACGCCGACTTAGTTCAGAGATGTCAAGGTTATCAACCAATGAAAACAGTGAGGAAGGTAAAAGGGCATGTAAAAGATGATCTAAAATATTATTGACAAATTGCTAAGTACTTTCGGCGATCACCAGTGTGTCTGCCGAAAGTTAAAGATCTTATAGCATGAAGGAGAAGAGTTAAAGGCGATCTATAATCAGTAGGTGAAACGCCAAATCATTCAGTGAGGTTGCCTTAACTCGCCCAATGACACAACATGTACATTAATAAATAAAACTCTCCAATACAATCTTAAAAAACAAAATCAAAGCATGAAAACATAAAATTCATACAAGACCCATAATTCGCTTCACCTCAGAGTACTTAGACTTCTTCCCCGATTTTAACAAATTTGGCTATTTAACTATAATTATCCTTTAGAACATTGTCACCCATTCCCTCATTGGATAATTTTTGTTATTTAGCACAAATGGTGAATTAATTAGAATTCACAAAAACAACATGACAACAATTAAGCAAAACCACTGCGATTTCAATCATTACAAAGAATAAACACCAAGACATTGGAGTATTTAACAATTTCGGGAAAAACTTTCAAACTAAAAAAACATAGATAACTTATTTTTATCATAGGGTCCCAACACACGTCACCTTGATACTATATGATTGCAAATGAGTTCAAAATTGTTGAAAATAGATTTTAGGTTTTAGAGACTAACCTTCATTGGTGATCAAATGTTATTTTCTAATGCTAGACAACAAAGAAACCAACTCCATTAACTAATTACAATATAAAATACTAATGCAAGATGAAAATCTTGAAAATAATAACTTTGGTGTGATCTTGGAGAGTTTGAAACGGGGGAAAATGAGAGACTAAAAAATTTGTCCTTTGGACCTTATATAACCGTTCAGTTCTTATCCATTTGGAGACATTAGTCATAATTACCGAACCACTCGGCGATTCGCCGAGCAGTCTTTTATCTCGCCTTTTTTTCAAAGTCTGAAATTTTCTGTGGTGAGTTCGGTGGTCTGCATTGATATCACCAAGTAGATTGGCGATTCAATGAGCTGCTTTCAAGTTTCCAAGTTTTACATTCTCTATACTACTCGTATATTGAGCAAAATGGTGGAGTTCAGCTGGGCTGGCCATCTTGTTTGGCTTCTCAATGAATGGATCTTCTACTGTCAATAATGAGACATTCCACACTTTCCTTATTTTATTATGCAACATTAATACACCATTATTTAACGAAGTAAAATCATATATTACAACCTTGGGTTACCTCCCAAGAAGTCCTTACTTAACGTTGCGGCTCAACGTAGGTCCTTTCACACTCTATGATATTAGATCTAGACCTAGTGTCACTAGATTAACATTAGGAGTGATTTAATATTGTAAATTGATATAATGTAAGATCCTATAAATTGGTTAAACGCTTTTAAATTCTCTTCCATTTCGTCCAACAATAGATCTTGATAGATGATGTTTTGAAGAATGATTTGATGTGTGACCTCAACATGACTTTTCTCATCTTCTATAGACTTATTCGGCCCATGAGTAGGCATATACCTTCTTTGGCATTTGCATTTGTTTTCCACCTCAAATATTTTGGTGGTAAAGTCTTTTAGTTTGGATACCAATGTAGTTAACTTAAAGTCACCGTCGACTTATCGATCTCCCTCAACTGACTTTCCACCCACTTATTAATCCATGCTTATAGGACCTGAAACACAAACAACTAAAAGGAAAAACAAAACAACAGGAGACACAAAAATAAAAGTAAAAGTAAAATTAGTAAACTACATTAAAAAGAACAAAAAACTCTAGTGAACTACATTATCACGTGACAACACTCCCTATTAGTGGCCCCATTTTGATGCTTTTTCTGATATCGTGATCTGTAAAACTAGCCTACAGTCTGACTGCTTACGAAATGAAGTGAGTATAGTAACCCAACCAAGGGCTAGGGTCGTGTCCCAAAGGAACGGTTGTAAAAATAGAAGCTAAACTATATTTTACGTTCTAGTTAGTAATATTTTTAGATATTATCGAATTAAAGAAAATTAATTTAATTTTTGACATTGAATTGTTAACATAAAAAGGATTTGTCATAGGTTCGGTAAAAACTGTAACAACAAAGGGTGATCAAGTATGGGGAAAAATTCTTGGTGTGTGAGCGCAATATAAGTCGAATTAAGCCGTTGGGTACATGTTTTTGATAAGAAATTTCCAAGATAATGATGACTAGGCTAAGATTTAGGTGAAAGTAAATCCCCTATCGGGAAAAAAGACCCATATCAAGTGGGTTCCTCTCGGACACCGACTCATCTAATAAAGACCAGCCTATGCCTTCCCACATCTCTCTTTTGATGATTAGTGTTAGGATATAGGACTAAGATTCACCCTCTTGGGCTGAACCTCATGTCCTCCCACCCCAATCCTTAGGCCATCAGTCTCGCGGTCTTGGTTTTGTGACCTCTCTCTCGAGAATGCCAAAACTAGATGCATGGTTTTGTATGTGCAACTACAAACCCATTAACTAAAACCACAATCACATGGTGAAATCAACATTAATATGCCTTCACTCTATAAACATTCAAGACCCAATCATAGTATTAATACATATTTGCTAAATTAGACCCCAAGAATGGGGGTTTTAGCCATATAACAAGCAATAACCATTTACACCTAAAATGATAAAGAAATCAAATGGGTATAAGAAATTAAACATTAATATGAGCAAAGGAAGAAGAATGGAGAAGACCCACTTCTTATTAGAGGAAGAAAACCTCGTTTCTTCAAGTCTCCCACAAAACCCTCTCCAAATTTGAAATAAAAATATTAAACTTAAAAGCGAAGTCTCAAAATTACAAAGTTATGTATCTACTTACTAATTCCTCCTCTAAAAGTAATAAAGAGTTTAATATTTATAGACTTCAAAATTTTTTGTGGCCAGGCTAGTTGCGAACACCGAGTTATTCGGCGATCCGCCCTTGCCTTCAGCGTCTATGAATTATGGATCATTGGGCAGAATAATTATGCTTCATGGAACTACTCGGCGAAGAACCGACTGATTCTTTTGATCGCCTTTTTGATCCACTTCCTTGAAGGCTTCGCTTGCTGAAAGAAAAGGGCAATACACATTCTTTAGGCTGATTGCTAATTATACTTGGCGATGCTTAAGTGTTCCTCTTCATCTCTTTTCATCCTTTTTTCCCGTTTTGCGCGTAAGTATCCATTCTCACACTAAAATTCAAATACTTGAAACATAAGAGTTTTCATTATTATTGTGGTAGAATGACCATTTGATGACACAATTTTCCATAAAAATAAGGCCCAAAATGAGTCAAATATGAGGATTCATCAATCATTCTTAATAGTAATTGAGTCCCTTTGTAGTTTTTGCCTTTCTTTCTCCTTTTGTGAAAATGACTCTTACTTCTTTTTCTTAAATAATTCTTTTATATTCTTTCATTTTTTTAAATGGCTTTGACTGAGTCACTTCTCTTATTCACTCTTTCTTTTCTTTTGTTTTCACATTAATCCTTTCATCCCCACTTTTCAAGACATTAGTGACAATAGCCACTCTCAACTCATGGCTTTGCCATGATTCGAGGTAGTCAATATCAAAGATTAGGTCAAGGCCAAGATGAGGTCAGTTTCCGCATTAGCCACCCTTAACATATGCTTTTGTTCTAAGTTGAGGTGCACATGTCCAAGGAGGGACCAAGGCCAATATATTATACCCAAGGAAGATGAGTTAGGATAGAACAAAAAGGTCCATTGTAAGCTTAAAATACTTGGATAAAAAAGGGGTCAATTTCATTTGGTTTTATTTTTTAGACTAAATATTGACTAATTTTTAGTAAGGTACTATGATTCTTTCCTAATTGTCTAACACAAATCTCCGTTCGCACGACTAACCGGGAAAGTTCTAGATAGGTACCAATAGTGGAACAATAAAAATTCCTCACACTCTCTTTACAGCTCATTACCCTATCAGATTATCGGGCACCTAGTTCGAGTGTTAGATTGAGGGTCATGCAATGGTGCATTTCTATGTCATGCTTAGAGCCAACACATTCAACATTCATTATGCCTAATCATGCAAACATTCTCTTAAAAAGGGGATATCATTCATATTTAGCCATCACGCTTCACATTTCACATTCATACTTTGTACAAGATACTACACATGCTGGTTCAACAGTGAAAATAACTAGTCTATTGGGGCAAAAGAACACATCCAAGAAAACCACCAAGAAAGGATCGTGAGTTGGGATACTCAGATTTCACCCTAGAAATCACTTTCCATTTACCCCAACCTAAAAAAATTACATGCAATTGTCCCCAATGCATAAGAAAAATAAAGCAAAGGTGGTACGTGAATCAAACCTGAGGCGCATATCACCGAATATCAACAATCCGGAGGGTTTGGTTTCCCAAAACACGCTCCCTCAGTATTAGGTCAACCATCAGTGGTGCCCACAGCAATATCTGCACCGTTAGTGGTGCTACTCTCCAAATCCGCTATCTGGAGCTAGACATCCTAGAAGCTAACTCATGAGCCCTCATATGCCGGGCCTCCTCATAAATTAATGAAGCTCTCCTCACAGATTCCAAGTCAGTACGCTTCCTCTTCCTAGCCAAAGCCTCCTCACTATCTTTGGACATGTACTACTTAGAATACTCATGTGGCAGGGGCAGCAATGCAATAGTGGTAGTGAACAGTGCATCAAGCACTGTATACTATGCGAGCTCTACAGGTGCGTCCTTAGGCTCGGGTACCCTCATATCTAAGATAGCATCAACATAAGCCCGTAGACTCTCCACAACTACCTAAAAATCATCAAATGAATGGTGGAAGCTAGGTGTGCTCCGACACTCAACTCAAAAGCAACGAGCCGCTGATGAACCGTATGAATACTCCTCTCAGTTTGCTGAGCTACCTTCTTCTCAATCCGGTCCTCAGCCTCAACAATAGACTTCTGCCTCAATTGTTTGATGTACCGCAACAAGGTGGCCATCTGGGTCTCTATTTTTGGTACCCTACAAAGAGGGACCATTGTTGTTCATTGGGATGTAAATCGGGAGGAACTCGGTACCCTACTAGAGCAGGGGTAGACTCGACTGGGGCGGTATCTGTAGGCTCTGATGTAGCATGATTATCCCCTTGGGCTTGCTCTACCGTATCCACAAAGTTCTCACTGAGTGGCTGCACATCTACTCTGGGCCCTGTTTTTGGTGTTGCGTCATTGGCCTCATCCCTAATGATACCGCTATGCACAGCCCCGATAGGAGTAAGAAAGACATCTATGAGCCAAATAGGCACTCCAACATTCCTGTATAGCTAAATAATCATGCATGCAAATGATTAAGTGGTAGAATCCTTAAAAGCCCCCTCATAAATGACATATATCAACACTCTCGCATAATAAATCTCAAACCTGGCGACCATAACTGCTACCAAGACCGCTCTATCCCAAGTAAGTATAATATCTGCAGCTGTGGGGATAGGAGGTAGTGGACCAAAAGCGCAGATGAACTTGGATGCAAATGTGAGGTTGACCTTCTTAATAAGGACTTTGGGGTCAATCACCCTGTCTTCTCTCTCACCGTATATGGATATCTGTTTGTCAATCCACCTCTTGGTGCACTCCCTCAGATCTCTATCCCACTGAAAATGGCCATTCTTGACCACGCCCACCTGTAGTAAAACTCTGGGGTGCGGGGACCTTTCCCCCACCAGTTGCCTCATTCTAAAGGAAGTGGCAAATAGTAGGATAAATATTCACCCGCCAGCCTTGAACTCGGACATATATGAGTGGTGTCTGCATGGCGAGGTTAGCCCTCCTTTCTAAAGAACCTCTGCGAGCCTCTACGTAAGAGTCGTAGAACTCTCGCACCATATCCTCGATCTAAGGTCCCACACTCCTATCCATCCACTCGAGCTCGTGGCGGGTCAATAAGTCACGTATCGTAGGTACTGTGTGTAGGCTACATGTCGGAACCCGCTGCTCCACTGTTAAAGTTTGAGTTATAAACCCTTGTGGTTTAGCAACTTAGCATCCTTGTAAATCTAGTATTGGCCCTCTACGTTGTAGCGATAGGGCTGATTAGTAACCAGTGAAGGGACCTCAAACTCGGGTGGCAGAACAGACTTTGAACTCTGGGCCTAATCAGACGAGGTATTTTTGGAAGGCTAGGCTGGGAGAGCGGCTCCCTGAGATTCATAACCAAAGACATTGGCCTTATTCTACCCTCTATAGTGGGACGACTTGGAACTGGAGGTTTTCTCAGAGCCAGATGCTCCCTCAGAACCCATTGCAGACCCAAAAAAGTTGCGGATTAGTATGTGCTCCTCATCAAACTAGGAGGCAGTGATTACGCCGCGCTCCACCTTCTTGGGAGTGCCCCGAGTGGCCCTTTTAGCAGCTGTCGGGGTATGGGTGCTGGGGGCACATACTTAGGTCCACGCTCATAATCGGATGATCCAATCAGGCACCAGGATTGTGCCAGAGAGTTGAACCGTCCCCTGGAAGAGACAATATCCATTTTGGGGGCCATTAGTACCTGAAAAGAGAGTTTTTAGTTTCATTGTAATCAGACTACACACACAAAAAAAGCAAAACAAAATATGGAAAAATAGGACAATCTTAGTGAAGAACTGCAAAATTGGGCGATGGGAACTAACAATAGTACGTCGATGAATCGAAGGTCCGTCGATGGATACTTAACAAATTTTAGAAGTAACATGTCCACAAAACTTGCAGTTACAAACGAATGACGTGCAAAATAGACCGTCGATAAATCAATGGACCGTAGTCCATTTCCATCGGCGGACGCTTAGAAAATTTTAGAATGCATTAGAGATCAGGGATTCAATTGGGAACGATAGACGTACAGAACGGACGATCAATCTACGGACCGTAGTCCATTTCAGTCGTCAAAAGGTTTAACAAATACAAGGTTCATCTATCAACGGACCCCATTGATCATCCATCGATCGACTGACAGTCCATAGGCGGAGTCTCATACTGTCGGTCAGAGAGATGTTTTTTAGACATTCTTTAACCCCTCACATGGACAATTTCAAGTATATACAACGACACACAATATTCAATAAAAATCAGCAAACAACCTCATCATTCCTAGGGCTACGATTACAAATTTTGATCCCATATTCTAAGAGACTATGAAGCCCTAAATCGGAAAAACAACAAAACAAACAACAGGCAGAGTTCGTTTAAATAGTTCCACCGCCAAATTAATTTTGACAAGTTACACATGTAAAGTTGTCCCTAAGTCAATACCCACATACAATCTATTCGGTTTCTCAAGCAAATGAACGAGAATTCATTGAGCAGATAAGAAAGACATAAATGCATGCTGTAGTGGAGTGAATGTGTGGGTGAAGTTTCAAAAACCCGTTACGGACAACAAACACCGATCAGAAAATGCTGGATATTGATGGGGAAATGGGGAACTAGGGTTCTGGGAATTTTTGGAAGTGGAGAGAATATGAAATTAGAAGAGAATTTAGAGTAATTGAATGTGGGAGTGGATGGGGGAATAATGGAATAAAGGGAGGGAAATGGTTTGGGAGAGAATATTAAAAGGTGTGGGATGGTAACTTAAAGGGTATTTTTTTATATAGCTGGTCGGGTCGGGTTTTAGGAACTAACGATTCCTCGTCGACGAACAATTAGTCAACCGACTGTATGTTGACTGATCCATCTACTGTACCCTAACATAGATGGAAATTCAAAAGAATACTTTGGACCTACGAAACCATTGATGAAAGATAATTCAGTCGATTGCTCGTCGATTGATTCACAGAGAAGTGCACCAGACCAATTTTTGAAGATTTCTTGTGTTTTGGTCCTTGAACATTTAAAACCCTTTTAGCCATTCTTCTTATGTTTTCTGGACACTTTATAGATGCGGACCCTAAACTATCTCTAGCTAACATACTAAAAAGTATATATAGAAAATTCCACATTACATTGATTAAATCAAAGCAATATGAAATAATGCAACTATTCCTACAAAGAAAAGAAAAACATATTGTTAGCTAGATGATGTACTTTGTGTTTCCTCCTAAGAAGTGCTTAAGTTAACGTTGCAGCACGATGCAAAACCCTTGTTTACTCAGACTTCATCAAGGTAATATGCCTCAACCCCTTTATGGGCACTCTGCGCATGGCTAAGGTAGATCTTGATTCTCTGCCCGTTGCACGTGAACCTCGCATCCTCCTAGTTTTCCAACTGAACCTTTCCATGTGGGGACACTTTAGTGACAAAGAATAGACCAGTCCGTTTGGACATGAATTTGCCGCGAAACAAGCATCCTAGAGTTAAACAGAAGTAATTAATCCCCAACTACAAATTTGCGCTTAACAAAATTTTTTGGTCATGGTAATTAATCTTTTCTTTGTAAAGGGCTGAACTTTCATATGCTTTTAGGAGACACTCATGAAGCTCATTTAACCAATTAATTCTCTGATCTACTACTTCATTCCAATCCACATTCAGTTTCTTCATCGCCAACATAGCCTTATGCTCTAACTCAACCAGCAAGTGATAAGCATTTCCATATACAAGTTGTTATGGAGAACTTCCTGTGGGAGTCTTGTATGTTATCCGGTAAGCCCAGAGAGTATCAATAAGACTCCTTGACCAATCCATCTTATTAGAATTCACCCATTTCGACAAGATCTTCTTATTTCTCTCCTGGACACCTCAACTAGCCCACTAGTTTGCGGATTGTATGGAGTGGCTACATTATGGCAAACCCCATATTTCTCAAATAACTCTTTTAACAATTTTTTGCAGAAGTGGGACCCCTATCACTGATAATAGTCCTGGTGTGCCAAATCTAGAAAATATGTTCTTTTTCAAGAACGCGGTGACATTTTTCCCTTCATTGTTGGTAAGTGCTATGGCTTCAACAAATTTTGACATAATCCATGCCCACAAGAATATATTTCATCACATGAGAACTCATAAACAAGGACATAAAATCTATGCCCCATACATCAAACAACTGAATTACTAGAATCAGATTCAAAGGGAGTTATTGCCTTCTCGAAATACCTCCATCTCTTTGGCACATATCAAATGCCTTGGAGAACTCATGTGGATCTTGGTGGATGGTTGGCCAATAGTTCTTACATTGAAAAATCTTATGGGCTGTCCGGATATCACTATAATGCCCACCTACAAGAGAGGAATGGCATGCCTCCAAAACACTTAGCATCTTAACTTCCAGCACACATGGCGAATAAGACCATCAACACAACTCTTGTATAAATACGGCTCATCCCAAAAGAACTTTTTCACATCATGAATGAATTTTTTCCTTTGATGGAAGGACAAGTCCGATTGAACTATATCACTATCCAAATAATTCACAAAATCAGCAAACCATGGAATCAAGTCATAAGAAGCGGGCAATACCTGCTCATCAGGGAAGCTATCATCAATTTAAGACTTTTCACCCAAATCTCGTATAGCTTCATCCTCTAATCTGTACATGTGATAGGCAACTTAATTTTCGGTCCGTTTTCTATCATTGACCTCAAAATAAAACACTTCCAATAGTAGTACACATATAATCAACCATGGTTTTGCCTCCTTATTTGCCATCAAATATCTGAAAGCAGAGTAGTCGGTATGCACTATGACTCTCGTGCCAACCAAATAGGAGCAAAAATTTTCCAAAACAAATACCAGTACAAGTAGCTCTTGTCCAATCACAGTGTAATTCTTTTGTGCTTAATTTTGGGCCTTACTAGCATATAAATGGAGTGAAGGATTATATCCCTTTTTTATCCCAAGACTACACCAACAACAACCCCAGTAGCATCACACATCACCTCATATAGATTAGTCCAATCCGGGGAAAAAATAATGCGTACAGACACCAACTTCTCCTTCAACTCTCCAAATGCTTTCTGTAGAAGCGCGCATGCCCAAGAAAACTCCTCACACCTTTTACAGAAATTGGTGGAGGAAGTCTCTTTATTACCTCAAATTTTGCTCGAACCTCTATACCCTACTCTAAGATGAGATTACCCAATACAATACCCTCTTTCACCATGAAGTGACATTTCTCCTAATTTAGCATAAATTTGCAATCTTCAATCCTTTTGAGAACCTCGACCAAGTCAATCAAACAAAGCTCAAAGAAGTCATGAACAACTGATAAATCATCCATAAACACCTCAATAGTTTCCTCCACCATATCGAATAATATCGACATAATACATCTCTAAAAAGTAGTCAGTTTATTACACAACCCAAAAGGCATCCTCTTGAACGCGAAATTTCTATATCGACAAGTACAAAGTTGTTTTCTCTTGATCCTCCAATGCAATAGAGATTTGGTTGTAACTTGAATGACCATCAAGAAGATAATATCATCCTTTTCCTAAAAGCCTATATTACATCTGATCCATGAAGTGCATAGGAAAATGGTCCTTCTCAATCCATGCATTCAACTGTCGATAATCCATACAAACTCACCATCCGGTCACCGGCCTCATTGGAACAATCTCATTATTCTCATTAGGGACCATAGTCATTCCCGCATTTTTAGGCACACCCTAAACAAGGCATACCCAACTACTATCTGCAATAGGATAGATGACTCCGACATACAACCACTTAATAATCTCCTTCTTCACTTCCTCTTGCATAGGTGGATTTAACTGTCTTTGATAATGAGTTGTATTTTGTGTGAAGAAATACCGGGTCGATTCCCAATAATATCCGCAATAGTCCAACCAATGGCTCGTTTGAACCTCTTTAACACCTCTACTAGACACTCTACATTCTCAACATTCAAATCCGATGCAATGATTACCAGCAAAGTGTAATCATTTCCAAAAAATACATATCTTAGATGAGGTGGTAAAGCCTTAAGCTCTAATAGTTAGGCCTTCTCAATAGATGGTGTAGCGGGTAGAGACTCACGGTGCTTCATATCTAACTCCAATTTCTTTGGTTTGAACCGCATGTCCCCTTGATCAAGTGCCGCAAAAAATGACCCATACTTCTCAATACCATCACTCTCAAAATTCATGATCACTGCCGCTAGTGCCGTAACACCAAGACGCTCTTCTCTTTGTACCTCAGAAATACTCTCAACCCTGTAAGATATAGCAGATACTGTTTAAAGTTCACTAATCTGCTTCATAGACATACAAATGTTGTAAGTTTCTTCTTCACTTTTCAACCTAAATTTCATCTTCCCCTTTTCCATGTTAACCAAGGCGTGATCGGTAGCAAGGAATGACCTCCCAAGTATAATAAGCACCTCAAAATCCACCTCACAGTCAAGAATCACAAAATTGGCAGGGAATATAATTTAGTCCACCTTCACCAACACATCATGGAGTATACTAATAGGCCTCTTAACCATTTTATCTTCCTTTAATAACTGCATCACAGTGGTTGTTGGGTCTTCCCAACCCAACTTCTTGTAAATAGAGAGAGGCATGAGATTTATGCTTGCCCCAAGATAACATAATGCTTTAGCAAAGTGTAACAACCCGATGGTACATGGAATAGTGAAAGCGCCCGGATCTTCTATATTTTGTACAAGAAACCTTGTAGCAATAGCACTAAAATGTTGTATACGATCATCATCCTCAAAAACCAATCTCTTCTTTGTAACCATATCTTTCATACACTTGGCATAATATTGTATTTGTTCAAGAGATTCTATCAAAAGGACATTGATGGAAAGTTGTTTCAAAATAGTAATAAAACACCGGTATTTACCATTTTCGATCTTTTTCACCAATCTTTGTTGGAATGGTGGTGGTGGTCTAGGAACGGTGGTCACCTTTTGGGGTGTCTCAGCTTCTTTCCCCAATTTTCCTACTAACTCATCACTAACTTCCAAAACCTCAACACCTCTTATAACAACATTTTTTATGCCAGACAGTGTATATGGATCAATGATTTGCTTACCCCATCGTATAGTGACTACCATACAATGTCCATCATTTTTGTATCGTGGATATTGTTGCTAGGAAGAGTACTTAATTGATGTGGATTCACAGTAGAAGACAATAGGGCCATTTGCAATTCAAGATGCTTAATTGAGATTGCATGTGCATTCACCTTTTGCCTAATATTAGCCAAATCACCTAAACTGTTTGGCGTACTCATCACTAGCATCGAACCTCTTCATCATCTTTTGCAATATGTACTCAACTCGCGCCATGCTATCTTTACCATCCCTAGGAGCAACTTTCCTGTTTTTAATTGGAACATAGGGCCCACTCTGATCATTTTTGTTGCCATTGTCACCCCGGTTGAAGTTGTTGTCGCTGTTTTAGTTTCCATCTCGAACAGAATGACCCTTTTGGTTGTAATTCCCATATCGAACATAATGACCCTCTTGGTTGTTATTCTCATAGTTCCGACCTTGATTTCCTTGATCTTGGCGTCAATTCTTCTTATTGGAGACTTGAACATTCGATCGAAAACCCTCCGTCTTCTCATTCACTAGATAGGAATCCTCTTCATAGTAAAATTCATCTACGGGCGGTAGTGATTTAGTTAAATAATTCACAACATTCACTTTCCCTGCACACCTAGTGACACGTACCAACCTAAGCTCAATTCTCATTTGATCCATGTCTTCACGAATCTCGTCTATGGCTGGGTTGTGTGTAGCTTGCACTTCAAAGGTGTATCTTCCAGTGTATGACTTCCTAGTCCTCAAAGCGTTATTTCTTCGAGAATTTTTTTCCAACATTTCCGCAATCTCTGCATATATGCACTCACCATAAGAACCACCAACAATAGTATCAAATACTATATTATTATTATCATCTTTCCCCCAATAGAAGTACTCTTTAAACGACTCATCATCAATGTGGTGGTTTGGGTCAGTTCTCACAAATGAGGCAAACCTATCCCTAGAGCTACTTACTGATTCCCCAGGCAATGCCACAAAGTTGTTCACTCTATCTTTGTGGTTGAGCTTTTTACTCACCGGGTAATACCGTGCTAGGAACACATCCATCAACTGCTCCAAAGTGTAGATCGAGTTATAGGGAAACTGAGCAAACCATATTGCGGCCTCTCCCATCAGTGAGAGAGGGAACACCCTTAATACGATGACATCAATGTCCAAGTCTAGCCTCCCTACACAAATCTTACACACCAACCCCAATTTGGCGATGTGAGCATGTGGATACCCAGATGATTGTCCCGAAAACAAACCTAGCGTTGAGCATCTGGATCAAGCTACTAGTTACCATGAACGTATGACACTTTGGTAGAAGAGGTAGGACAAGATACCCATCAGAATCTGTGATGTCAACATTGCCCCTATAGTAATTTTGAGGACGTGGGGCAGAAGGTTGCCCCCTCAAAGAACCATAACAAGGGTTCTCCACAATCACTTGGTTGTGAGCATCAACCGACGGAGGAATTTGACGATTAATCCCATCACCATTATTAGCAGGATTGTGTGGATCATTCATTCTGCGAAATGTACGGTTCAGTTCTGGATCAAATGAAAGTATTGGTTCTCCTTGACTTCGTGTACTTTGCATACACTAGTGCTAGACCTTAAATAGACAAATAAGTAGAAAAATTAAAATTAGGAAATTATTTACTAAAATTTAGTAAATGATCTTAGATTTAATCAAAAATCCATTTTCCCTGGCAACGGTGCCAAAATTTGATACGCTCATACTATACTTCCCTAAAGAAGTATACACAGTCATATCAAGTAAAGAACTCAATTATTAGGTTTGGGTCGATCCCACGAGGAAAATGGTTTAAATTTAACTTTAATATATGATTACCTCAATTTAGTCAAGTCCTCTTTGAAAACTAGTAATTAAAGGGGGGGAGGGGTTGTTAAAAAAATATTGCAATATTGTGATATGTAATGAGTAGCAAGAGTAAATTGTTAGTATGTATCAAGTAATGAGAGAAACTAGGGTAAGTGTTCAGCTTAGGTTCATAACGCCATAATCCTAGCTTATAACAATCATTTCCTAAGGTTTTTCATGCAAAGTGATAAGTTATGAATCTTTAAATCATTGTTCCGGAATTTAGAGAATTTCAGCCCGTATCTTGGTCCAACTACGTGTGTTTAACTTACTAAACCTTACATTTTACTTCATATTAAGAATCATTTTCGTTGTTTGTCTTAGTTATCAATTTTTACCAACCAAAACTAGCCTATTAAATAGTATCCATTAAATCTATGTCGATAATTCTTTTCCTATTAACTATCCCCTTGGTCTGACAAATAGCAAGAGGGTGAGTTCAAATGCGTGACAACAAACCTAATGGTTTTAGTGTTCAACATTCAATATTGATTATGATTCTTCTCATACTTGGGTAATTGACATTAACCTAAAACGCTATGGCAGTATAAGAGATGATTTTAGCAGAGGAAAGATTACTCTAAAATGGTTTTTTGTTATTTCACTCCATACAAACTTCGATCTTTATAAAGTGGGTAGTTTTATATAACAAGATTCAGAGTTTAGTGTAATCGATGTTTCAAATTACGTTTACCATCCCCATAATCATGGAAGATACTATACCCACTACCAGTCTTCTTACCAACTCTAACATGAATCTGCGAAAAGATATCTCAATTGCTAGATTCACATTTTGTGAAGGATTCGATTTGACCTTAAAGTGTTACTATTTACACCTTCATGTTGGAGTTGGCAAGAAGAGCTGTAGAGGGTATAGTATTCTCCATAATTGTGGAGCTAGTGAAGTTGAAATTTGTTATTTTAATTTATTAAACTTGGGATTTTGTTGAAGAAAAGTACCCACTATTGTGAAGGATCGAAGTTTCTTACATGAAAAAGTGAAAAAATAAGCATCCATTATAGAGTAATATTTCCTCAGGTACAATTCTCTCTTAAATCCAGATGGAGTTTTAGGAAAACTAGGACCTTTAATCAGTCAAGTTTGACAAGAATCATAGGCAATATATTTGGGTTCATCACAATAACCATTTGGTTTGTTACTGCCTCTAAAGGGTTTTTAAACAAACCTATTTCTGATTTCCTCAAACTCTTTCTGCTTCGGAATCGTTTTCTACTTAAGGCATTTTTCAACATTGTACTGCCCATATTCCCACTACTGGATTTTTTGATAACTTCGATGATCTCTTTAGAGTTTTCAGAGAATCATTCACCATTTTTTAGGGAAATCAAATTGATTACTCTTCCTTTTGAGATCTTTTAACCAGATAAAAAAAAGAAGCCACAAATAAAATTTAGTAAGCATCTATTTATTTTGAAGTTTGTACTTCTATGGAAAAAAATAACATCACTAGGAAAATTATGAAAACAATTAAAAAGTACTCAAATCAATAATTACAAATAATGATTGCAAATATATTGATTCATTGATTTTGTAGAATTTACCTTCAGAGGGTATGGAGAATTACACCCTAACAATACACAAGGATTTTTTTCTTTTGCATGGTTGAGTGGGTGACATAGATGATGAATATAAATAGGGAAAATTACCACTTTTTAATTTTTTGTAAAGAATCAATTATGTTTTAAACATTAAATAACCAGATAGTCTCTTTCTTAATGACTAAAAATTAATTCTAACGATCGAAATTTTTTGGTCGCTAAAATGTACTTATAACGATGGAATTTATCAACCTTCATTAGAAAGTGGTCGTTAAAGTCAAGTTTCTTGTAGTGTTGGAAGGGGTTCCATTTAGAGAGGATAATGATGTAAGGAAACCCCACCTTTCTGTAGTTATGTTTAGAGAATAGAGATATATTACCATAGAAATGATGCGAACTTAATGAAGCCGCCTCCATATGACACCAAACCAATAATTAATTAAACTCTTGAGGGTTCCATGGACCTTGTGAGGGATGAGTTGGATGAGCATCATTTTTTTTGGATGATTATAGATCAAAACTAAAGATTCTCACCGCTCGGGTTGATGAGTCTGAGAAAGTCGAGAATGCATCACCAGATATAACAACCTAGAAAGCTTGTTTAACAGGGTTGGGGAGATATGCAGATCAGTTGAAACTTACAGACATCTCCATGCTTGGGGTGTGGTACCCCCATCTTAGATGCGGACATATGATCCTCTGACAATGAATAGAGTAGATGTGTCTCCAATTTAGCCTGAGAGAGTGGCAGATGAGGTTAATGATCATAACATTTCAGACGATAAAGAGGAGTTTGGTGAGCATGAGTAGTTGAGTGCCAAGGAAATCACAGAACTACATAGTTAGGAGGAGTCAATCATGCAGGATACTCTAAGGTAATCCTATCTGGAGGTATTTGAGATTTGTCCGAGTGGAACCTCTCCTTCAAAATCAGCCCCTCTTTAGTACGCACCATGCCCTAATTCTAGATTGATGCTAAAAATCAAAAGAGTGGTGAATTAAAATATCCTTCAGTCGACTTCTTACTACTGTCATTCCACACACATACACGTTAGTTAAAATTATAAAAAACAAAAAGTATTTTATACTTGTTTGGATCACCGATATGGTTCCTAGTCCAATCCCTTTGGATTATAAGGGTTTCCCTCAGAGCTTGTTGAGAACTTGGGTTTTACAGAATGTTACAATTTAAGAGCCTAGTCTGATATTGAAATCATACCTTTTTCTTCGACACAACCTGGACCTGTATAACCTACACTCATATCTTTCTTTCTTTTTTATTTTCAATTGTTCACTTAAGTATGTACAAAGTTTTATGAAAGATAAAAGAAGACTACAATATAAGTTCAAGTGAATTGCGTACTTCACAACTAAGTCTAGGCGAGGATTATATAGTATTTGAGGACTGCTCTTGTTAAGGAATAACCTAATGGATTTTTATCTTAATTACGGATAATTGACATATTCCTTGATTGAGACAATTTGTTAATCTATGTCTATATCATATATGTGCATGGTAAATCATTCCTCCATCTTTCTTGATTTTTCGGGTTGGTTCTTGTGTGATCAGCAGATCATGAGTCCCTGCCGTGATTTGCTTCTCCATCTTGCTTAACCTGGTTGGCTTGATTTCTTTCCTTGTTTGGTCATCATATTTTATATCTTTTACTTAAACTTGAATCTCTGCCTTATATTGATAGCTTGATCTTATCTTGTCAACCAATGCGAGTTGTATGTTGGATTTGGGCCATCTGTACTTTGACTCTAATTCCTTGGATTTGTGTTTTTGTTTCTATTAATTCAATCATATATTTGTTTCCTTGTAGGTATTGTTTTTCTTGGATCCTTTCCCTATTGGATATACATGCTTGCAAAAATTGTGAGTCGTTTTTTAAGTGTCATTTATCAGAATTTACATAACATTAAGAAGATAACAATCTCCCTCTTTTTCATAATGACAATTAATTCACAATTTTAAATGGTGTATGGAGAGATAATGATACTTCCCTAATATATGGCATAATGTTTAGCTCCCTCTATATATGCGGCTCCCCTTGCCTAGAAGGCTTTAGGAAAGTCTCGAACTTTGAACTTGGTTCGCTATCTTAAAGATTATGGTGGCAAATTTTCTCGCCCCTTAGCATAATTAAAAAAACAAACACCAAGTATAAACAGAAATAGGTAAAAGCAACTAAAAGCAAATTTGTCCTCCAGAAAGCAGAAATAGGGAACTAATGAGACCAAAATGAGCAGTTAAAATAAGCAAGCATAAGTCAAAGGTTAGAGATCACCTAAAATAACTTTCATAGTTTTTAATAACGTTCCTTCAAAAGGAGTAATACATAGACAATCTCGAAGGAAACAAAATCTATCCTCAAGTAAGGGTTTGTAATGATATTGGTTGACTGATTCTTTAAATCAACAAATTCAAGTACAAAGTCACCATTTTAAACAGGATCGTGAATAAAAGATGTTTTAATATCTATTGGTTTACCTTTAGAATGATGCATGATATATTTATATAGACTAATAGCACCAGTATTATCGTGAAAATAGGTACTCTCTCAAAGAATAAATCATAGTTCAGAAACTGATGCATCATCCAAAAAAGTTAAGTGCCACAACTTCAAACCGCCAAATACTCAGATCAGTAGTTGAGAAGGCCACAGAGATATGTTTCTTACTAAGCAAAGAAGCAAGATTTCCCAAAAACGGGAAATTTCCATTGGTGCTTTTTCTATCATTTTTTTCACCTATGAAGTCAGCATCTGAATATTCAAATCAATCAAAACTATCATAAAAAGGATACCATAATCCCATATTAGAGGTTCCAATGAGATAACGAATAATTCGCATCACATTAATGAGATGTGATTCCTTTGAAGTGGATTGAAATAGTGCTGATTTGCAAACACTAAACATGATGTCTGGTCGACATGCAGTGAAATATAATAGAGACACGATCATTCCTCGATAAAGTTTCTTACCAACTGTTTGTGTTGTTGTATTGGATTCTAGACAAGTGGAGAGACTAATCGGAGTTCCAAAGGTTTTACATTTTCTATTCCAAACTTTTTAATCATGTCTTTTTCATACTTACATTGATTTATAAAAATTCCTTTATATGACTGATTTTATTCCGAATAACTAATCAATTTTCGTTCAATGGGTTGCGAAATAACCATTTGGTTCTTGTGTCCAAGACTTATCTTCCTTTACTTCATTAATTCATTTAGGTTTCCTTCTGAGATATGAGAGCTAATGAACCTTGTTTCTTAATAGAGGATCTGATATTGATTTTTTCATCTAGTTTTCTTAGAATAAAGTTTTTACTATAGGTGGCATTTGTGTCTTCATTCCCTTGGAACATTTAATTTATCAATTGGATTAGTCAACTCTACTTCTAGAGTAGTTGTTTTTCCAGTGAGATTTTAGTAAACACTTTTGGAACCTCGTCTGCTGGTTTGGTTGTATCAATTTCATCTTCACCTACTTCACTTTCTTGCATTCTTGGATTAGTGTCATCAAATACAACATGGACAGATTCTTCAACAGTTAAATTTCTTTTAATAAAGACTCATAAGACATTGCTAACAGGTGAATAACGTAGAAAAATAACTGTCACTTTTTGGACCAAATTTTACAAGATACTTCTTACCATTATTATGGACGAAGCATTTGCATCCAAAAGATGGAAATCGCTGATGTTAGGTTTATTTCCTTACCAGAGTTCATAAGGAGACTTCATTAGTATAGTCCTAATAAGACACTTCTTTAGAATGCGATAAGAAATACTTACTTCTTCTGCCTAAAAAAGATCAAAAAGACTTCGATTGAGTAGCATTGTTTTTGTTGTATCTATCAATGAACAATTTTTGCTTTATACCACTCCATTTTGCTAATGTAATCTACTTCTTTGCGTCTCCAAGCATTCAATGTCATATCGATGGATTGCTCGAGATTCTAGTAGATCACATGATGATCTAAGGGTGATAGTTCCAATTCCAATTGTTTCTCCTTTTGCGCTATATCCAAATCTTATAAATCCTCAAGCAACGATTTTAATACTTTGAAACATTCTCTCTATTCCACACGTGTCTGGAGCATCCATCCACATTCCATTATTGTAGGTTATTATGGTATGCTCCTGCAAAACAAGTTGATTAATTTATTTTTGGTACCCAAGTATTCTTTTGTCCTTGAGGGTTAGGATTAACAAATTTTGGTCTCCAAATCCATTTTCTTGAAAAAAGTTTCCTACCCTTTAAAGATTTGTGACCAATGCCACAAGTAGTATAACAGAGAAATTTATAGCAGTTTCAGCAGAATGATTAAAGGACTTATATTTAGATCTGTTGGATCAGTTGGAACTTTGATTACATTATCTTCTCCTAATGATAGTAGTCGTGTTATTTCTTCAAGAACTATGACTAGGAGATTTTCTGATATTGTTTAGCTCCACTTTTACTTTTTCCAGTTCTTTTTCTAGTAAGTCGACTTCAATTAGACTTGCTTCGAGAAGATTATGCCAGTCTTTATTTTGTTTAGCAATCTTATTACATGCATCAATTGCTTTCTGTAACTCATCAGTAACCATATCCAAGGAGTCTTGTAATTCATTACATTTAGAATATTTAAAACATATCACCTCATTTTTTTCACTTAGTGCCATAAAACATATGTTGGCGGTTTGATCATGATCATCTTAGGATATTTCTCCTTGACTCCAGGATTTGTCATTTATTAGATTATTTCTCCTTCTACTTTCTGTAATGTTTTGTTTGATATGTCCTGATTTTCCACAATAGTAGCAGCGATCATCAATTCTTTTTAATTCATTGTTATTGAATTCCTGTTGAGGTCTCTTTCTTCTTTCTGAGAATTAGTTTGACACCTTTATTTAAGAGAGTCATTCCTTCGCATTCATATTCGGCGACTTCCTCTCCAATGTCAGTTGTCTCTGCCGTCAATGCCACGATTTTGTTTTTGTCATTCTTGTTGTACCTTTTAATATGATTCTATTCATAGGCTATTAAGTTGCCTCGAAGTTCATTGTATGTCATTTTATGAAGAGGTCCTTCTTCAAGAATGGAAGCTTTAGTTTCCCAAGCCTTGGGAAGACTTATAACAACTTTTTTAACTTGTACTGCATTTGGATACACCATTCCTACTAATTTTTGTTCGCAGACAATTTTATTGCAAATCGATAACATGGATTCAACATTTTCGTCTCCGATTATTCTTGAACAACTCAGATTCATTTAGATGTGAACTTAACTGAGCTTCCTTTACTTAAGAAGTTCCTTCATAAGTCACTTCTAGTTTGTCCAACATCTCTTTTCAGTGTCACATGTTGATATTTTATCATATGCTACTCCACTCACTGCACAATATAACAAACTTATATCTCTAGTATTAGTTTGAATTACCTTTTGTTGTTCCTTGGTGACATCAAATGATTCAGGATCAAATGACTTTTCAGTGCCCTCTTTTTCAACCAATCAAGTAATAGGATTTGGTCCATTTCATATTACTAACCATGCTTGAAGATCATTCAAAGAGATAGAGATTCTGAATCTATGTTTCCAGTGAGAATAATGTTCTCTATTAAAGTATGGTTGTCGGTGTGACAAATGTCCGTCTTGAAGTAACACGCCATGAATTTGATAGTGTGCCACTCGATCAGTGCTCACATGTGATTAAACACTTTACTTGGAAGGTCTGCCCTGATCCCAATTGAAAGTTGAAAGGGGGTGAATTAAAATTTCCTTTAGTTTACTTCCTACTCTAGTTAGTCGAATCACTTGCACATTAGTTAAATAGGTAAACAGTAATAACATAATGCAGCAAATAAATAACACATAGTATTTTATACTGGTTTGGATCACCCGATTTGGTTCCTAGTCCAGTCTTATTTGCTTCTCCATCTTGCGTAACCTAGTTGGCTTGATTTATCTCCTTATTTGGTCAGCATATTTTGGATCTTTGACTTAATTTGCGTCTCGGCCTTGTATCGATAGCTTGTTGTTTATCTTGTAAATCAAGGTGAGTTGAACATTGGATTTCGGCTCTCATGCCCCAAGCTACCCCCGAGATGCGGATATGTAACTTAGGAACATAAGTGATCCCAAGCTTACCATGATGACATGATCATGATCATACTAAACATAATAAACTGAATGCGGAAGATAACTCATAATTTAGACTGAAAATATGGGGAATTATCCATATGATAACTCCGTGATATATGAAAACTGATGATTTTAAAACAAAGAAAATATTAACTTACTACTAAGCAAAATCTAACTATGTCTGAAATAAGTCTCTACTCGTCTAGATATACTGGGACAAGCCCCAACTAAGTCTAGCAAAAACTGAAACTAAATGACTAAAATACTAAAATGAACTCCTGACTATTTTCTTCGGAGAATGAGGACTCACTACTAAATCTACTAAAATTGAGATCAGAAATCGATTTAAGCGTAATCTAGATGCTGAGAACTTGGACCGACATCATCAAAAAAATGTAACACACGTTTGAATTATTAGTTGAAGGTACTTGTCACGACCTGAATTTTGGAATCCGATTCGTAACCGGCGTCGTTGATCCCTCAGAGGTTGCAAACAAGCCTACTTACGTCGTCATTACATTCATTAGGTTAATTTTTGCGGAAAATTTGTAACTTTTTGTTTTGTTTGAAGTGTACATAGACTTCATAGTTATAACATGCACACTTGTATAAAGAAGTTCATTGCTCATGTGTATCAACCATCTAATAAAAAATAAGTAGCGAATCACAGCATGGAAGTACTGAAAAAACTCATATAAGAAAAAATCTCAAATAGCCTTGATCATAAGCCATATAATTATCATTTAATCTTGAAATAAGTAGTCATATAATATAAGTAACAATTGCCAAAATGGCACCATTACATAAGTCTGATCAAAATCGGAAGGAAATCCTAGTGGAACATACTCCACTAGACTAAAACTAATACTAGGCTCAACACATAACGACAGGCATCCTTAAATGCATGAGGACTTACCAAGTCCGGATGAAATTCTCTGATGTCTGAATAGCTGTAATGAATGTCTTCAACGTCCTCCTGAACCTACACCTAAAATTGTATAATGTATGGGATATTAGTAAACACTTGTAATAAGTATGGGTGTATGCAAGTACACTTCAAGGATATGCATGATTAAGAAGATCTCTCTCTTAACGATATGAATTAGGGAAAGAAAATTCAGGTGGACCTGCCAAATCAGATTAGGAATCTCATGCTATGAGAGTAACATGCATCATCATTCTTTTCATATTGCACACAACCCATGACATATTCCATATAGAACGCACATATATCACATATCATTCATTATAAACCGTGAGACCTTGGAATCACGGATTTAACATTAGGACTTCCCAAATAAGGGCTCAATATATGAGACCTCAACTTGGGAGACTTCTTTAACAAACATAGAGTCTGCTTCTTTCTTTCCTACGTATTTCACATTATTCATATCACTAATTTTTAGGCTGACGTAAACACCAGCTATACCTAGGATGAAGGTTTAGACTCAAATTGGGATAATGAAGTGCAATGACCAAAAATGCCTTAATGTCATTATGTGATTCTGATTTCACCTCCTGAATTTCTTGCTTATACATCTTCAATATCATTCATTTCATTATCTATCATACTTTGAGGAACTTTAACTTTAACCGACGTAGATAACGTGAGCATCATGAAATCCGGTGACTTCCCCACACCGAAAAGATTTGGAGTCACAACCAAAGCTGAAACCAAAACATCCCTAGCTTGCTTATGTAGAAAACCACTAGCTAGTTCCCTACATAAGCAGCATAGTTCAAAGACTAGGAGATTTAGGGAGACACATACCCACCTTCGTGGAGAGTTTAATCTCATTAGAACTATGTGAACCTCTCCCCTTCCCGAAAGAAGGAATCACCACTCATAGCTAGCCTATCGGTGCTCCGTTTAAAGTTCCTATTTACATTCAGCTCATACATCATCAATGCTTGCATATAGAATGAGGTAGTCATAGCTCAGTAGATTATTTATCATCTCTTGTTTACTTATTAAGTGTGAATCTTCATTAGACTTACTTATAGAGTGTGATTTAAACTTGTCTCTTATTATTAAACACATCTTAGGTTAGTACTTTTGGTGACAATATATGGGTATCGGTACAACTTGCCTTACTTTCACTAGCCTCATATTTTGGTGCAACCCTATTCTTTCTTAACATATTTTCATTTCATCTTTACTCACTTTTCATTATTTGCTCATCGTATAACATATATATTCACTCTTTGAATTTACATTTAGGAACATTGATTCTAGGCATAAATACAATTTGTCTCACTTGTACTAGCCTATCATCGTGTAGCCACTCTTTCTTTTCTTATTCATCATTTGTCATAAATATACTCTCTTAGAAATTTCATTTAGTGACATTGATTTTTAGAAGTAGATGTGGTTGTCTCTCTTGCACTAGCCTAAAGTCATGTAGTCAATCTTTCTTTGCTTATTTATGATGAATTCATTCGTAACAGTTTCTTTTGGAGTATGCTTGATTTTTGACTCTACATCATTCTATAGTCCCATAGGTGAGTACATTTTGTAACATTTTCCTAGTCTTTGTTGAGAGTTGCCTCACCATTGAACTTAGCCTCTTATTATGTTGTTACTACTTTCATTAGATTTAGCATATTAGCTCTTCATAATTACTCACCCCATTACATGAATCTTCATTTTGTAATATGGAAATGCACTTGGCCTTATAGTGTGTCTCACACTCTTACTTAAGCCCTCTGAAGTCACATCAATTCATCACATACTTCTTAAGTTCACTTACTTTCAAACGTACGCTAAACTTATGAATCCATCCGTACAAGCCATGAGGCTTCATTCCTAATTCGTCTAAGTGACTCATACTTACACAAGATTACGTGGTGCAAGAATTATTCATATTGTAAGTATTTCAAGGTCTCGAGTTCGATTCCTATGGGAAGCATTCATTAAATATTTATTCATGTATCGCTTATGTATCAATACGCAATTGGGAAAGGGAACCCGGTTTTGTATCCCTAGAGCAGCACTTAGTCTCATATTAAATTTTTGATTTATATTTGTCAGCTTGGAGACTTAAGTTTCAGTCCCAACACCTACACTTCTTTTTCCTTTTTTTTTTCTTTTCTCTCTTTTTCGATGGAGACCAAGAGGATGTAGGATTGATCCAGCATAACCTCATTTTATTTTTCTTTAATTTTTCTCCTAAGTTCCTCACCTATTCGAGAGATTGTGGGTTGATTCCCACACCCCTAATTTTATCTTTCTTTAATTTTTCTCCGATATCCCTCACATATCAAAGAGTTGTGGGTTCGATCCCCACACACCTCATTTTTGTTTAATTCATTTCCCCTTTCGTTCCATCACTTGAGCCTTACCCCATTTCGGATCCCCCTTATGTCTTTTTTTTAAATGAACTTCAAATATCTTACATATAATGAGGTCTTGGGTTCAATCACTAATGACGTCGCATCTTAATTTTTTAAAAAAAATTTCAGCATCTAAGTTGTTTATTAGCCGAGACCAAATTCAAAGTACATACGTGCACCCACAAGTTAATATATCACACATTTTCGGAAACACTTGTTTTGTTTCTTCATAATTACGAATACACATTCGAACATGTAATTAAAACCATCTCTTAAATCATCTACCAGAAGTCATACTAAGGCATACTTGACTCTTTCAAAGAATCTAATGACAGAAGCATGCAACGGGGACAACCTTAGTTTTTGATTGTGAATAGTCTGAACCTTAGGGGTCTCTTGGGAAATGGAGCAAGAGGTAAGAAAACCCATACCTTTTTAATCATTTAACACCTTTCATATCTGATTTCAAGTTCTGCAAACTTCCATGAAAAACAAATGCTTCTCCAACAAAACTCACTCGCAAACCATTTGAAATATGCTTTCGCTTTTCCTTTATAGTTTAGTTTTTCTTTTGAGCTTTTGTGTGCAACTTCTTCAAGTGATTAACTTTGATTTTTTCTTCCTTTTTGTTGATAATTTACGTGAGAATGAGAGTGAGAGACGTTATAGTGAGACTTGAGAGAGATAAGATTAAGTTTAGGAGTAGGAGTTTTAGTTGAAGACTTAGTCAAACTAGGACTCTCTGTTATTTATTTATTGTATATTAAATTTTTATTAAAAAATCTGGTCTTCCTAGTTAAATACCAATTAATTCAACTCAATCATTCATTACCAATTAATTCAATTTAATCATTTCTTCCACCAAGGATCGAACCCGGGTGAAGCCTAACTC
This sequence comes from Solanum chmielewskii, assembly GCA_027704785.1. Taxonomy (NCBI): domain Eukaryota; kingdom Viridiplantae; phylum Streptophyta; class Magnoliopsida; order Solanales; family Solanaceae; genus Solanum; species Solanum chmielewskii. The sequence goes on along the minus strand of JAKWIX010000328.1, from coordinate 35,237,981 downwards.
TCGAAAATGAGTCAATTCGGGTCAACCCTACCGTATGTGTCCAGTATTTATATTAATTAATTAATTAATTAAATATTAAGGGTAATGAAAATGCCACCCTTAGACTGGAAAAGACCATTTTATCCTTAGACCCACAAAACATAAGATTAACCCTTTTAAGTCCGGTCAAGACTCATCCGGGTGAATCTTAATATTTGGGTGCCCTACTTGGTTAGACCCAACCTTGCCTAGCTCAACTAACTCACTAAGTTTGTTGGATTGCTAATGCATAGGTTCATATGTCTATTTCCATGCGCATCAATCCGTGTGAACCCGGTCTAATCTAGGCTTTTTTAGGTACGTTAAGCATTACTTAGCGTAGTCAATTTTTGGTTGTTACATTATCCGGCCCTTAAGAACATTTGTCCCTGAATGACACTACTCTTAATTAACAACAAGTGAGTTATCCATGTAACATATACATACATAAGCAATTCAATACATTTCATTGGTGAATATCCGATTCACATGTTAGCATAATGGTGCATATCTGTGAAACCTACTAGCAGTTTCACATTAATAGACTGCGGAAACTCTTTCCTAACCTAGTCTCATCAAAGCATACAACATAAGTAAGAACCTAAGTCACACAAATCAGCAACCAACATGATGACTCAAACATATTAACCTCATACTAGTGCATAAAACCATACACAGTCAAACACATGAAAGACTACATAAGTCTACACACTCGAGACATCACCAGAAGTGCCTTCCCCTGCACCCCTAGACTTGAGTGCAAAGAATTGTTGCCTCCTTGGAGCCTCTTTACTTGGACTATTAGGCTGAACTTTTCCTTACCTTTTTCTCGACCTATCCTATTCGGATAATTCTTCATCATGTGACCCGGTTTGCCACAACAATAACAAGCGTTAGAGCCCATTAGACACTTTTCTCCATACAGTTTGCCATACTTCTTACAAGGTGGCCTCACCTGAGCTGTATCTACTTCACTGTTTCTCTTAACTCTGGGATCTCATATTTTTGAAACAATAAAGTTAATGTTAGATACGCGTTTAACACCAAGATATCAAAATTTCATATGGCACTATCACATTAGAAGAAGGGAAAATTTCCTAAGCATTATGCAATCTCTAATTCATGATAGTTGTGCACTTTAATACCATAACTTTGAAACTACTTAACATGGTTTATATGAGCCTGATGTCTTGGATATTTAACCTAATGATCTGATACAAAGGTTGTCCTGACCCGGATTTTGGAATCCTATTCACAATCGGCATCATTGACCTCTCAGAGGTTGCAAACAAGCCTACTTACGTCCTAATTACATTTGTTAGGTTAATTTTTGTGAAAAATTTGAAACTTTTTATTTTGTTTGAAGTGTACATATACTTAAGAGTTATATCATGCATACACATATAAAGAAGTTCATTGCTCATGTGTATCAACTATCAAATAAAAAATCATTCAATATTGAAATAAATAGTCTTATAGCATAAGTATCAATTGCCAAATTGGCACAATTACATAAGTCTGAACAAAATAGGAAAGAAATACTAGTGGAACATACTCCAGTAGCCTAAACCTATTAGTAAGATCAAAACATAACTACAATCAACCTCGAATGCATGAGGACCTATCAAGTCCGGATGAAAAGCTCTGATGTCCGAACAACTGCAATTAATGTCTTCAACGTCCTCTTGAACCTGCACCTAAAATAGTATAATGTATGGGATTAGTACACAGTTTAACTAAGTATGGGTGTATGCAAGTACACACCAAGGACATGCATGATTAAGAAGATCTCACTCCTAACTATATGTATTAAACAAAGCCAAGTCAGTTAGACTTGCTAAATCATTTTAGGATAGTAATGCTATAAGAGTAACATGCATCATCATTCTTTTCATATCGCACAAATCACATAACATATTTCATATAGCACGCACATATATCACGTATGATTCATTATATAACATGAGACCTTCGTATCACAGATTTAAAATTGGGACTTCCCAAATGAAGGCTCAACATATAGGACCTCAACTTGGCAGCCTTCTTTCACAAACACAGAGTCTACTTCTTTTTTTCATACGTACGTCACATTATTAATTTCATTCATTTGTAGGCTGATGTAAACACAAGCTATACCTATGATGCAGTTTAAGACTCTCATCGGGATCATGAAGTGCAATGACCAAGAATGACTTAATGTCATTACCTAAATCTGAGTTCACCTCCTCATTGTCTTGCACATGCATCTTTAGTATTATTCATTTCATTATCTTTCATACCCGGAGGAACTTCAACTTTAATCCACATATATCATGTGAGCATAATTAAATTCGGTGTCTTCCCCACACCAAAAAGAGGTGGAGTCACTGGCCAAGGCGAAACCAAAACATTCATAGCTCGCTTAGGTGGAAAACCTCTTGATAGTTCCCTATGTTGGCAACATATTTCAAAGACTAGGAGATTTATGGAGACCCATATCAACCTTGGACAACATTATGTGAACCTCCGCCCTTCCCGAAAAAAGGCATCACCACTCATAGTTAGCCTATCAGTGCTCCATTCAAATTTTATATTTCCATTCAACTCATACATCATCGAAGCTAGCTTCTACAATGAGGTATTCATAATTTATTAGATGATTTATAATCTCTTCTTTACGTATTACGTGTGAATCGTCCTTACACTTACATATAGAGTGTGATTGAGACTTGTCTCTTAATATTCAACACTTGCTTAAGTGAGCACTTTTGGTGACACTATATTGGCATAGGTACAACTTGTCTTTCATGCACTAGCCTCGTGTTGTCGTTCCACCCTGTTCTTTCTTAACATCTTTTCATTTCATCTTTACTTACCTTTCATTATTTGCTCATCGTATAACATATATATGTTGTCATGGAATTTATATTTAGGGACATTGAGTCTAGGCGTAAATACAACTTGTCTCATTTGTACTAGCCTATCATCATGTAGCCACTCTTTCTTTGCTTATTCATCATTTAGTATAGATATACTCTCTTAGAAATATCATTTCGTGATATTGATTTTTAGGAGTAGATACGAGTTGTCTCACTTGCACTAGCCTATAGTCATGTATTCACTATTTCTTTTCTTATTTACTATGAATACATTCTTAACAGATTCTTTTGGAGTATCCTTGATTTAACATTACGACTTCCCAAATGAGGGCTCAACATATGAGACCTCAACTTGGGAGACTTCTTTAACAAACACAGAGTTTGCTTCTTTCATTCATACGTATGTGACATTATTCATATCATTAATTCGTAGGCTGATGTAAACACCAGCTATACCTAGGATGAAGTTTAAGACTCAAATTGGGATCATAAACTGCAATGACCAAGAATGACCTAATGTACCTGAATCTGATTTCACCTCTTCATTGTCTTGCACATACATCTTCATTATCATTCATTTCATTATCTTTCATACTTTGTGAAACTTCAACTTTAACCAACATATATCATGTGAGCATCATGAAACCCGGTGTCTTCTCAACATTGACAAGGGGTGGAGTCACTGGCCAAGGTGAAACCAAAACATCCCTAGCTCGCATAGGTGGAAACCCACTGGCTAGTTACCTACGTTGACAGCATAGTTCAAAGACTAGGAGATTTAGAAAGACCCATACCCACCTTGGTGGAAAGTCTCATCGCATTAGAATTATGTGAACCTCCCCCCTTCCCAAAAGAAGGCATCACCACTCATAGCTAACCTATTGGTCCTCTGTTTAAAGTTCCTATTTACATTCAATTCATACATCATCGAAGCTTTCATGTATATGAGGTAGTCATAGCTCATTAGATGATTTATCATCATTTATTTACATATTAAGAGTGAATTGTTCTTACACTTAGATATAGAGTGTTATTTGAAACTTGTCTTTTATTATTCAACACTCTCTTAGGTTAGTACTTTTGGTGACATTATATTGACATAGGTACAACATGTCTTACTTGCACTAACCTCATATTGTCGTACCACCCTGTTCTTTCTTAATATCCATTCCTTTCATCTTTACTCACCATTCATTATTTGCTCATCGTATAACATACATATGCTCTCTTGGAATATATATTGAGGAACAATGATTCTAGTCGTAGATACCACTTCTTTCACTTGAACTATCCTAATCATATGTAGTCACTCTTTCTTTTCTTATTCATCATTTATCTTAAGTATGATTTGTTAGAAATTTCATTTAGTGACATTGATTTTTAGGCGTAGCTACATCTTGTCTAATTTGCACTAGCCTATAGTCATGTCGTCACTCTTTCTTTGCTTATTTATTATGAATTCATTCTGAAACACTTTCTTTTGGAGTATGCTTGAGATTTTACTCTACATCATTCTAAACTCCCATAGGTGTGTGCATTAGGTAACATTTTCCTAGGCTTCGTTGAGACTTGCGTCACTATTCGTCATAGTCTCTTATCATGTTGTTACTATTTTCGTTAGGTTTAGCTATTACCTCTTCATAATTACTCACCCCATTACGTGAATGTTCATTTCTTCATATGCTAATGAACTTGGCCTTTTAGTGTGTCACACACTCTTACTTAACCCCCTTAGAGTCACATAAATTCATTACATACATCTTAGGTTCACTTAATTTTAAACGTACGCTGGACTTACGAATCCATGCATACAAGCCATGAGGCCTCAGTCATAATTCTTCTAAGTGACTCATACATACCCAAGATTATGTGGTACAAGACTTATGCATCTTGTAAGTAATCCAAGGTCACGAGTTCGATTACTAAGGGCAGCATTCATTAAATATTTATTCACGTAAGACTTATGTATCAATACGAAATTGGACAAGGTAACCCGGTTTCATATCCCTTGAGCAACACTTAGTCTCATATTAAATTATTGATTTATATTTCTCAGCTTGGGGACTTGAGATCGAATCCCAACACCTATACTTCTTTTTCCTTTTTTTTTCTTTCCTCTCTTTTTCGATGGAAACCAAGAGGATGTGTGGTCGATCCCCCAAAACCTCATTTTGTTTTTCTTTAATTTTTCTCCTAACTTCCTCACCTATTCGAGAGGTTGTTGTTTCGATTCTTATACCCCTCATTTGATTTTTATTTTATTTTTATACACTCTCCCTCACCTAACCAAGAGGTTGCAGGTTCAATCCCCACACAACTCTTTTGTTAATTATTTTCCTCTTTCATTCATTCACTTGAGCCTAACCCCATTTCGAATCCCCCTTACCTCATTTTTATTATTGAATTTTTGATAGCTTGATGAGGTCTTTGGTTGAATCCCTAGTGACCTCACATATTAATTTTTTAAAAAAAATTTCAGTATCTCACTTGTTGCTTAGCCGAGAACAAGTTCACAGTACACACATGCACCCACAAGTTAACATATCACACATTTTCCGAAACACTTCTTTCATTCTACATAATTTCGAATACAAATTCAAACATGTTATCACAACCAGACCTAAAATCATCTAGAATAAGTCATACCAACGCATAGTTGAATCTTTCAAAGGAACTAATGACAAATGCATGCAATGGGGACAACCTAAGTTTTTGATTGTGAATAGTCTGAACCTTAGGGGTCTCTTGGGAAAGGAATTAAGATGGAAGAAGACTCGTGCATTTTTTGATCATTTAACACCTATCAAATCTGATGTCAAGTGTTGCCGACTCCCACGAAATACAAATTCTTCTCCACGAAACTCAGGCGCAAACCGTTTGAAAAATGCTTTCGCTTTTCCTTCATAGTTTAGTTTCTCTTCTGAGTTTTTGTGTGAAAAGTTTTTCAATTGATGAAATTTCATTTTTTGTTCCTTTTTGTTAATGATGGACGTGAAAATGAGAGTGAGAGACGTGAGAATGAGAGTGGAGAGAGATGAGAGTAAGTTTAGGAGTAGGAGTTTTAGTTGAAGACTTAGTTAAACTAGGACTCTTCGTTATATATTTATTTTATTATTAATTTTTATCTTAAAAAACTGTTTTCCCTTACTTAAATCAGAAATTTAAATACCAAATAATTCAACTTATTCATTAAATACCAATTAACTCAATTTAATCATTGCTTTCACCAAGGATCGAACCCGGTGAAGCCTAACAGACAAAAATGGGTCCATTCGGGTCAACTATTCCCAAATTGTCCACTCCTTATATTAATTAAATAATTAAATAAATATTTAGGGTGATTACAATACTATCCTTAGCCTGGAAAACACAATTTTTCCCTTAGACCCTCAAACTAATGATTACCCCTTTCAAGTCCGGTTAAGACTCATCTGGGTGAATCTTAATATTCGTGTGCTGTAAATGAATGGACCCAACATTGCCTAGCCTAAATAACTCACTAAGTTGGTTCGCTTGGCTGATGAATAGGCTTAGAGATCTGGTTCCAGGCGCATCAATCCGTGTGAATCCAGTTTGATCTAGGCATTCTAGGTACGTTAAGAATTACTTAGCATAGTCAATTTCGGATTGTTATAGTACTGAGCATGTAGGATAGAATAAAACTTAAATAATACATGACTGAACAAGTACATAGCAAGTATACAATCTTAACATTACATACTTAATTCTTAGCTAACTTGATACAATGACCAATTTATAACATGATGAAACTGAATATTGAATATATAGATAAATGGTCAATGCAAGAGATTTTGATTGAACTATGAGAGCTACTAATAACTGATCAAAAAAACCACATGAGCCAAATGTGGATTCGAATGTATACGCCCCATCGAGAGGACCCAATATGCCCTGCCAGAGGTATAAAGGCATGCTGGCGTGATTCTAAACCGATTCCCATAGAGGACACTTACAACGTACATGGCTAGTAGTTCTGGGGCTAATTGGGTGCGCTGAACCCTAGTTCAACTTGATATTATTCAACTCCCACTTTTTTATATGGTTAACTTATTACCTATACATTTCTGTAAACACTGGATAGCTCAATCTGAACATACAAATAGAGAATGCAAAATCTAATCTGATGATGATACATTAATAAATGAGGCATGTATAACTAAATAACTAAAATATCTGACCTACCATGTTTAATTAAAGAACTAAAGAAATACACAACTAGGGTTCTGAAGTTCATGTAATAATTTTAGTATTAACATGATAATCTGATTTGGAACATATAACTAATTAATTCATGAAGTTCTATAAAAGTTCTAGAAACCCTAGGTGTAATCATGATATGGGAATCAGGAATATGACTGAAAAATAGGGACCTAATGGGTGAAAGGAACCAACTAAGAAAATCCCACATTTGTGATGAAATTGACAAAGAAACACTTAGATTTCGGGGCTGGAACTGCTGGACCCTTGTTGGATTCTTGAACTAGGGTTCTTGACCTTTTTCTACTTTCTTGCTTCTAATTTTCTATGTTTTGATTAATGATTTAACTTAGGTAAGTTTTAGATATGTTTCTAGTCTTAAACTGACTAAAAACTAATGACTTAGGGTCAAAATGGCGTATGTTAGAGTTTAAAAAAAGTGTAAAAACACCAAAATAATCGTGAGGTAATTGTTGTCCGACAAAATGATGACCTGGACTGACGGTTCGTTGTTCAATGGATGGTCTGTAGGTTGGGTCTATTCGACCGATTTTAACTAAAAGGGGTATAACTTTTTAATCAGAGCTTTGATTTTAGAAAGGTTTGTTCCTATGAAAAGATAATTCAATTGTCTATATATGAGTATGTCATGGGACACCTAATTTGTTTAATTTTAAGAGTTATGATCAATTGAAGTTTACCCAACTGCAATCCCCCCCAAACTATATGTTAATATCCACATGCGGTCAGACCTACGGACCGTAGATCGAATTACTGTCTGTGATCGTCAATCGTGGTTCATATCAAAAATTGGGTAAATGGGGTATTGATCGATGAACACAGACTATGGACCGTAGTCTGACCTATGGACCGTAGGTCCGTGCGTCATTCGACACTTAGTCAAATTTTTCTGTACTAGGTTTTTTGGTTTTTACGACTCAATTGATGGATGTGCTGGACGTGTCGTGGTTCAATCTACGGTCCATCGCTGGTAACAATCGATCGCATATGCAGTTTATCAGGAAAGCTGATTTTTGATCTGTTTTTAATACGGGGTGTTATATGGGCCATCTGTACGTTGATTCTAATTCCTTAGATTGATATTTTCCTTTCCTTTTGGTTCAATCTTAAATTGGTTTTTATCTTGGTGTTGTCTGCAAAGATCACTTCCTTTTTTATTTCAAAGTCTTTATGAAGTAATTGTAAGGATTAGAATACATTGGTTTCCATGTTGGTGTTGTTTTGCTTGGATCCTTTGCTTATTGGATTCCAATGACTGAGAGAAAGGTGACTAGTGTGTTAAATATCATTTATCAGAATTTACAAAACATTAAGAAACTAAGAGATGCCTCCACAGTTGAGCCACATGATCAGAGTTCATTGCATTCATTTTCGTCCAAAGGGAATTTTTATCCACTTTATTTAAGCACATTATATCCGCGTTGAGGATATTGCAGTTTACATATTTTTTGGGTGAGGTCATTTGTCTATCATCTTTTAATTTTCGTCATTTAATTTGAAATTTTATTTGGGTTTTATTTGATATTATCCTTTGATATATTTTGTGGCTTTTGGTTTGTTTGTGATAAGTAAATAGTATTTTTCTCTTATCTACCAATAGCCCAAGGTTTTGAAATGGTTTTGATTATTTTAAATGAATGAGGATATTTTGCTCTCATTTAAAATATTCGAGTATATATCATGATCAATATCGAGTCTTGGATTTTGATTCTAATAATAGACGTGTTCGTGTTGCAAGTAAATTCACATTGCACAACTCTTGCATGATATTTTTGTATTTCATTGTGACTAGTCTCTTATTGATGTGTCCTTCAATGATCAATGCACGCAAGCATAATTTTGTTAATGTTTTTTCACATCCATTGTATTCGAAGTGCCTTGTTTGTGAGGAATTGTTAGTGTAATTCTTAAAGCGTTGGTGAATGCAAAAAAATGATCTTGCGCACAAGTTTTGAGAGTGCGCCTAAATCGTCATATCTATTTTGTGACTACCTTATGAGATTCTGCGACCATCTTTGCACCATTTGAGCCTAAAACATTTATTGTCAACATTGTCCAATCCTCTTGACTAGAAAATGTCCTTACTTCCTCACTCTTAATTTTTTGAAGAATTGATTTATTTTAATATCAAACATAGGCCAAAAACCAAAGTTGTGTTTGTGGTAAAAATGGAGAAGACATCCCAAGTGAAAAAGATAGAATGATGAGACTCTTTTGTAAATAAGTTGAAAACAAGGAAGATCTCTCCATATGTTTAAAAAGAATGTGTTCAAAGACAATTACTTGATTATCATAGTGACATGAGGAATTAAAATAGTGCTCCCAATGAATTGGATAAGAAATGAATGTTTAGAATTATTTCAGTTGAGTTTCTTGGTCAAAATTGAAAATAGTATGAGATAAGATGAACCTTAAAACTTCAGTTCACAGAAGAGGTGAATTCACTAATATAAATTGATCATACCCTATACCCTCAACCCCATTACAGATATGAAAAAGTCCGCTCACATCTTGCAAAAATTTGGTGATGTAATAATTGAAAAAATATGGATAAACTTATGGAATGAAACATGCATATGTCTCTCTCTAAGAGAGTGAGAGTTTGTATTTATGCCTAAACATTTCTACTGATATATTTTTTGAGGGAATGGAAACATATTCTTCTTTTTGTGAGGATACTAGAATACCATTGTTGAAGCGTAATTTTGCATCTTGAGTGAGCAATCGTGATCTTGTATTTAGATTTACAAATGATAGTCAACATTTGAGGCTTCTTTAGCATAATATAATATCCTTCTTAAACTGGTTGAATTCTTTATTTACTTGAGGACAAGGAAAAGTTAAGCTAGGTTTGTTCATATATCTGAGACTTTGACTAATTTGAGGTTTTCTGTAGGTCAACAATCAGTGTTCTTAGTTCCTTATAAGTCCATAATTAATGATTCATCGTATATTTTTCTCAAGGACAAGTCATTAATTAAATCACAAAAAAAGCCAAAACATTGAAAAAGAGCAGTGTTTTTATATTGATGATCGTCAAAAGGCACTTGACAAAACACCAAATAAGCCAAATCTCGCAAAAAATGAAAGATACCTGGACTCAAATTCTCAAGACAGGTCGGTGAGAAGAAGATCTATTGGTGAGTCGCCGAACTCAATTAGTAAACCAAAAAGTGATTGTCAGAAGTAACACTACATTTAAGATACGTATAAGGAAAAGAATACCATATTTTATGATGATCGGTGACTTGCTGAATGTGAAGGACACTCTCCATTAAGCTCGCCAACACTGACCCAAACTCCTCAAGCCAAGAAAGATAAGAAGAATAAAAAGTGAACAACTCGCCGAATGTATCGACGAGCATGACTAGCATCGCTGACTAAGAATTTTGATGAAGGTTTGGGTAATTTTAAGGAGATAAAATAGAAAAGAGGAGGGAGAAATTGTATCTTTTTGTCTCATATTGGAAATTAAACTTTTCTGAAATAGTACAACAGAAATTTCTAATTTGTAGTTTGAGAAAGAAGCTTGTAACCACTAATTTTTTGGATTTTTGAAGGGACTCTTTAAATGAAGTTGCAAATCATGAATCCGAGGGACTAGGACGTTTCTAGTATACTTTCTTGTACTTTTAATCTGGTTAGTTAAAAGCCCTATTCTAGGAGTTTGCATATAGAGTTGGGTGTTGATTAAATTGGTGGTATAATGTGAATTACTTTTGTTTAAGTTGATTTCATGGATTTAATGTTATCATCATACGTACCATATAAAAATTGAGGTTATAAACATAATTTTGGATTTAGATTTTTGTATATTGCTTGAGACAGAATAAATAAAGTGAGTAGCTGAGTTGATGCTTGAATATTAATTTGAAATTTATTATTTTCTTGAAAAGAGAATTTTGGCTGTGAACTCTAAATATTAGTCTTGCTCGATAGAGAAGGTTTATGTCAAGGTATTGAGTTGTTTAGTTGATCACACATCAGAGTGTATGAGTGGAATTGTTTTGATAAGCATATTATGATTGAGAGATATTATATGTCATTAATATTGATAAAACTTAACCATGCATAAATAAGATTATTGAGCAATCACATTGACCAATCGCTTAAACTGATACCTACTTCTATACGCTCCTAGATTCCCACTATACTTTCTTGTCAAATGATACCACTCAAATTATCCTCAGCCCTATCGCTTAAACTGATACCTACTGCTATACACTCCTAGATTCCCACTATACTTTCTTGTTAAATGATAGCACTCAAATTATCCTCAAGATAAGTAAAAAAACTAAGAAGTTGTTGTTAATAAAAATACCCAATTAAGAGTAAGGGTCAAATCCCAAAAGTATATATTTAAGGATAAGAGTTTAACTAGGAAATCAAGAATGTGGATATATTCATTGTAGTAATTTAGAGTAAGTGAGAGGATTATTCCACAAAATTCAGTAAAATAGTTTAATGTTATTGGAGAATCAGAAGTCAATTAAACAATCGTTAATAATTAAGTCGATAAAAATGTTTCATAGTCCTTGCATATTTAGGAATTTGCATTAACTATATCAACAAATATTATTTATATATTTTAGTTAGTTTAGTAGTTGTATTAGTTCTTTATAACTCTATTTAATACCTTTCAGCCTTCACTAATATAGTATCATCTTCCAGAACCTATTTAGTAGTTACATGGTATCAGGGCTCTTCATGCTGTAACGAGAAATATCCACAAAAATTCCTTCTCCTCGCGCAAATATGCAACATGACCATTACAATGGCAACAATCCTAGAGTTTTCAATGCTAATAACACGATGGGTACCAAAAATATCATTAATTTAAATCTTGCATCACAATTAGCCCTCAAACTAAGTTGTGGTAAGAAATTTGCCTCCTGGAAAGCCCAATTATCCATTCTTATGTATGTCGACAACCTCCTTGTCTATCTTGATGTGACCACTCTGGACCCAGTGCATGATTACCCTAGGCACGAACACATCTCCTAATCCTACCTTTCTAACCTTCTTCCATCAAGTAGAATGCCCTTATGGATTTTACCAAACCCACTATTGCCCCTACTATTGTTGTCGTTGAATCAGCTAAATTAGTTTGGGATGCTTTACATACCAATAATGAGAACAGATCTCAAACATGGGTGTTCAGTTTGCGTGATCACCTTGCTCATGTCACTAAAGACTTGCTCCATTAGTGATTATCTTCAAACTATTTGGTGTCTTTCGGATGAGTTAGACACTACTGTTGCTATTGTGGCGATTCCTTAACTCATCATCATCATAATCCGTGGTCTAGTTTCTAAGAGTTATGAGATCTCTACTGCTATGCATCCACGTGATACGGCTATCTCCGATGAGGAATTATTGGAAAACTACTTGACTATGAACTTTTCCTTCGCCATAAGGATATCAAGAAACTGTCTAGTCCTATCACTATTGCAGTCTCTAATCCCACCAAATCAACACCAATAATCGTGAAAATCGCAGTCAGACCAACAATTCTCAACAATGGAAGTCCAACTCATGTGCAAATACTCCACCACAATGGCAGCCGAACTCAAATCAAAACGGTGTTACTAGATGCAAACTATGTAATAGGATTGGCCACACCGCCAATTTCTGCCACTAGAAGTCTCACAATCACTTTGAATCGAAAGCCAACTATGAAGTTGTTTTACTACTGCAACTGACCCTTGGATAGTTGATTCAGGAGCAACCCATCACATCACAACAAAGTCAGAAAATATAAAACCATACCAGGGTAATGATGATGTATCCATGGGTTCAGGTAACAAAATTACCATCTCTCACACTATTTCTACTCAATTAAATGCATCAAAATATGTTTTCAAGCTAACCCACACTTTGTGTGCCCCTTCTATCAAATGCAAACTTCTATTTGTTTCTAAATTTTTTCAAGACAATCTAAAGTTTAATGATTTTTTTCCTTTTGAATTTGTTTTGAAGGATTTGAAAACGCGGGTATCTTGGTGAACGGTTGGACAAACAATGGATTATATAAGTGTCCTTTCTCACATCCTAAAGCTCAGGTGACTATACCATCCTTTCCTTTCACTACTTGGCATCAACATCTAGGTCATCCTCACTATATAGTTCGTAGGTTTATTTTACATAAATTATCGCTACCATTTCATGATCGAGACAAGCTCTTAGATTGCAATTCTTGTTTATATAATAAAGCCCATCGAGATCCTATTACTCAATTATCACTATGTAGCTCAAAACCGCTTCAAATTATTTTTAGTCGTTTATAGGGGCCATAACCTAGTTTATCTCTTGAAAAGAAGTTGTATATTTGTATTTACAAAAGTATCACAATTAAACTAAACTAAAAATCAATCCAGTCAGAAGTACTCTAGGGGTGCATGGATTGGTATCAATGTCACTAAGGGGTAATTGTGTTTCTTAATAGTGCTAAACAATATTAGATCGTAAAATCATAAAATATCATTTTGGTCTCTCTATGAATCACAAATCAACACCCACTTTGATATCAACTCTCTATTTTTCAGTTTCAAGAGTATATTCTAAAAAAAAGCAAAACTAAAAGATGTTTTTCATAGGGTAAAAAGTCTCCAATGTAAAGTATACAAATCCCCTACAAAAATTAATACAAAAAACTTATGCAAAAATCTAATTAATTTCCTCTCTCCATTAGGCTATTTATTGTTTCCAAAATTTGGCCCAAAATTTATTGTTTGACCAAATTAACGACATTGGTTATGTTAGCCAAAAATATTCAGTGTATTTCCATTTGTTCGAGAGCTCTCCCTTCACTTGCTTTAGGATTTAGGTGTTTGAACGTTAGTAATAAATTCACCTTTCATATTCCGTGAACGCCCGATTACACCTTTGTTAGAGTTTTATGCCTTCAGTTTTCAGTAAAGTTTTTTCATCGTTGGCAATGTATTCTAGTTCACATTTTAATTCTGTGGCTTGCCATTTCATCCTCAATCCACCAAACTGCCTTGAATATCTTCAAGTGTGAGCACTATCACTTTGTCAAGGTTAGGCCACTCGGGAGAACTGCTAATTTTTGTTAGATGATTACCATTAGGGAGTTTATACTCCTTTAAATTTTTTACCCACTTTTTCATATATTCATTCTTGTCTTTTCCTTTAGCTTTCATAGCTGAAAAACAACGAATCTCATCAGAATAAGGCATAATTAAGCATTGAGAACACTAATTGTTGAACTAAAAAGGCCTCAAATGAGTATTAATCTACCATTGATCAGCACCTCTAAATTAAAATTTTGTTTGTCCTCAAGTAAATCAAGAACACAATTAGTTCATCAAGAGTGTTAGCAACAGGTATCAATGATATTTAACACGCAAGTGACCTATAAACATTACTCTCAAGCATATGAAACCCACAATGATCGAAAAGCTTCAAATGATGACTAAAAGGTATCAATCAAAATTCAAGCTAAAAAGTGCATCCTTTCTAATGCAAAACCATGGTTAAACTAATGAATCCGAGTTTCCTCAAATAAACATCTTTTCCATACTCTCACAAATCAAATCAATAATGTTGTTAGGAATTGATACAAATCTCACTCTCTATAAGGAAATACATACAAGGTTCATCCTATATAATTGCCCATATTTTCAATCATCTATCAACCCAGTTCATGCAAAATCTCAAAGGTCTTTTTAGGATTGTAATGAGGTTGAGAGGGTTAAGGTTATGGTCAGTTTGTTTTAGTTACTTTTCCTTTCAAAGCATTTTTGTACTTATCTTCGCGTCTTCTCAAGTTCTTTCCATTCGTTTTACTTGGAGAAACAAACCTCAATATTCTCATTCAATTTATTTTACACTCCTTTTATTTCATTACACTTCTTTTTCTTTATTTTAATTTTTAAGCATTTGATCATTCTGTTTTTTTAATTCTTTTATATATATATAGAGGGTGTCGTTGTTTTTCTAACAAATTTTAAAGTTGAATCTCACTTTTCTTATCTTTCCACTTGAATATATTTCCTCCTTTTTTCCACACCCCCAACTGAGTATTTTGGTCTCTATTTATGTAAACAAATTCTTAGAAAAAAGACTTATGGCAGTGGAGTTAGGGACATCTCAAGAGGTTTCAACAATGGTTAACAACAACTGGTTTAGACTTAAATGGTACCAAGATTTTTGGAGATCTTCACATGGTAGTCATAAAATGTATAAATATTTGGGTTATCTCTCAAAAATTTTGCCAAAGCTCATTTCTTTCGTTCATCACCACATCTAAAAAATTAGAGTGACAAGGAAAATTCTAAAATTCAACAAGCATGCTTTCAAGTAGAACCTAACCACACATAGAGCTTTAAAAACAGTTATTTAGCACAACTATACGAAATAAAAAAAGGTTGTGTGTGATGTTCATTGGAAGGCTCCATTAATATGCAGCTACTCAAAACAAAAATCAAAAAGATCATTCAAACTCTAAGCCATGCCGATCTTCTTTAAACATTCACGCAAAACATATTTTTCATCATAAGCACTATCCAAAACATCAATATTTGCCACAAAAGATCCTCTAAAATCATTAATGGAAACTCAAACATTTCAACAACTACAAAACGCATAGGGCAAAAAGTGGAGAGAGAAAAATAAGTCAAACCATAAACTACCATAACAAAAAAATAAAATACTACAAATGACTCAAAATAAAGTTGAAAATAACAAACTGAATTTATAAAGAGGAATATAGGCACAAGTTAGGAATATATGCACAAGTTCCCTCACCCCATAGAAATAAAAAAAAATTGTCCTCAATGCGATAAAATATAATTCCGGGAGGAAGTGACATATAAAGATACCCTAATAGGCTATGCACGTAAATTTCTCTATCTAGAGTGATGGAGGGGCGAAATAGAAGCACTAGGCAGAATACTCGCATCACCTTAGGCATCAGTGCCTACCACATCTTTAGGAAGAATGGTTGAGTCTGAAGAAACTCCACCAGCTCTATCTGCTGAAATCTCCAAACGATATTTCTTTAATGTGGCATGCACCATCGTCTCCTCTATTGCATGAAGCTCTTTCAGCATATCAACGGTCTATCGCTCATCCACTAGAAAAAAATTATCCTCATTAGTCTCCATCGCTTCCTCATCATCAACTCTATTGTTACGTTTCTCATCCATATCGCTAGGTGCATCAACTTTAACCTCAAAAGAAGCAACAACATTAGGCACATTAGGTTAGGGGACTTCTTCCCTTAGAATGAAAGTATAAGTGGAATGTTGTTAAAACACATCAACCCGAAACATAGAAATATCTCCCCTCAACTTAGTTAACTCACTGGATTGACCCTCACTCTTCTCCCCCTCCTCTGTCCTAGCGGTGAGATTGTCTTACTCCTCCCTCTATGATGCTATACTTGAGTGTTCTAAAATTGCACCATCTGGTCTCTTACTGAAGTCATTCTCAATGGACCTCTCAATAAACTTAGGAATCTCACTCTACACACGAGATGCTTTAACATCAAATGAATGTGGAAGGTTTGGGTAGATCAATGCGTGGGTGAATGGAGGTCAGTATAGTGAGGCAGGTGCACCAGATGTAGAGGTTGAACGTAAATATAAAAGTTGAGTGGTATCTGATGTCTCCATTAAAGGAGCATGTTTACAGCCTTGGCCTCAAGGCTAGTATGGTGTAACAAAGGGGTAATGCCTGGTAGTGGCGAATTTCGCCTCACCCTTTCATCAATCATGTAATGTTCTTGAATCCTATTAATATCATTAGAGGAGGTGGGTATGACCCTAACATAAGTCCTCGATAAGACATTTTTATAACGCTCAAACTACACTATAAAACTAATTCAAAATATTAGAATTCTTAGTCTATAAAAAAATTCCCAACTAAGAGTCGGGGTCGAATCTCAAAGAGTGTAGACAATTCTATCCAGAATCTAAATCAATTGATTTGCAGCAATTAGAATAATGTGGGAATGATTCAACTAAATTTAGAAAAAGGGTTTTGTTATCAATTGTCACAATTACACTAGGGATTAGTAACAAGTAATTAGGGGAGGCTCAACGTTATTGGGGGCGTAAAGCGAAATTTCAATCCGCGGCCTAATATAAAATATACTTTATATACGTATTTATTAAAAAAAAAATTACACTATTTAGATGGAAATTATTAGTACTAAATATTTTTTAATTACGAGTTTTAGGTAATATCTTATCAACGTAATATTGAAAAATATCTTTTAAGTCAGGCATTTATTATAAATATTTTAACATAGTGCTATCTGTAATAAGTTGATAAATATTAAATAAAGATAAGAACAAGAACCATGAATTTGATATAAGAAGTTGCTGACTTGGTATGCCTCATTTTACTATGATTATACTCTAGTAATTCTTGAAACTAAAATTTATAAAGAAATAAAAAAGAATTTGTAATTCACCTTTTCCAACACTTTGCACTATTAATTTTTATTTTTAACAAAATACGAAAGATGTTAAAGTGGATAAAATAATTAGTTTTATAAAAGATTATATTTCTTATCATACATAATTAATTTTTCTATAAAAATTCTAACACATAATTTGATCTTAACAAAAATTTGTGCCCCCAAAGGTAAATACAATCTAAAAAGACTTGTAAAGGGTAAAACTTTATCAAATTTAAATTTGCAAGAATTTCATATTATATAAAATTCAAAAAATATATAAACACGTCCTCTTTATGAGCCTGTGACCTTAATCATAAAAAATAGATGAGCAAAATATTTACGGAATCGGTGCATTATTTGTCGAGACTATGTTGATATATCCTCCCACCAATCAATCAACATTAAAAAACTTTCTTCTCGAATCAAATTAACGTGCAAATATAATCTTCGGTAGTGATATAAGATATTACTTCTTCAAATATAAAATGAACAAAATTATAGTATCTCACAATTTGAAATAACTTGGAAGAAGCTAAAAATTGGAAATAGTGAATGTTTTAAAAGAATGGAAATCTGAAAATTTACTTCAGTTAGAAAAAAATGATTTTTTAATCAACTTCAGATGGCCATATACCCTAGATCAAGATGAGTTAGGTGTATTTCCATATATGGTTGGAAATCTCTCGAAATAATATTTCCAACGCCGCTGAGTTTGCGTGATTCCAAATTCATATGAGTGAATTGACCTTTGAAAGTTGGGATGATGGGATAAGAAAAGTCTGAAAACAGGATTTTAGAAAGATAGTTTGGTCTTTTCCTTACCCAACTTAATTAATTCATTTTTAGGAGTTCAATTGGGGTAATGTAAAATTTTAGTCAGTTTAGAAAAGTGAATTTCAAGCTAGGGCTTGGAGAGAAGAGAAAAGAGGAGAAAAGGGAAGAAAGTCCAATATTTGTCAAGAACTTTCAAGAATCATGGTTGATCCCTACGAGGTATGTGAGCTTCCATAGTGTTTGGTTCATTCACCCATACACCAATCATGATTTATTAAGCGTAATTTATTTCTTAAAATTTAAGGATTTAAGTTCTTGATAAGTGTTCTTAAAGTTTCATTATCGATTAGGTTTTGATGTTAAGATTCTACTTTGGTCATCTTTAGATGAACATATTTCTTAGAATATTAAGAGTAACGTGAAGCATAAACTATCCATCTAAAGATTCTTTAATGTACTTTCCAGTGCAACCAATTATGTGTCAATCCAATTTCAGAGTAAAAAGTTATGACTATTTTAGTAACCTATACAATGTTTTAAGAAATTAACCGATGGGCAAAAATTTAAAAGTTATTTTTTTTGTATTCTTACATCCAAGAAACCCTAACGAATTTCTTGATAAATAAAAGTTTGAAAACAATCAGATGTTCATCTCTACTAATTAAAATCATAATTTTTGGCCATAGAGATTTCAAGAAACTAATTCAAGAATATCGAGAAAGTTTTTCTTTATCGTTTACCTTCAAGCTAGGGTTTCAAGTTTTGTATTCAAGTTCTTATCCAAGATTCTTCAAAAACCTTGTTATTTATATCTAAAATCATTCCTTTACATCATGAGATCTTTCCTGTCTTAAATCATGATCCTTGAGTCCATAATTCAATTAAAGAAAACTCAAGAGTCAAGTCAACAAGTTAAAAGTCATGTTAAAAAATCAATAGTTAAGTCAAAATAAATTGATTTTCAAAAGTCAATTAAAAACGTTTCAATTTGTTTAAAGACTTCAGTTTTAAAGTTAAGCAAAAAGTTCAGATTTGAAGTTCTTTTTTTCAAAGAAGTATGTGAGAACTAAGTATTCCGAAGATGTTTTAATTGTTTTTCACATTTAAATAATAATGACAACATAGATTTCCAAAGAGCCTTTGAGTTAGTTTTCAGAAAAGTGTAAATGCTTTGACAATTAAGCAAGAGGGGAAAATTTTATTTCCAATATAGCCTTTGAGCTAAGTTGTGCAATTATCTAAACTCATAGAAAGAAGTATGCTTTTAAACATATGAGATAGTATCATATTATTGGAAAAGTATTGAACACTAAAATTGGGAGAGAGCAGATAACTCAAAGACCCGATAAACCATGTAGTCATCGTGAGTTGAAAAGGATCATATTATCTTTAAATGAATAAGATAATATTCTAAAGGGGTCGCTGAAAAGATAAAAAAATTTAATTATATTGATTAAAAATAGAATTCCATCAATGTCTTACACTTTTACATTAAATATTTGAGGGTTATGAATATATTAAAAAACACGTGATATGAATATTATTAAAAATATAAATCAAATAGGAACGTAAATATGAGTTAGGATGGTGAAATGTGAAGTAAATAACATATAAAAAGATAAATTATAAGGAAAATGCCCAAGTACCCCCTCAATCGATGTCCGAACTTACAGAAACACAGTTATATATACTAATGTCCTATTACCCCCCTGAACTTATTTTATAAGTAATTTTCTACCCCTTTTCGGTCTACGTGGCACTAGCTTGAAAGAAAAAGTCAACCAGCGTTAGGCCCACAAGATAGTGCCACGTAGGCCAAATAGAGGTACAATTTTTTTTAATAAAATAAGTTCAAGGGGGTAATAAGACCAAAATATAGTATAAATGTGTCTATGATATTTCGGGCATAGATTTAGGGGGTACTTGTGCATTATCCGTAAAATGTAAATATCATTCATTAATTACTCTATAACATGTGTGATTAAAAAATGTACCCTTATTTACTTTATCAAATATTATTATTTATTTGGTCTTTGATATGCAAAACAAACTGAATCATATTGAAATGACTTGCAAGAATGAGCAATTGAAAAGATTGCAAGTTCTTGACAACACATACTAAAACTAATCCACAATTTGACAAAATTCATGACTGCAAATACACATAAAACATCATTTATAGTAATGTCACTACCTTCATAATTAAACGCCAAAAACAATATTTCAAACATCAGTGAATGTGAAAAGCATTACAATTTCAAAAAAAAAACCTATGCCAATTTCATAATTAAGAAAAACTTGTTTTTGCGTGGGTTGTCTAATGGTTAAACAATGATTATTTTGAAACAAAAATAACTATTTTACTGATATTTGTTGTCCTCACAAGCCACAACTTTTCATTGTCTAGATCATTACATTACAATAATAACTATGTAATAAATTATAATAATACAGATTTATCATGTGTAATTAAGTGATTTACGAATAAATTTTTTTACATATCACAATTATTTTTAAAATGAAAAAAATAAAAAGATTAAAAGAAAATGCAATTGAAGGTTAGATGTGTCACATCACCTTGTCTATAGTTAATTTGATATAATATATTGATTATTGCAAATGAAATATTAAACCTTATGTAAAATAATTAAACCAGATTATCTAATTGGGAAAATTAAATCTTAATGTTTGAACTATGTCTCATCTAGTAAATCTATTATATAAGTATTAAATTCATAGAGAACTTTAAAAAGAAATAAAAGAGAAATACAATAAATCAAAGTATAATAAAACAAAAGTGAGTTTTTTAATAAATTCATCAACAAGAGGAAAAAACCAAACTAGAAGAAGCAAAATGACAATGTGATATAAAATGACATTTGACAAAAAACTATGGATTTATAAAAGCTCATAGGAAGCAATACAATAAAATACTAAATAAATCAAGCATTTTTTTGTCCTCGGCCTTGTTATCCTCGTCGGCCTCGTAACCATCTTTTTTCCGTGGTTTCCTCTTTATTCATGTACTTCTTCTTTTTTTCTCTGAGCTAGAAGTAGGTGGGGTATCACCATAGTCTTCTTCTTCTTTCTCTGAGCTAGAAGTAGGTGGTGTATCACCATAGTCATGTTTTTTCGCATCATGATCAAAATCATCCTCAAAAAAGGCATCATAATCGTGATTAGGATCAGAATCATTTTAAACATAGTATGACATGATGTTAATGATGATATTCAAAAAATAAATTTTTCTAAGAATGAATTTTATTTTTGTTGTTTGAAAGATGAATTTTATTTTTGTTGTTTGAAAGATGATATTTAGAAATAGGTAGAATGTCATTTTATAATCACATTGATAAGAATGAAGGGGTAAGATTACTAAAAATGGATGGTTTTTTATTCATTAATATAGTTGATAAAAATATCATTTGTGATTCTATCATCTTTTAATAATTCTTTAAACTTTCCATAAAAAATTTATCTCAAAGAATTGATAAAAAAAAAATTCAATATAAGTGCAAAACAATCTAT
Organism: Solanum chmielewskii; assembly: GCA_027704785.1. NCBI lineage: Eukaryota > Viridiplantae > Streptophyta > Magnoliopsida > Solanales > Solanaceae > Solanum > Solanum chmielewskii. Next base: position 35,216,135 of record JAKWIX010000328.1, on the reverse strand, counting down.
ATAAATTAGCTATTTAAATTTGAAAAGTAAGAAATAAAAATCAAAGAAACATAAGAACGAAATAATAGTGAAATTTAGAAGTTCTACTAAACATACATGGTGGGTAATTATTATTTTAAGACACATCCTCTTTGTTTTACTTGCCTCAAGTTGAAAATATCATTTTATTAATGACTTCAGCAAATAACATTGTACTGTAAAAATTCAACTTATCATTAGACCTTCAATTGACTATTCTACTATTTTAAATTATCATAACTTAAATTTTAAAAAGAAACAGAAAAACTACAAAACTATAAGAAACTAAACTTTTATTAGAAAAATCATGAATGTCTCATACGGTAAGGAATAATTTAAAAAATTAAACTACCTGTTATAATGTATTTGTACTATAGTGATGTATATCATGTGGAGTCCATTTAGGATATAGTTAAGATTCCTACTTGGGGACCATGTTAGATTTCCTCTATAAATAGAGGGCTCCTCTTCATTGTAAACTAATTCATCAATAGAAATAATGAGTTTTCTCTTCTCTTATCTCTAGTTTCTTATTCTTCTTATATAGTTTCATAACACGTATCAGCATGAGACTCTACTTTCTCAAAAAGTTAATATTAGATTTGAAGAATTACTAAGGTATTATTTATTCTTCTGTTTATAATTTTAATGGTCAATCATACGAAACTAGAGTTCATTGCCCTTCAATGTTCTGGCAGGAACTACCTCTCATGGGTGTTGGATGTTGATATCCACCTTGATGCATTGAGTCTTGGAGACACCATAAAAGAAGAAGATAAGGCATCAAAGCAAAACTATTCACGAGCAATTATATTCTTGCGTCATCATATTGACGATATTCTTAAAATCTAATATCTGAAAGTTAAGGATCCACTTGTTTTGTGGAAAACCCCACAACAAAGATGTGACCACTTGAAGTTGGTCATACATCTAAAGACACGATATGATTGGATGCATCTACGGCTACAAGACTTTAAGTCAATACATGAATATAATTCTGCCATGTTTAGAATAACTACTCAGTTGAATAAGGTGAATGAACGGTTAGTGAGATTGATATGATGGAAAAGACATTCAACACTTTTCATGCCTTGAATGTGCTCTTGCAGCAACAATACCGTGAGAAAGGTTTTAAAAAGTATTCTGAATTAATTTCTCATCTTCTTGTGGCTGAGCAATATAATGATTTATTAATGAAAAATCATGAGAATCTACCTACTAGATCTGAACCACTTCCTTAAGTGAGTGAGGTGTATGCCCACCATTCTAGGCGTGGAAAAGGTTGTACCTCTAATCGTAGTTGTGGTCGTAGATGTAGACGTGGTCATGCACATGGAAGTGGTTTTGATTATGGTCAACTAAAAAAGGAAAAGACAGAAAGACCCCTGACTTAAACTACTAGCGGGGCTATCCACGACCACTTTCACGGATTGTGAAAGAGGCCAAGAACCGTGAATAGGGTCATGGTCTTTGATCTAGTGAGCTCTAAGTTATCGATTCTGTTTCATGATCCCTACCTTAGATCGTATGAAGGACCACAGACCATAAAGGTACCTATGGTCTTTAATATGTCCTATGGTATGAAGACCTTACTTCATAGACAATCCCACGACCCAAGTGAAGGACCACATAGAGTGAAGGTTCTCGTGATCTTCACTTGGGATAGGGACAGAGGGGATATCTAGGGGAGCCTATTTTCACAACTTCTACGAACGCCACAACGGTCTATCGTCAAGACCACAACCCATGAAATGTTTCACGGTCTGACATCAATAGCCGGTGGGATCCAACTACTCACCATGGACTAGTCAATGGACCGTGGAACGTATCATGGTCTTTGAACTCCGTCGTCGTTCACTACTTCAAGTGAGTTTCTACAATTTTTTTCTGGATCTGGTTTTTGAGGTGGTACAGTCACCTAGGCAAGGTTAATGTGGTAGTAGACGCCTTAAGCTAGAAGGTAGTTCCATGGACTGTTTGCTTTGTTTGTAGTGGAGGATTGACCTATGACTACATACATTCTTTTATTAGCAAAAAAGATGGTTAGCCTTGATATATCTGAGCTACATAGTGTACTTGTGTGTGTGGATACTAGATCTCCCTTGATAGAGAAGATTCAGGTACACCAGTTAGAGGATCCACAATTGAGTTGTTCGGGACACTATTCTTAGTGGTAAGCCTAGGACGGTTACCGAGATATGTAATGTATTTTAGGATTAAGAATAATATTTATTGTCCTATTGTTTTTGAGTTAGTTAGGTTGATACTTTAGGAGTCCCAATGATACATGTTCTCTGTCCATCTATGTTGTGAATGTATCGTGTGGCGGCAAATTTTGTTGTGCGGGCTTACGAGGGACATCACAACCTTCATGACTGGGTACTTTGAAATTTAAGCAAGTAAAGTATGAGAACTAGATACCAGGAAGATTGACTTGATGGCCACCCATTCGAAAATTAAAGGAGTGTATAGCCATGAACTTTGTTGAAGGCTTACCATTTTCTATTAGAGGTTTTGATTCTATTTAGATCATCGTAGATTGATGGACTAAACCTTCCCACTTTTTACTTATTCATACTTCCTACAGATTTGTTCATATTTACCTTAGAGAGATCGATTGTTTGCATGGGGACCAGTGTCTATCACTATAGACAATGGCACTCAGTTCACTTTCATACTCGGGTTGAGCTTAGTATAACTTTTCATATTTAGATAGATGGCCAGTCAGGAAGGACTACATAGGTTTCATTGGACATGTTTCCGACTTACTTTATTGATTTCATTGTCCAGTGGTATCAGTCTTTGGCTTTAGAAGATTTTGCATATAATAATAACTACTATTAGAGCATTCAGATGGCAACTCTCAAGGAATAATATGGTAGGATATCTCATTCTCCAATAGTCTGGTTTGATCTTTTTCATCTTCAGACATATGGCAATAACTTCTGAGAGATTCTATAGATACGGTCGATCTGATCAAGAAACAAGTCAATACTACCTGGAGTAGACGAAAGAGTTGTGTTATCTGAAGGCTAAGACCTTTGGAGTTCATAGTTGGTTATCCTTGTTTCCTATTAGTGTATCCCATGTAAGGAGTGATAATGTATTGGAGAAAGGGAAAGTACACCCCAGATTTATAAGTCCTTTTAATATCATGGGTGAATTGGGATGGTGTCTTATGAGATAACCTTACCTCAAGATCTTTTATGTGTGAACCCTATATTTCATATATCTAGGATGATACCCTATATCCCATATGAGTCTTGCATTCTTAAGTGGGATTTGGCTCAGTTTGATGAGTAATAAAATTTTGACGATGATCATATCGCCATTCTTAACAGGCAGGTGATAACGCTCAAACTACTCTCCAAAAATAATTAAAAGAGTAGGCTGTCATTTTAAATAAAATTACCCAACTAAGAGCTAGGGTCAAATCCCACACGGAGTAGTTTGACGTTAAGAATCAAATTTTAATTAATAAAAATGCAACTAATCTAAATTTAGTGAAAGGGAAGTTGGGTTAATCATTCACCAACATGTATCATGTAGTTTCTAAATAAAAGTAAGAAGCATCAAATAAAGAAACTAGGAATTAAACAAGAATAAGTAGATCTAAGGGTGTAATGGAGTGCATTAATACTAATTAGGGGAAAACTTCATTTCTCAATAATTATTAACAACTACGAATATGTTGGGTGATCTTTGATGAAACTAGTCTTCTTTCAATCTCATAGTAGCAATACATATATTGTTCTTTCTTTCATCAATGTGCAAAACTCAACAACTCAATTCGTTGCTTCAATTACATAGATTTAAAATGATTACAAACATCGAAACACTTATCCACTCTTACACCAATTTCAAATCTAATGTATAATTATGTTGGCCACCTTAATTTTTAAATTACCCACATGTTAATTAGCTCAAATTATTGAAATCAACAAGGAAAACAGAGAATACAACATACCCACTAATTTATGTCAACACCCAACCCCATAATTGCGCCCTTAGATATTAGGGTTTTAGCCACCCGTCACAAGGAGTAATAGAATTATACATTTTATGATATCAACCATGAGTACCATGAAATTCAAAAGTTATAATACTCACTTCGTTGCAACCTTCAATTTGTTAATTATAGGGGTGAAACATAAAACCTCACACAAGAATTTGTGTTTTAGTGTTTCCACTAAAGTTTCTAAATGCAAAATTGTTAGCTGAGGGTTGGGGCATGTTCCTGAGCCTTTGTTATTTGTGTATCAATGACTGATCATCTCTTGTCTAGTCACCTCAAGGGATACTCTTTTCTTTGTCTGTCTTTTTATCTTTCATCCTCCGCTTGGTTGAAGTTCTTCTCCTCCCCTCTTCGGAGGACTTCAACCCCATCCGTTTCATTATGTCTTTTTATCTTTCATCATCCGCTTGGTTGGAGTTCTTCTCCTCCCCTATTAGGAGGACTTCAACCCCATTCGTTGATACGAATACCCCGGAGTGCCTTTAATTGAGGTTGCCTATTAAGGTTGGTGCGTACCATATCTGCAAATGGATGAGATTAGTCAAAATAATAATAAAATGCAAACATATGTATTTGTTGCAGACAGGTTTGCTGTTCCACTAGGCCATTCTCTAAATATCTTTGGTGATTTAGGTTGAGCTCGTAGAGTGTATTAGCCTGCAATCTAGGAAAAATAGCGGTGGAAAAGTCTACTCGGTAAAACTCCGACTTTTTTCAGCGATGACAAGGTTGTCCGCCAATGAACACAGTGAAAAGGGTAAAATAGTCTTGTAAAAGGTGATCTAAAATCCTATCGATGAATCTTCAACTACTTTCGGTGATCACCAGTGTGTCCACCGAAAGTTACAGATATTATAGCACGAAGGAGATGAGTTAAGAGTGATCTATAATCAGTAGGTGATCCGCTAAATCATACTGTGTGGTCAACTTAACTCGCCGAATGACACAAAGAGTACATTTCTAAATAAAACTCTCAAAACTGTCCTACAATCTTCAAAAATAAAATCACATCATGCAAACAAGAAATTTATACAAGACATGTATTTCACTTCACCTTAGAGTACTCAGACTTCCTCTGATTTTAACAAAATTTTGCCATTTTACTATGATTATCCTTAAAAATGTTGTCACCCATTCCCTCATTGGATAATTTTAATTATTTTGAACAAAAGGTGGGTTAATTTGAATTCACCAAAACAACATGACTACAATTAAGCAACACCCATTGCGATTTCAATCAATACAAAGCATAAACACCAGGACATTCGAATATTAAAGCATTAAAGGAAAAAAAATCATATTACAAATAACATATTGATAACTTATTTCTATCATAGAGGCCCACTACACGTCATCTTGATACAATAAGATTTCAAATGAGTTCAAAATTATTGAAAATAGATTTGGGGTTTTAGAGACTAACCTTCGTTTGTGATCACATAATATTTTCTAATGTTAGGCAACAAAGAAATTCAACCCCACACACTAATTACTGTCTCAAATACAAATTCAAGATTATAATCTAGAAAATAATAACTATGTAGTGATATTGGAGAGTTTAAACAAAGGACAATGAGAGACTAAAAAATTTGACCGTTGGACTTTATATAAATGTTCAGTTAATCGTACTTACCGAACCACACGGCGATTCGCCGAGCAGTCTTTTATCTCGCATTTTTTTCAATGAATGAAATTTTCAATGGTAAAGAAATCAAATGGTATAAGAAATTAAACCTTAATATGAGCAATGAAATAAGAATGGAGAAGTCCCACTTCCTTTTAGAGTAAGAAGAGCTCATTTCTTCAAGTCTCCCACAAAACCCTTTCCAAATTTGAAATAAAAATATTAAACATAAAATCTAAGTATCAAAATTACAAAATTATGTCTCTACTTACTGATTCCTCCTCTAAAAATAATAAAGAGTTTAATATTTATAGACTACAAGGCTAGTCACGAACGTCGAGTAGTTCGGTTATTTGCCCTTCTTCTATATCATCACCGTTTGTGTTTTGACTTCACCATCTATGCATTATGGATCATTGGGAAGAATAATTCGTCTTCGTGGAACTACTAGGCGAAGCGACGTCAAATCGTTTTGATCGCCTTTTTGATCCACTTCCTTAAAGGCTTTGCTTGCTTAAGCAAAAGGAAAATATACATCCTTTCGGCTGATCGCTAAGTATACTTGCCGATGATAAGGTGTTCCTCTTCATATCTTTTCATTATTTTTTCCCCAATTTTGCACCTAATTGTCAATGCTTACACTAAAACTTCAAATACTTTAAACTTAAGAGTTTTCATCAAATATTGAGATAGAATGACCATTTGAGGACACTATTTCCATAAAAATAAGACCCGAAATGAGTCTAATATGAGTACTCATCAATCATGCTAAATAGTAATTGATACCCTTTGTAGTTTAGCAAACAATTTCAAAACCTCCCCATCATAAAAAAGGAAGAAGCCTTAATGGAATGGACACTTGAGTGATGTTCTTCGAAGTGAATGGGCACATACATCCTAAATTTGTGAATGTTATCATGGGGATCCTCATTAGCAAGAACTCCAAACATTCCCTTCATTTGGAGTCGTTGAAGAATAATACAATTGATGTCAGATCTCTTACACACTTCTTGAAAAAGGACATATCGAAACCTAATGTACTGATTCTAAAGCATTAGGCAAATCATATTCATAAGTGACTTAACCAATAAGGCTAATAATCTTTACACGGACCTACATATTAGTGACTAAGTGTCCATCTCTCATCAAAGCTCATTACACCATTCAATTTGGAATTTTCAAGTAAGCCTAATCATCAACATAGAATTTAATGTCTCTTTTTCTAACATTGACTTAGGATTTTTGTTGACTTTGAACCGTTTAGCCAAATATTTTCCGTAGCCTTATGTTAAACTCGAGACCTATCAAACAAACTTCACTAACCTCAAACCAAACTATAAGAGGTCAACATCTTATACAACAAAAAGACTCAAAGGGACCCATAAAAAATAGTTGAACATAGTTATTATTATATGCCAACTGAATTAATGTAAAATAAACATCCCAATTATTCTTGAAGTCAATCAAATAATCTCTAAACATATCTTCAAAAGTTTGTATAGTATGCCGTGCTTGTCCATCAGTTTGAGGATGAAAGGTCGTACTAATTTTTACATGAGTACCAAGGCCTTTGTGGACAAATTTCTATAATTGAGAAGTAAATTGGGTACTATGATCAGAGATAATTGATACGGGAACTCCATGCAACCTAAACATTTTCCTTAGAAAAAACATATCATAATCCTCCACCCAATAAGTAAACTTTAAAGGAATCAACTGAGTGGACATCGTCATACAATCTATAATAACCCAAATCGAGTCATGTTGCCGCTGACTGTGGGGTCAACAAAAACTAGAGTCCATATTCAAATCTTCTCTTTTCTAACTAGGAATACTAATAACATTTAACAAACCTCCCGACTTGTGATGTTAAACTTTCTCTTTTTTTTTATAATAAGGTCACTTAGTAACATATTCCACTATATCATTTTTCATCCCATTCCATTAATAGACCTCCCGCAAGTCCAGATACATCTTATTGGCTCGTGGGTGAATGTAATATAAAAAATTATGGTCTTCTGATAACATTTTGTTTCTCAAATCATAAATATTGGGAAAACATAAAGGAGCTTGGTATCGAAGCACACCATCTCCCCTTCGTAAAAAGCCAAAACTAAATTTTTTAGCACCGGTTCCTCCAACTCAAAAAAACCCAATCAACACATACTTAGCTTTCACATCCGACACAAAAGATGGTTCTACACCATTTTGAACAATAATCCCACCTTCACTCTAATCAACATAACGAGTACCTGTGAGTAGTCTATGAACACACACAACACTAGTCATGTCCATTAGACTTAAGGCATCGACCACCACAGTGGCTTTGTCCATGTAATAAAGGACACTTGTATTTTAGTCCTTATAGAGTTCAAGACATCTACATAGATGAATTATAGATATTTTTACTCGAACACACATTGAAAAAATCTTAGTCAGTCAAGACATCAACGTGAAAATGACAAAAGTAATGCCTCAATTTCTATAAGGGAAAAAACTCGTTGTTAGTTCCAAATCATTAGTAGGATAGTTCTTTCCATGAACATTATGTTGCGTTGAAGCATAGTTAATGACTTTCTCATTTTTCATAAGAATACATCTTAATCCAATACTTGAAGCATCACAATAAATAACAAACCTGGCGTAACCTTTAAATGAAGTCTAAATTGTAGCGGAGGTATGTCTACCTTTCCACTCTTGAAAACTCTTCTCACATTATTCTGACCATAAGAACTTAAATTTCTTTTTGGGTTGACGTAGCCAATGGAGAGAATCAAAGAAAAATCTTCCAAAAGCCTTCTATAATATCTAGTCAAACCCAAAAACTTTGAATATCTGTAGGAATAGAGGTCTTGTCTTATTTTTAACAATATTTGTCTTCTTCGGATCTACCTCTCTACCCTTAGTTGAAAAAATGTGACATAGAAAGGCCAGATATCTCAACAAAACTCGCTTTACTAAACATTGCAAATAGTTTTGGTCCTTGAGAACATAAAACATAATCATCAAATGGTCGGCATGCTTATCCTTACTCTGTATATAAATTAGGATGTCATCAATACACACAATTACAATTATATCATGATTTTCTATGAGCACTCTATTCATCCAGTACATGAAAGCGGTGGGACTATTATTCAAACAAAACGACATTATCTAAATTTCGTAATGAGCATACCAACTGAAAAAAGTCTTCTTCTGTCTTTCATCTTCTTTCACTCTCAATTGGTGATAGCCCGATCAGAGGTGATCTCTTATAATTAACTCTCTGATTGGAGTTGATACAAAAAATCATCTACCCATGAAAGATAATACTTTTTCTCTACAGTAACCTTGTTCAATTGCCGGTAGTTAACACACATGTGAAGTAAACTATCTTCATTGTGAACAAAAAAAAAGTTCAGCTCCCTATGGATAGATACTCGATCAGATGAAACCTTTTTCTTACAAATCTTCCTGTTGCTAGATTACATTTTTATATTCTGCCAGAACCGTATAGTAAGGAGCAATAGAAATAGGTATCGTATTTACGAGAAGTTTAATTTTGATGTTCATTTCCCTTCTGGGAGGAACATAGGTTAGATCATCTTGGAGCACTCACAGAAAGTCATTTACAATTGGGTCACATTCAAGAATAGCGCTTTTAGCATAAGTTTTCCTAACCCATACAAGATGATATATACAACCCTAAGAAATTATTTTTCTAGGTTGAAGAAAAGAACCAATACGACTCTTAGTGATAGAAATTTCCCCTTTCTACTATAGGATGGGCTTCTTTGGAAATCATAACTTAAGCACTCGAGTTCGAAAATAAACATAAGAGTAACAATGATTGACCAAATCTATACCAATATAACATCGAAATCGAAAATATCAAGCTTTACAAGGTCCACATAAGTAAGTCTACGGGACAAAGATACATGACAATATCTTTAGACTCGCTGAGCAGTTGTGGATTCATTGATAAGAGTAGATATAGGAAAAGGTTCTAACAACGTACACACACAAACGTCAAATCTCATGGACACATATGTCATCCAAAAACACAAAGTAGAACCAGAATCAAGCAAAGCATAAATTCAAGATGAAAGAATTTTAACATATCATTGACTACATCAAGAGAACCCTCTTACTTATGTCAAGTTCGAAGTGCAAGAAATTGTTATTCTTTGGAGAAAAGGAACCCAAACAACTAAGTGGAGCTTTCCTACCATCTCTTTCTTTAGTAGAAAGTGATGGACAATCACTTATCTTTTGAAAGCTCTTACCAAGACAAAAGCAGATATCCATACCGGCTAAGCATTTACCATAATGCTTCCTTCCACACCTGGTACATGTAGTCACTGAAGACCCACCACCATTTCCTCATTAGGGATTAGGGTTAGACATCCTATCTTTGTTGAACTTTTAAACCAGCATTAGAGGAACCTTTATTAGAGAATATTTTTCAAAATCTATAACAATCATGTCCATCGGACCCCAAATGTGAAAAGTCACCATCATTGGTTTTTACCCTCTTTCCGTTAAAGATCTTTACTTGATCTTCTCTTCTTCTATTTGTTAAGCATGTTCCATTAAATGAGAGATACTTATTCCTTTGATGAGAATGGCGGTACGGCATGCTTGAACCATCATTTTGAACACACCTAAAATAGGGGTAGTTTGGTTACTATTTAGATTTATGCAGGTTTATGCAGAGTTTAGTGATGCAGTTATAATTATGAATGGTTTAATTATACATGTATTAGATATGCAGAGTTTAACTATGCAAGTATTAGTTATGCAGGGTTTAATTAGTTATGCATGTACTCCTTTTTAGTTATGTAGAGATCACAACACATTATATATAAACTTTTAAATATAGAATTTATTGCAAATTACTATATATATTATTAAAAATAAATAGGTAAATATATAGTATAAGCCCTCCTACTTTTTATTCAAAAAATAGGAAAAAGATATTCCCTCTATAATTAATTGGGACCGTTATTTTTTCATTTTGTTTTTTTTATATGTTTATAACTTATAAAAATAAAATACGATTAATATATTTCAAATACGTTATAATATCCTATTTTACATAATGTAAATATGTTCCAACAAGCTATATATAATTCAATTTGTAATACTAATAAGCTATTGCATTTGCATATCGAATGAAAATAAGAAAAAGAAATATTTTGGATATAAAAAAAAAGAGAAAAGGGACAAATATAACCCCGAACTATCATAAATGATTTGTAAATACCCTTCATTACACATTTAGAACTCTGATGTCACTACCGTCAAATTTTTGGAGTGTACATATCCTTTGGACTAACAAAGGGAAACGTGTCACAGTCTTAAAAAACATATTCACTATTTATTAAATTTTTTCAAATTAAAAAATTATCCCGAATAATTTTATATCCGCACCGAAATTATAACCAAAACCCAATAGACCATCTTCTCTGATTTCTTTCTTTCGAACAAAGAGTTAATTAGAAATTTTCTTTGGTTTTTCAGTTAAATGTCATATTACATACTCCAGTTAAATATATTCCCATTAACGCAACATTTATTAAGATTAAGTAACTTTTTTAATAGAATAAAGGACAGAAACAGAGTTGGAAACTCATCCAACCAGCATTGCTGCTAATTTTCAATTAGAGGCAATTTTCCGTCGTTTTCTTTCTTGCTTGCTAATAAATCTTTTTTTGTTGTACATTTTGGAAGGTAAGAATATTACCATGCCACCAATTAGCTATTGGTTATGGAGTATCTTCTTGACCTCCATTGTTGAAGCTCTGTAGAGAAGTAGATGTATGTTTATTCCTATCCTCCCATGTTTTTCTTGTCTGATTTTCAAATGATATTTACGTTTCTCATTGTAATGTGATTGCTGAATGTATTGCTGATTTTTAGATTTTGACAGATTATTTTTTGTTTCCTTTCAGCCCTACAGTATCCATTTTTCAACGTTTCAGCTATGTAAAAAAGTTATTGAGTTTGCCACTATAAATCACTTCCAAGGTCTCTAGTTTGGTTTGTCGGAGCTGTTGGGGAAACTATGAGGGAGAGATGATTGAGTGGTGGTCAGGTTTCATGGGTGAAGTTAGAGATTGTATCGTATCTTGAGCTTCACCGAAAAAGATGGAATAGTTGTAGTTCTTTGTGTAACTAGTTTTTGGACTAGAGAAGAAAAGAAAAATTAGATCTAAAATTGGTGTGGGTCTAAAATTATTTGGGTGGGATTTTTAATTATTCGGGTCAATTTTTTAATTGGAAATAAAAATTAAAGGTAAAAGGGATGGATATATCCTCAAACTTTAATAAATGGTATGTATATGCCCTCCGTTATACTTTGCATCCACATATGCCCCTACCGTCCAATTATAGGTACACATATACCCCTCTCACTAACGGACTCCTAATTTTTTACATGTGTCTTAATCCCATTGATCTATTTGTTTGACCCCTATTTTAACCCATAACCCAAATATCCTCCCCATATCACAATACTTATCCAATTTTCTCTAAAAGAAATCCTAATTTATATATATTCAAACAAGAATTGCTTATGCATATGAACAAGGACGATCCTCTCACTGTACATCAAAATTGACAAAAAAAGTGAGTAATCAAATCAAAATATCTCAACGGTTTTCTACAAGTATTTTAATATGTTCTTCATTAATACTTTTGTCTGTTTTGTATCGACAGCCAAATTTTTATATTTTTTTAAAAAATAAAATTCGCACTTACTTCCCCAAGAACAGGGGATTCCAGAATGTCGATCGGAACTTCGTTTTTTTCATTGGCAACAAACATGTCATAGCTCAAATTTTTGAAACCTTACAGTACCAACTTTGAACCTTCAATAATATAAACACATAAAAACAACATCAATATTCTGCTAAATCAACTTTAATTGAACAAACAATCGGAAAAAGGGACCTATTAATTGGGTGTTTAAATGAGGAAAAGGGTGTGCGCGTCTATAACAGTGGGGAGGGGTGACATGATTTTTGGAGAACCTCTAAAATTTATGCCTGAAACTATTTTGTTGAATTGAATTTTAACTTACCAAGTTAGGTTGTAGAGAAAAAGGTAAATCTTATGTTTGAATGTAGATTAATTTGGATTTCTTTTAGAGGAAATTGGTTGGTATTGGGTAATGGAGTCGGATAGTTGGGTTATGGGTTAAAAAAGGGGTGAAGCGGGTAGTTCAATAGGATTAATATATTTGCAAAAAATTAGCGATCCGTTAGTGAAACGGGTATATGTATAACTATAATTGAACGGCAGCATATGTGGACGCAAAGTATATCGGAGGGTATATACGTACCATTTATTAATGTTCGGGGATAAATATGTCACTTTTCCCAAAAAAAAAGAAAACTTGGATAGGTTGTTAAGATCGTGATACGTGTCCCACTGTTAGTCCAAAGGTTCTAAACTTTCCAAAAATTTTGCGGTACGTGCATCAGAGTTCTAAAAGTATAATGAAAGGTATTAGATACCATTTACAATAGTTCTTGAGTATATTTGTCCTGTTCCCTAAAAAAATTTAAAAAAAAGTTAGAAAATAGTATTGTTACGTAAAGATTTCAATAGAAAATTAATTAATAGAGGTAAATGTGTATTTTATTATTTTAATGTATGTATAACTAATACCTGCATACCTTATTTAAACTTCTACCTTGTATAACTTATTCATAGATTCCACCATAAGTTAAGTATGCATTAATTATGCAGGACTACAAAAAACATAACCAAACACCGCATAAAATTAATACATGAATAAATTTTATACAAAATTAGGAATCCTACCAAGAAGACATTGTTAGGTTTTATTTGACCTAAATTTGTTACCATAAATAGGTTTTCCTTTTAGGAAAAGGTTTTGGATTGACTAATTCTTTTCTTGTAGGAAAAGGTTTAGAACTCTATAAATAGAGGAATGTTCCTTCTGACTTAATCAACATTCACAATGTAGTGTTAAGGGCTTTGAGAGTTTTGGTTAGGGGGACAATTTATGGGTCACAAGCTTGATACGTTATTACTTGTGTTCCCATGTAATCCGAGTGAATTGGTTGAGGTTGTTTCTCTCTGTATTTTGTACTCTCATATTTATAGTGGATTGCACATCTCCTTTGTGGACGTAGGTTGATTGACCGAACAACGTTAAATCTTTGTGTCTTTTGGTATATTTCTCGTTGTCTTCTTACTCGTTGTCTTTTGAGGTTTGCATTGCTAGCTTCCGCGTTTACACCTTCTTATTTCCGGTCCTAACAAGTGGTATCAGAGCTATATTCAATGACGGAGTCAGGTTCAGTGGTTCGATATTCAATTATTGAACCAGGTTAGAAGGAGGTTTTCATCTTGGCGGGTGTAGTTCTAGCCGCAACCTTTTTGACAGTATTGAAGATTTTGTTGGAGAAATTGTTTCAGAGAGGTTCTCTGTGTTGAGACATAGATTTTACAAAGGATATTACGGAGAGGAGAAGCAAGTTGTTGAGGATTAAGTAAAGGAGGTGGACAAATTATTTTGTCAGAAATTCAGGCCAAGGGGGAGATTTGTTAGGTTTAATTTTACATAAATTTCTTATCATAAATAGGTTTTTATTTTAGGAAAAGGTTTTAGATTGACTAATTCTTTTTTTGTAGGAAAAGGTTTAGAACTCTATAAAGAGAAGAATGTCCCTTCTAACTTAATCAGCATTCACAATTTAGTCTTAAGGGCTTTGAGAATTTTTGTTAGGGGAGAATTTATGGGTCACAAGCTTGATACGTTATCACTTGTGTGAACCACCCATGTATTCCGAGTGAATTGGTTGAGGTTGTTTCTCTCTGTATTTTGTACTCTCATATTTATAGTGGATTGCTCATCTCCTTTGTGGACGTAGTTCGATTGACCAAACCATGTTAAATCTTTGTGTCTTTTGGTATATTTCTCGTTGTCTTTTTACTCGTGGTCTTTCGAGGTTAGCATTGCTAGTTTCCGCGTTTAAACCTGCTTATTTCCGGTCCTAACAGACATGACATACGTTATATTCACTTTTCCACCTAATAAAAAAATTCTAGCAAACATATTAAAATTAATGAAACATTTATGCATGAATAAATTGTAATTTATATGGTAACCAAATAGGCCGTTATTCAATAACATTGAATATATATTGCAACAAAAAAAATGATAGAAAATTCCCTACTTTCATATAGTTAATTGGGAAAAGGGTAAAAAATAACAACCCCTCAACTTTGATTTATTGTTTAAATTTACCCTCGCCCTTTAAATGAAGTTAATTTCACCAAATTTACCCTTATTAGACGAATTGACTCAAATTGACCCAATTTTTTTTAAAAAAAAATCCTATTCTTTATTTTAATCCAGTAACGTGACCCCATTTAAAATAACACAACCCATTCTCCCAAATCTCCTATTCGCATTATCCCATACTCCCAAATGGCTTCACTAATTCAATTCCTTCCTCTCTTCCCTTTCTTTTTCTTGATTTCTTTCTCTGTTTCTCATGGACCCTTTTTACAAAAAATAATTGAGGTTCCGAATTCACAATTATTCCCAAAATATGTCGGAAATAAACAACTTTTTTCCAATATCCCCAAATTAAAAAGGATTGAAAAACTTGTACGGAACCTTCATTCTTTGGTGCACGGGTAAAACCCACAAAAAGGATTCAGAATTTTACCTCCTTCAAATTTGGATAATCAGCAGCAATATATTGATTGCCTTGACTTTTAATGATAGGATTAGCACTTCCACCAATTTCATACATTTGCCAGTGTGTGAAATGTATGCAAGGAATTGAACTAGTGAAGCCATTTGGGAGAATAGGTAAATGGAAATTGGAGATTTGGGAGAGTGGGTCGGGTTTTTTATGTGGGGTTGGTTATTGGGTTAAAATAAGGAATAGGGTCATTAGCAAAAATTGGGTCAATTTGGGTCAATCCGTCTAATGAGCGGGAAATTTGGTGAAATCAGTAACAGGAGGGGTAAAATTTACTTTATTTTAATTGCGAGGGTAAATCTAAATAAATAATCAAAGTTGGGGGTATTTTTGACCTTTTTCCCTATACTTAATTTACGCGTAATTTTACGTGGCATTTTACTACTTATATGGTACTTAAAAAATATTTTTCTCTATATTATATTATTATACCTATTTTTGAAAATTTTAATTTCCTTTTAATTAAATCAAAACTATAAAATGCATTTATCATCGTGAATATAACTCATTTAAATAAAGCATTTTATATGACATTCATTATTGCAATTTATTTTAACATTTTATTAATATTATATTTTAGTATTCTTGTAGTATTACATTTAAATAAAAATCCTAAATCCAATTATATTTTTTTTTACAAAGAACTATAGAAATTATGTCAATTTTAACCAAAATTCAAAACCAATTACAACCCCTAATTAAATTTATTCAATTAATAACCCAACTAAACAACCCATAACCCGACATATTTGATAATTTTATACTCCACCGTTCAATCAATTCAATCGGATGGTCCACACTTCTCCCTTTTATGTTTTATTTCTTTTTACCATTACAAAATTAACAACTATAAAGTGCCAACTAGCACTAGGGCTTCAACTTTACTTGTTTTTTTCCCACTTTTCCCCACACTTTTTTGTTTCCAACTTTAAATTTTTCAAGTAAAACCAGTCACCCAACGATCACCACCACCAGCGACCGCTACGACCAGGGTAAGAACAAGTGTCGCGACCTGGAAAACAACCAACTCTACGACCCGACTTGTCGATCAGCAACCAACGAGTCATGGGCTATGAATTTCGACCGCGGCCCATGGTATTCGTACAACATTCTTCTATTTTTTTTCCATTTTTTTTTATCTAGTGTGAATTGTGAAATTATTTTTTTGAACAAAAGAAATTGAATCAAATTAATAGAACTTAACCTAAATAATTCAGTAAGATGTTCAGCAACACTATTGGAAGAACTGAAAACAAAAGAAAAAATTGATACTGGATAGAATTATCAAATACCCAGCCTCCTAATTGAATATGTAAAGTTTTTTTTTTCTTTTTTGAAACCTTTTTCACTTTTTTTTTCTTCTGTTATTCATTTATAGTAAGATTTGGATTAAATAAACCAAAGATCTAAGAGGACTTTTTGTCATAAATTGTTCCCCGAAAGCGGGAATGAAGATATAACAATATGTGGACATAAATGTTTAAATACATGTAAAATGGGGTATTAATGTTTATTTCTTATCAAAATTCGTGTTTATTTGTATCCATGTTTATATGATTTATTTATATGTCATTTTTTAAAAATTATTTTTGAAAAGCGAAATTAAAGAAGAGAACAATGTGGGGAGTCAAATTTTTACGAACAATGCAAAATTCACGTAATTAATTAACAAAGCTACTAAAATTTCTCTTATTAAATTAGTCTCTTAGTTTTTTTTTTACGAACAATGCAAAAATTCAAGTAATTAATTAACAAAGCTACTAAAATTTCTCTTATTAAATTAGTCTCTTAGTTTTTTCTTTTTTTCTTTTCATAATTTTATCCTTTCCTTGATACATGACATATAATTCATCTAGACAATTTGTTGATTTTTTTTTAAATATTCCCCAATGTTTATAGTCAAGTGATTAATTCTATGATAAATGCAACCTTCCCCAATTAGAAAACCTTAATTAAGAACTTAATCATAACTAGGGACCTAACTTCCAACCCTAAATGTGAATCTCGACTGGGATCCGATGTCCCTCATCTAAAAAATATTTGTTTGAGACTCGAGACTCAGACTCAATACTTTATTCTCAGTTCTTAACGCTTTATGTGATCTTAATATATGATTCCCGAAGCAAGATCCAAACTTGATCCGACTCAATCATATGTAAGTATCAAGGTCATATCATGGTTTGGATATTTATTTTTAGTCTTAGTTTGGGATTAGTGTCTGAATGAGGTCTTGAGTCAATATTGGATATTGGGTCATGGTTTGTGTCGGTGGTCCGGGTTTGTGTTATGGCATAATCGGGTTGAGGATAATGTTTTTGGGCGGAGTCGAGGTCAGGGATGAGGTGTCGGCCTCTTCTTTATTTTCTTGGTTGTGATTTTGTGCTAGTTAACACACAGTATTATTATAACAACACTTGGTTATAACAATAATGGTTAAAACTTATTTTATTCTTTATAAATCAAACTTCCCCCTCTACTTTGGACAATAATCAACCTATTTCCCCTCCTTTTATCTATGCATTGTCTATTTTATCCTTGTTTATCACATATAAGTAATGCATCTTTACATTACGTATGATTTATTCTTGTAACATTATAAGTATCAGTACACGAAAATTGAGTTTTAAAGACCTTTTGTTTATTAAGGCAGACAAATCAGTCATTATAAGTACATTTACAATTACCAAAAGAATTTGCTGTCATCAAAATTAATTTTTAGTTAAGTATTAACAAGGGGAGGCACATAGTTTATAAAAGATATACTACCCAATCTTAAAAAATTGTCACAACCCAAACCTTCGTGAATGACATCTACATTAACTCTCTTGTAGGAGAACCATTACTACAACTCAACTGGCATTTTAATGAAGAACTAAAGAATTAAAGATATTGATGTAGGCTTGAATAACTAAATAATTATTAAGGAGTTCCAATAAATTAGAAAGTCTAATGAAACAATTGAACTAAAACAAATGCGGAAATACTCCCTAGAACTTGAAATTCAATGTGCCAAAACTCTAACCAAAAAGTCTAAGAAAGAGGGTATAACCCAAACTAAAAAACGCAATTGTTTAAAGAATTAGTCTAAGTATAAAGGAAATGGACTAAACCAAAAGAGAACTCATTGCAGCCTGTAAGAAATGTCTGACCCTGGAAATTGATTCGATCACTAATCTTCTAAATGAAGTACTTCAGTAGCTTCCCGAAGATGTCATGTACTCAACAAAGAAAGAGCAAGTGTAGTATCTGTACACAACCACAATGTACTGTAGACCATGTGGCTATACAACTAAGTGCAATATAACCAAGTCATTACAAGATCATAAAAATGCATACATTGAACATATACAATAATAATATCATTTTAGGATCAATATACAATTCTACATTTCCATATTACGCATATATGACCAGTCATTTGACATCTCACGAATCCCATACTGAAACAACTAGTGTGCCGAATCGTGACACCTTTCCTAATTTTATGTCGGCCCGTGATATTCGATCACAGTTAGTGTGTTGAAAAGTGACTCTCATTCCATTCAACATACAACAATCACAATTACAATGTATATTCTCACAATCATACAATTATTACATGGCATATTATTATTCTTTCATATTTATTTGCAATTAGTGTAATCAACAATGCAAATTTTGGATACCTATGCAATATAATGAGGCAATTACTAGTAAATATAAACCAAATATGAAATAACAACCATCATCTAAGTTGAACAAACCTTGAATCCCCTAAGAAACTTGATTCTTCCTTGTTAAGATTCTTTCTGCTTGTTCTTGGTCTAAAACCAATGAATAAAACACAAGGATAAATAAACGAAGCCTAATTATTCGGATTATAATCGAACTCATCAACCCTTTCCCAAACCCTGAATACCCATACCCAGTTTTAGAGATTTTCCACCATAATTCTTAGATCAAAAGCCTCCCCCATCGATAATTAAATGAGAAACTATGTTCTATTGATATATAAATGGAACAGAAGTAAAAACCTTAGCTTTGGTGATAGGAGAGGTACAAAACCTTTAATAAAATCCATGGTTCATTCTTAGCTCTCTAGATCGATAGTTCCGGAATAATGACTCTTTTGGGGATTATTTTTTACTTAAGTCACGGACAGTCATGTTGTGGTTGTCGAATCCCGGTATGGCGGCCCCACCCTAGCTGGATTAATCCCACCCTAGTGGCTTGCATGGAGATATAAAGTCAAATTAAAGTTCCAAACCCCTATTTAATAGCACACATTCATCCCACAACACTACGAATATACCCATTCACGTTAAGATCAATTTCAGGAGTTGTACTCGCGGAATTCAATTTTGTAAAGTCATATGGTTTTCTGAACATCTTAGATATATACTCATATGGTAAATTCTCCATCAAAGAACTCATTTCTCACAAGATTTATCTATACCTTACTGACTCCAATTTCGTCCAAATCTGGACTAGGTTGGAAAATTCACAGTTACAATCGAAAAGTTTTCCAGACACAAATTTTTCCACATTTGTTTTTCTATTATGACGGGAGAAGATCATTAAAAAAATTAATTAGTTCATAAAAAAAATTACTAATTTTCCATCTTCATATTCATCAGCGTTGTCACCCACTCAGAACTAACCCATGCAAAAGAGAAAATAATATAGAGGCTGATTAAATTTTATATGGTTAAAAAAGTCTTCAAAAGAAAGACGAAGTGATATTGTTATACTATGAAATGGAAAATTATTCTCCAAAAATTCAAATAATATCGTCGAGTTTGGCAACAAATCCATCAGTGAACGTATGGGCAACACAATGTGAGAAATGCTTGAAATGGAAGATGATGTCTATACATGAAGAGTTTGAAGACATAATATGTAGGTTTGTTAAAGAATTCTTTAACCGAGACAAAAAACCTAATTGTTCTTGTGTTGAACATTCAATATTGAGTATGATTCTTCTAAAACTTGGGTAATTGACAATCAACCTAAAACACTATGTCGGTTTAAGAGAATATATTACCAGAGGAAAGATTACTCTAAAATCGTGTCTTTTTATTTCACTCTTTAGAAACTGTGATCTTTATAATGTGGGTAGTTTTCTTTAATAAGATTCTGAGTTCCGCGAAATCGAAGTTTCAAATTCAGTTTACAAGCCCCAGAATCATGGATACGATACCCACTACCGATCTTCTTACCAACTCTAACATGAAGGTGGGAAAAAACATCTCAGTTGCCAGATTCACCTTTTGTGAAGGATTTGATTTGACCTTAAAGTGTTACTATTTACACCTTCATGTTGGAGTTGGCAAGAAGAGTGGTACAGGGTATTGTATCCTCTATTATTGTAATGCTAGTGCAGATGAAATTTGATAATTTAATTCATTTAACTCAAGATTTTCTTAAAGAAAAGTACCCAGTACTATGAACGGTCGAAGTTTCTTCCATGAAGGTTTGTATCATAAGCATCCATTTTAGAGTAATCTTTCCTCAGGTACAATTCTCTCTTAAATCCATATGGAGTTTTAGGCAAACTAGACCTTAATCACTCAAGTTTGACAAGAATCGTAGGCAATATCGTCAGGTTCATCAAAATAAACATTTGGTTTGTTATTGCCGTTAAAAGGTTTTTCAACAAACCAACTTCTGATTCCCTCAAACTCTTCCTATTTCGGAATTGTCTTCTATTTCAAGAATTTTCAACATTGTGCTGCCCATATTCCCACTACTGGATATGTTGCCAACCTCAATGATGTCTTTGGAGTTTTTGGAGAATCATTCACCATTTTTTAAGGAAATCAAATCCATTCCTCTTCCATTTGAAGATCTTTTAACCTAATAAAAACAAGAAGCAACAAATAAAATTAAGGAAGCCTCTATATATTTTAAAGCTTTTACTTTTCAAAGAAATAAAAAATAACATCACTAGGAAAATTATATAAACAGTTAGAAAATACCCAACTCAATAATTACTAATAATAACTACAAATATATTGATTCATTAATTTGGTATAATTTACCTTCAGAGGGCATGGGGAATGATACCCTAACAATACACAACGATTTTTTCTATTGCATGGGTGAGTGGGTGACAGAGATGGTGAATATGAAGAGGGAAAATTACCGCTTTTTAAATTTTTTAAAGAATTAATTTTATTTTTAAACATTCAAGAACCAGATAATTCTCTTCATTAATAAATAAAAATTAATTCTAACGACCGAAGTTTTTTGGTTGCTAAAATGTACTTATAACGATGGGATTTATCTTCCTTCTTTAAAAAGTGGTCGTTAAAAGTCATGTTTCTTTTAGTGTTGGCAGGGGTACCAATTAGAGATGATAATGATGTAAGGACACCCCACCTTTCTTTACTTATATTTCGAGAATAGAGATATATTACCTTAGAAATGACGCGAACTAAATAACTGCCTCCATCTAACACCAAACTAATAGTAAATCCAACTCTTGACGCTTCCATGGACCTTGTGAGGCTGAGTAGGCTGAGCATCATGCTTTTTTGGATGATTATAGATTAGAACTATAGATTCTCACTGCTCGGGTTGATGAGTTTGGGAAAGACCAGTACGCATCACTAGATATGACAACCTTGAAAGCTTGTTTAACAGGGTTGTTGAGAGATGTGGCTCAGCTTGAATAGACATCTCCATGCTTGGGGTATGGTACCCCTATCTAAGTTGTTGATATATGATCGTCTCACAATGCCTAGAGTAGATGTGTCTCCACTTTAGACTGAAAGAGTGGAAGATTAGATCGAAGATGATAAGATTATGGAGGATGAGGAGGAGTTTGGTGAGGATGAGTAGTTGAGTGCGAAGTTCATTGCACAACTACATAGTTAGGAGGAGTCGATCATGCATGATACTTTAAGGCAATCCAATCAGGATGTCTCCGAGATTGGTCCGAGTGGTACCCTCCTTCAAACTCTACCTCTCCTTCATACGCACCATGCCCTAATTCTAGGTTGTTGCTAAAAGTCAAGAGGGGGTGAATTAAAATTTCCTTCAGTCGACTTCCTACTATGGTCATTTGACACATATGCACGTTAGTGAAACAGATAAACAGTAATAATAAAATGCAGTAGGTAAATAACACAGAGTATTTTATACTGGTTCAGATCACCAATGTGGTGCATAGTCTAGTCCACTTGGGTTACAAGGATTTCCTTAAGAGCTTGTTGAGAACATGGGTATTACAAAATGTTACAATTTAAGAGCCTCGTTTGATATTCAAATCATACCTTTTTCTTCGACACAACCTAGACCTGTATCACCTACTCTCAGATCTTTCATTCTCTTTTAGTTTCAGTTGTTCACACAAGTGTATATATAGTTTTATGAAAGATAAATGAAGACTACAATAAGTTCAAGTACATTGCGGACTTCACAACTAAGGCTAGGGGAGGATTATATTGAAATTGAGGACTGCTATTGCTAAAGAACAACCCAATGGAGTTTTATTTCAATCAAGGATATTAAAATTTTCCTTGATGGAGACGATTCAGTAATCCATGTCCATATCAGATTTGTGCATGGTAAATTGTTTATCTATCCTTCTTGATTTTGCTTACTTGGTTCTTGTATGATCAACAGATCTTGAGTCCCTGGCGTGATTTGCTTCTCCATCTTGCTTCAAAGTACGACAATGAAAGATACCGTCAACTTTGTCTCGACTCAAGTCGACATTTTTTATTCACTAATCGCAAAGTCAAGTAGACAAATTCCTGTCTATTTAGCCATTTCTCTATATTGGTTTCTCTATATGGGTGAGTCAGCTTATCTCCGAATAAGGCAACTCTTATGTGTTAACATCTATATGTGATATCTTGTATTATTTACCACTTTCAGGAGCTCACACATTGGTCTTTTGAGCTTTTTTCATTTGTAAGGTATTTAGAACTGATCTGTGTTGATGAATTGGCTGATCATCTGTATTTCACAAGATCTAAGGCCCCTACAGATTCCATCCGCGAACAAAGGTTGCAAAAAGAAAAGACAATAATGGGGGATAACGATGATGAGATTTACATGACCGATGTTGTCGTAGCTCAACCCGCTGCCGATGATAAAAATGAATTGATTATGCAGTTGATGCAACAAATTGCCGAAAGGATGGTCGAAATGCAAAGAATGCAAAATTTGTCTAATCCAATTTCATCCTTTAACCCTCCAGAGATGGAAGACCTCCACTCCACTTTCCTCCAGCAAGCACGGAACAGGTTCAAAACCTACTCTCTAACCCCACTTAAAATCCTCCAACTATTGACTTAACTACCTCTAATCCCCGTCACGCCACCACATCATGTCATGCACCACATCATCCTCAAAATACCAACCTTCGAATATTCCATATCCCTCAAAACCAAAATACGAACAATGCTAAAACCTTCCCCCATCTTCAAAACCAAAATACCAACCCTCAAACTTCCCCACAAAATTATAATGCCACTCAAAATACGCAGAATCCCTCCATTGCTCCACCCATACCTAAAATTACTACTTTTCGAATCCAAATTTCAAATGAACCTTATGCAAAATGTTCCGAGCTTGATCTAAATAACGAACATGAGAGAGAATAAAGGTCAAAAAGAAAAGGCAGTCAAGCTGAATATGAAAGAAGAGTTCAAAAAACCATGAAGGAATTGCACTATATTCTCAAAATCGATGGATTGAGCTATAAGGATTTGGGCATACATCCGAATCTCGACCTCCCAGAACAGTTCAAAGTGCCAAAGTTCATCACTTTTAATGGAACAGGAAATCGTCTAGAACATCTCAAACTTTATTGTGATCAACTCGTGGAAGTTAGAAAAAATGAAGCATTGTTGATGCGTCTTTTCAGTCGAAGTATAAGTGGAGAAGCTCTGGAGTGGCTAACATCACAAGATTTTAAACAATGAAATGTTTTAATTCACTCGCAAAGGATTTCACGGAAAGATATGGACATAACATAGATGATGCCCTATATCGCTACTACTTGGAAAAGATCAAATAGATATGTACAGAAAATTATCAAGAGTATGCTCTTCTTTGGAGAAAAGAGGCCGCAAGAGTTCAACCTCCAATGTCTGGACGTGTGATAACTGAAATGTTCATTTAAACTCAAGATCCTGAGTACTATGAAACAATGTTGTGTATGATGGGACAAAAAATTGTCGAGATTGTCTAAGCGGGAGAAGCTTTGGAAGATGGTTTCAAGACTAGAAAGGTCACCAAACTTACCTTATTGTGATCTAATGGAAAATCTACCAGAATTAGTGATATGGGTACATCGAAAGGAAAAGTGGAGGAGGTAAGTATTGTCACGGCTAGCCGTATGAGTTCAGCTTCTCAAAGGAAATATTAAAACCATAATGTCAATCATAAAATGTTTCCTCGTCCAAACATTAGGAAGGCTCCTAAAGTATTTAAACCATTAAGGGAATCTCAAACTCAAATTTATGAAAGGTTGTAAGAAATGGGTATGCTCTATCCTATAGAAGGAAGACAGCCAATCCTTTGGGAAACTTTTACAGAGCTGAACACATATGTACTTATCATTCAGGAGTCGTTGGACACAACACAGAGTATTGTTCAACTCTGAAGCACAAGATACAAAACATGATCAACAACAACTTGATCAATATTGAGGAAACCACCTCAAGGGATGACATAATTCGATGCTTAACAGTGAGTACAAGACATTATGAACCGAGTCATTTTAAGATATTCATCATCAAAAGGTCTAGAAGAAGAATGCCCAACATTGGCGAAAATTCAGCATATGAAGTGTTTGTTACCTTTCTTTTGATAATGTATTTAACCCTTTTTTGCCACATTTTATTGCACATTTCTTGTAATGAACTACGTCTGACCTGAATTGTCAAAAATGAGATACGTAGATGTCCTATGTCGGCTTCGGTTACCCCACTTATCCCTTTTGTATTTCCATGTTTGAACTAAGTTTGACCTAATTTCTCAAAATGAGATACTTAGGAATCCTATGTCGGCCTCGGTAAGTTTCTTTGTAAATTTCTTATTTTTTCCTCGCGAAGGGAACTACGTTTGACCTGATTCCTACTTCGACGAGATACATAGGCCCCACAATGGCTCGGTCATATTCCCCGCAAGATTTCCATTTCTATTTATAATGGAAAATGGTACATTATTTCTGAGAGGATCTCAAAAATTCATTTAAAGATGGACTTCTTCAACAAGTCAAGACAGAAACTATCAAAATGCAACTGGTAGACTTTTGGGTGGATCTCAATATTCCAAGATGATATTTTATGGAGAATCATGTTGAAATGTGCAACTGGGACCAATTTTTTGAGATGATCTCAAATATTCCACACAACAATGGCTTTTGTTAAAAGTTCTATGCTATCGAGGCAAATTGGAACGGAATTTTGAGGGAGGGCCTCAAAATTCCAGAATGAGCAACCTTAAAACTAACAAAGCAAGTTACTAGTGTCAAATATATTTCAGACCGAGACAAATTTTTTGAGGAGGGTCCTCAAATATTCTATCAAGACTGCCTTAAAAGAGGACGGGCGACGATGTAAGCCAACCGCATGAAGGAGCATGTAAACAAAACAAACACAAATCAGTTTTTAAAACTAAGAATATTTCTTTTGATGCAGGAACATCGAAGTCTTAAAAAGGACAATGTCAAAGATATGAAGCATGAAAAAATACATCATTTAGGTCTCTTGTGGCCTCATCAACATAACTAGAAAACTTTCCATCTCAATTTATCTTCATTTCATTACGTTGTATCAAGTAATTTATAAACAATTTATATTAGAGCCAAACACTAATATTTTCTTTCAACGTTGTAAAAAACAAAGTGTTGGATGATCGTTAGTCATGAGTCATGATCGAAGTTATGATTAGGCTCATTATAGACTAATCTCGATAAGCCAAACAACTTAATCTAATTCTTTATCGTTACTTTTATTCTGTACTTCATCATCGATACTAATGTTTGCTGTCAAGCTTTGCAGGTGATAGTATTGATAAAGTCAAAATTAATATGAAATCTCACTAACTTAGAAGTATTGCAAGGGAAAATCACCGAGTCCATTCCATCGGAAGATGATAGTGACCGCAATATCTCATTGACAGTCAAAATTAGCGAATTGTTATAAGTTTTCGATAACGATTAAAAATGAGTGCAACAAACTCACATTCTGTTGAGTTTTTCAAGGAAGACAAGAGTGACTTTTATTTTCATATGAATCAATTAAGTTGTTCACCTCGATAATTCTGTATTTTAAATAACAAAAACATAGACGCGACATGCATATACGTCAATATAATTTTTTAGTGCGTTTGTCGCGTGGCAATCTAGGAGTACATATTTCTAAACAATGTCAAAGTGAGAATTCTAATTTGTTGGGTATCCACCCCATAAGTTGATCATGTGTTTTGATTAGCCAATCAAAGACATTAGCATATAGTTTCTTGGGCAATCCACCCCATAAGTAGTTCGTATATTTGCTTTTTCCTTTTAAGGTTCCTGTTTTTGAATTACATTGAAATATTATCGAGCATCCACCTCGTTACAGTTGGAATATTATCGAGCTATCCACCTAGTTATAGTTGGAATATTATCGAGCTATCCACCTCGTTATGGTTCGAAATTATCGAGCCATCCACCACATTACAGTTGGACTATTATCGAGCTATCCACCTCGTTACAGTTGTAATATTATCGATCTATCCACCTCGCTATAGTTGGAATATTATGAAGCCATTCACCTCATTACAATTGGACTATTAGCGAGCCATCCACCTTGTTACAGATGGAATATTATCGAGTGATCCATCTTGTTACAGTTTGACTATTATCTAGCCATCCACCACAATACAGATGGAATATTATAGAGCCATCTACCTTGCTATAGATGGAATTTTATCGAGCATACACCTTGTTACAATTGGACTATTATCAAGCCATAATCATGGAGATGTCCACCTCATTACAGTTGGTAATGCTTGAGCTGGATATCTCGTTGAAGAGATCACCGGAGTTTGCCATGCAGAGTACAAGCAATGACATCTCTAAATTCTCAACAAATCATGAGTTTTAAAGGACATACTGCGTTCGAAAGAAATAGATACTGAACATACTTATGAGACATCTTTCATATCAAAAGTAACTGAAAAGCATAGTAATAGATACTACCACTTTTCTAGTTACATTTTCTACTAACAAATTGTTCAGTCTTTGTCGAGACCATCCAAGAGGATGAATTCTCAAATCAAACCACAGGTGCGGACGATATCAACAAGGATGAAGCACTACGTGGAACTTTTTCTTAGCAGCGAACAGGGACAGAGTCCAAAGAGGAGTGTCAAACTCTTACGACACGAGCAGAAGAGAGACTTCCACAACAATCAAACCATACCCCTATCATAAGACATATGGTTATTTCTTTACATCTTCAGTTACAGTCTCACATTAAGAAATTTTTGTATGTCTGAAGCAAGTTTCCAATTTGAGTGACGGTGCTCCAAGAGCTTTGAAAATTATGTTCGTATAAGTTCTTAATTATGGTTGTGAAGCGCTCTACATTCATGGATAAGATGTTACAAGCCTCCTTTTTATACTTGTTTTAATTTGTCACTCGTCCAGATTCAAAGGTTATCGAGCACAATAGATTTCCTTTTCAACTAATCGAGTCAAACTACAAACAGCCTGATTCTTGAGGCTTAAGGATATTTAGGGGGACTTAACATTGAAAACTCAGCTGTATTCTAACATTTGATCTTAAATCTTACTCCCAAACAGTTCGATCCCCTCATAATCCGGTGTCGATATGACTTTTGAATTCCTTCAAGATCGTACATTAAATCAAGCGCATCGAACTACAAGTGGCCTGAATTCTCATAAAGCCTGAGATATGTAGGAAACCCATTTCTAGGGTTCACCCATAATTCCTAAATGTCGTACCAAATCCATTTTCCTAAAAGATGAATACGTATTCGGTCAAAATTTGATTGGTCTATTTCATTTTCCTCGAATTTCTTGTATCAATCCAAGTAAAATGAGGGACAGTTGTTGACACCCAATTTTGACCCTCCACTGTAGGAATTAATCAATGAGCTTCTTAAATATTTAAACAATTTAAATATAATTCAAACAATTTAAATATAATGAGTTTTATAAATTTTGAAATAAAAAATATAAAATAAAGTTTGCGTTATTTTGAATTGTTTTCCTGTTTCTTATAATTTTTAGATTTTATACATATATATATATATATGTATATATTACACAATTATGTATATAATTAGTAGATTTCATGATTATTCAAAAAATCATCTCAAAAAGATTTTAATTTTAGCAAGTATTCTATTACAATTAGTAAATTTTAAATTATGGTTATATTTTTGAATCATTAGTATACGACTAAGTTAACAATTTTATCTTGTTAAAATAAGAATATCATTAATTAATTCTCCCTAGTCGAACCTTAAAGAATTAATTCTTTTCGCTACATCTTTAATTCATTTGGTTTGTGGATTAATCACAAATTTTTTTTTGACTCTTAACAAAGGCTGATTTTTGAGAGCAAAATCAGCCCAACCTTTAGCCCATCCCAAATATCTAACTATTACGCCTGAAATTTTCAGAAGCACCACTTTTACTCAAATTCCAAAATTTTCCAGCCCACTTAATCTCCCATCCAAATTGTTTTTCAAAAGAACCGACCAACCACCGAATTAATATTAGCCCACACAAAGAGGCTACATATGTGAACAGTAGCGCGTGACCAACTCCAACAGCCCTACGCGCCTATATTCTTCTTTACGCGAAAATCTCTCTTCATCTCCATCCTCTGCAAGATTTACTTGTACAACAACTTGCATATTTTTCCTTGCAATTGTGGGATCGCGCCACGTCGCAACAAGGACTTTTTGGATCGATCCCAAGCGTTCGTCCCTTTTCCTCTTGCGAAATGGATCCAAAAGTGCAGGAAAAGGCTGTTTGTCCAAAAGTGGCCAGGGAATTCAAATTTTGAGTTTGGGACAGGTATTGAACCCGATTCCAATCTGGTTTTCCTGCCCAATTGTGAAACCCTAATTCTCCCTTATATATTCTCTTTATTTCACTGTTGAGGGGGGGGGGGGTATTTTTTTTTTTTGGAGTTAGAGTTTTAGTTATGATTTTGAGAAAATATATTAATAAAAAATATATATACAATAATATAACTTTAGAAATACATTCAGGAAAAGGGGGTTGTGGATTTTCACTTGGAAAATTTCTAAAGAGAAAGGAATCGAGTAGTCAAAAATAGGGACAGACCACATAGAAATACTAAGATATAATTCAGGGAAACAGAGAAGTAGTTTTTCTCCTTCTTTTCTATATAGTGTTTCGGGTTTGGTATATTTTTACAAAAACATCTTGGCTACTACTCACATTTAATCCTTGGAGTTGAAGTTGATCCATCGTTCCCGTCGTTTGGTCCTAACTCGCTGCCCTGAGAAAGGTAACTTTGCCTTCTTCGTGATATTTCTTTTTCGCGTTGTTTCCTTATCACAAAATGATACTCATGTGTTGAAGCTTTTCTTTGTGGCTGTTTGATGTCATGTATTGTCGACTCGATATGATTTTATATGATATGCATGATCCTGTTTCGTTTTTATTAAGTCAGCATGCTTCGATTAGAACTTTGGTCATTCATAACATGTTCGACTAAATCGTTCAATTTACCCATTTCTCTTGTGTTTTCCGTTGTCTCGCTCTCTAGTATTGCAGGCTCAAAACCTGTGTTTTTATTTTGTCATTTATGCATAAAACCTCTTTGATTAATAGTTGGTTCTTCCCTAGATTCGAATTTCAAAGAGTGTGCCCTGTTTGTTATTTTTTTCTACATAGTCGGTAGTCACTAAGGAAGTTGGAACAATGTTGGTTTGTCATTATTTCGATTCTCATGTTTGTATTTTCTGTATTTTGATGCTTAAAGGCTAAGTGGTTTCCAACCATAACTGTAAGTTTGTATAGATTTAGTTTGATCAAAATTTGCTCTTGAACCTCAATCTGAACCTGTTTGGAGTTTGTTTCATTCCTGTTTCGCCCTATGTATAGTTGAAAATTGCTCATTATTTATAGTCACTCCCCTAAGAATGTGATGTGCTTTCAAATATGGCTGCTTATTTCTCCATCCCGCCTCATTTTGTGTGATGTCTCTGCCTAACCATCCTCTTCTCTTTGCACTCTATAGTTTTCCATGTATATTTGTGTTCATCAGCAGCATATTTAGCTTGAGAAATAGGTTCGTTCGGCTTTGTTTATTCATTTATACTTCGTTGTAAAATGTTTTGACAAAATCTCTGCCAGTGTCTTCCTTTTGCTTTAAGGGAACATGTTTACTGTAGCCTTCAACTTTCTATTTGACATGATAAATCAACACCACTAAATTCCATCCAAAAATTTGTTCAATCATTGCATGTATTACAGTAAAGCATTTTACCCCTTTTTCATCTTTGGTTTTCCATTGTTTAATGTGGTTGTTTATCATGTTTTCTTAGGATATGATTTAGTTTTCTTGCCCTAGTAATTTGCTCTTATTTATGTGTTCAAGCATTCATTCATGCCACTATTTTGGTAGAAAAAATAGTGATTGTTAACTATTACTGTTTGTTAAGCTTTCTTGTTTTTGTCTACCTTGAGAGTTACTCGTCATTTAGTTTTAATAGTTGAAGTTGATAGCATCTTGCTCTCATGTTTTTCTCAAATAATTCTTGTATGTGTTAAAATATGCCCCATTCTTCCTATATGATGCGGATACTAATTCTTTCCCTTTGTCGTTTTGTTGTATGAATCCCTCCAAGTCCATAATGGTATCAATTCGTTTCATCCCAAATTCGAGCCATAAAGGCTCGAGTCTCTCCCCTCTTTAAGTCAGCCATACTGCTGGTGTACGGAGCAGAAGGACCTCAACAGGAGCTGTAAAATTTATTTTAAAGGTTTTGAGGAAGTTGTATACCAGTAGTACACACACTATATAAAATGATATACAATATAAAGTATGATACGCAGGTCCAAAAATAAGTACATGTACATGAGAGGCTGAATCAGGGTACATATGTTAAATATACAGCCCGATATACAATGAAAAGAGCCGAATGCAGCCCTATATGCAACCTAAGTACAAAATTTCTTTGAATGAAAAATGGGGCCAAATCCCAAAAAAATTTGCAGCAGGCCCAATTTTCTTTGGGTCATTTTAGAATGAGTAGACTTCCAGATTCAGTACTTGGGCTTGACCCAAATTCAAATATTTATTCTCCCTATTATTAACTATTTGTTATTCATCGTTATATTGAATAAAATTTTGGTTGAATTTTATTAATTTCCTAAGGATAGCCATTTCTTGCTATTTCTATATAGTCATAATTTTTTATTTATTTTTTAAATTTGTTTTATCAATTTTGTCAAAAGTTAGGTGTATTCCCTTATGATAATCCCCTCTAGATACTTTCTCTTTACAAATAAAAATACATATATATATATATATATATATATATATATATATATATATATATATATATATATATATATATATATATATATATCCCTGGTCAACCATGAGTTAGCGGGCATTCCGAGGGACTAATACCTTCTTAGAATACACATTTGAACTTCGAACCCTTTTTCAACTGATTTTTATGTCTTTTAAATCTTTTGAAAAATAATTTTATGTTTTCTTGATTTTACCAAAAAAAAAAAAAGTGGCAACTCTGTTAAATCAAAAAATTGATTTCTCTTGAAATATAGGATTAATTTATTTTTTGATACTTAGTCATTTTTAATTTACATATATATTTTTGTAAAACAGATGTATCTTATAATGATCAATGCACGCAAGCTTAATTTTTCTAAGTTTTTCCACAATCATTGTATTTGAAGTGCCTTGTGTGGTGAAGACGTTATTATAATTCTTTATGCTTTGGTGAATACAAAAAAAATGATCTTGCGCACAAGTTTTAAGAGTGAGCCAAAATCGTCATATTTATTTTGTGACTACATTGTGAGGGTCTGCAACCATTTGTCAACTTTGTTCAAACCTCTTGACTATTAAATGTCCTTACTTCGGTACTCTTAATTTTTTTGGAGAATTGATTTCTTTGAATACTATTAAATGTCCTTACTTCCTCACTCTTAATTTTTGAAGAATTGATTTATTTGAATATCCAACATAGGCCAAAAGCCAAAGTTGTGTTTGTTAGTAAAAATGGAGAAGAGATCCATCCCATGTGAAAAAGATAGAACGATTAGATTCTTTAGTAAACAATTTGAAAAAAGGAAGATCTCTCCATATGTTAAAAAAGAATGTGTTCAAAGGCAATTATTTGATTATCATAGTGACATCAGGTAGTAAAATAGGGCTCCCAATAAATTGGATAAGAAATGAATGTTGTGAATTTGAGTCGTGTCTCTTGGTCAAAATTGGAAATAATATAAGATAAGATGAACCTGAAAACATCAATTCTTCAAAGAGATGAATTCACTAAGATAAATTAATCATACCCTATACCATAAACCCCATTACAAGTATGAAAAAGTCACTTCAGATCTTACTAAAATCAGGTGATGTAATGATTGGAAAAATATGGGTAAACTTATGGGATGAAACATGCATGTGTCTCTCTCTGAGAGTGAGAGTTTGTATTGATTCCTTAACTTTTCTATTGATATACTTGTGAGAGATTGGAAACATATTCTTCTTGTGAGGGAACTCGAATACCTTTGTTGAAGCGTAATTTTGCATCTTAAGTGAGCAATCGTGATCTTGCTTTAGATTTACAAATGATAGTCATCATTTGAGGCTTGTTTAACATAATAGAGATTTTCATTGTAGATATCATTGTTAAAAAAGTTGAATTCTTGATTGAACTTGAGGACAAACATAAATTAAGTTAGGTTTGTTGATATATCTGAGATTTTGACTCATTTAAGGCATTTTTAGGTCAACAAGCACTCGACAAATCACCAAATAAGCCAAATCTCGCCAAAAATGAAAGATATCTTGAATCAAATTCTCAAGACAGGTTAGTGAGAAGAAGATCTAAATAGTGACTCGCTGAACTCAATTAGTGAACCAAAAAGTGATTGTCGAAAGTGACATTACATTTAAGAAAAGTGGAAGGACAAGAATATCAAATTTGGTGATGATCGGCTACTTGCTGAATGTGAAGGACAATCTCAATTGAGCTCGTCAACACAGACCCAAACACCTGAAGCCAAGAATGATAAGAAGAATAACAAGTCAACGACTCGCCAAATGTATCGATGAGCATGACTAGCATCGCCGACTAAGAATTTTGATGAAGGACTGGCTAGTTTTAGGGAGCTATAAATAGACAATAGGAGGGAGAAAATGTATCTTTTTGGCTCATTAATTGGATATAAAACTTTTCTGAAATAGTACAATAGACATTTATAATACGTAGTTTGAGAAACAAGCTTGTAACCAATAATTTTTGGGATTTTTGATGGGAGTCTCTTAAATTGAAGATGCAAATCATCAATCCGAGAGCCTAGGATGTTTCTATTATACTTTCTAGGAGTTTGCATATGGAGTAGGGTGTTTAATAAATTGGTGGGATAATGTTTATTGCGCTTGTTTGACTTGATTTTCATGGATTAAATTTGATTATAATATGTTCAATTTACGAATTGAGGTTCCAAACAAAATTTTGGATTTAGATTTTGATATATTGGTTGAGACAGAATATATGAAGTGGGTAGCTGATTTGATGCTTGAGTATTAGTTTGAAATTCTTTATTTTCTTGAAAATAGAATTTGGTATTTGAACTCTAAAAGTTAGTCTTCCACGATACAGAAAATTTATGTCAAGGTAATGAGTTGTTTAGTTGATCACACATCAGAGTGCGTGAGTGGAATTGTTTTGATAAGTATATGATGATTGAGAAATATGATATGTCCTTAATATTGACCAAACTTAACCATAGGTAAATAAGGTTATTGAGCAATCACATTGGCCCACTGTGGAAATTGATGCCTACTTCTGTTACACTCCTAGATTCCCATTCTACTTTCTTGATAACTGATAGCAATCAAATTATCCTCAAGATAAGTAAAAGATTCAGCAGTTGTTGTTAATAAAAATACCCAACTAAGAGTAGGGGTCAAATCGTACAAGTATATGTTTAAGGATAAGAGTTTAAATAGGAAATAGAGAATTTGGATCTATTCATTGTAGTAGTTTAGAGTGAGTGAGCGAGATTATTCCATTAAATTTACTAAAATAGTTTAATGTTATTGGAGCATCAGAAGTCATTTAAATCAATAGTTAATAATTAAGTCGTTATTAATGTTTCATAGTCGTTTCTTATTTAGGAATCTGCATTAACTATATCAACATATATTATTTATATAGTTCAGTTAGTTTAGGAGTTGTATTAGTTCTTTGTAACTCTATTTAATACCTTTAGGACTTCTTTAATAAAGTATCATTTCCCATAACCTATTGAGTAGTTACATGGGATCAGGGATCTTCACGCTCTAACATGAATGATCCAAAAAAAATTCCTTCTCCTCACGCAGATCAGCAACATGACCAATCACAATGACAACAATCGTAGATTTGTCAATGTTGATAACACGATGGGTACCAATGACATCATTCATTTCAATCGCGCATCACAATTAGCCCTCAAACTAACTTGTGGTCAGAACTTTGCATCCTGGAAAGCTCAATTCTCCATGCTTATGTATGTCGACAACCTCTTTGTCTATCTTGATGGGACCGCTCTAGATACAGTCACATGATTACCCTAGGCACGAACACATCTCCTAATCCTACCTTTTTAACTTGGTTCCATATTGACAAACTCATACATAATGCCCTTATGTATTCTATCGACCCCACCATTGCTCCTTTTATTGTTGCCACTGACTCAACTAAATTAGGTTGTGATGCTTTACATATCACTTATGAGAGCAGATCTCAAACTTGGGTATTTAGTTTGTGTGATCACCTTGCCCGTGTCACTAAAGTATCTCGCTCTATTACTGATTATATTCACACTATTTGGTCTCTTTCAGATGAGTTAGCCACTGTTGCTGCTGTTGTGTCGAATCCTTAACTCATCGTCAAAATACTCAGTGATCTAGCTTTTGAGTTTTGTGAAATCTCTACAGCCATGCGCGCACGTGATATCTCCTATGAGGAATTATTTAAAAACTACTGGACAATGAACTTTTCCTTCGTCATGAGAATTCTAAGAAATTGTTTAGTCCTATCACTGTTGCAGTCGCTAATCCCACCAAATCCAACACCAATAATCACCACAATCGCAGCCAGACCAACAATTCTCAGCAATGGCAGTCCAACTCACATCCAAATACTCAACCACAATGGCAGTCAAACACAAATCGAAACAGTGTTACTCGATGCCAACTATGTAATAGGATAGGTATATATGTCACTAAGGGGTATTTTTATTGCTTAATAGTGGTAAACAATATTGGATAGGCAAGGTCATCTTAAATGACACTAATCTTCTTTAAATCTAGTAGTACCAAATCATTAAACTCATTTTGGTCTCTCTATGTGAATCACAAATCAACATCCACTTTGATTTCAACTCTCGATTTTTCAATTTCAAGAGTATATTCTATAAAACACCAAAAAATATAGATGTTTCTCACATGGTAACAGGGCTCCAATGTAACCTATACAAATCCCCTACAAAATTGATACAAAATCTCATGCAAAAATCTAATATATTTCATCTCTCCATTGGGCTATTTATAGTTTTCCAGAATTTGGCCCAAAATTTATTGTGTGACCAACTCAACGACATTGGTTGGGTTAAAAAAATATTCAACAGATTTCCATTTGTTACAGAGCTCTCTCTTCACTTGCTTTAGTCTTTAGGTGGTTGAACCTTAGTAATAAATTCGCCTTTCATATTCGACGAATGCCCGATTACCGCCTTTGTTTGCCTTTTATGCCTTCACTTTTCATTAAAGTTCTTTCATCTTTTTCAATGTCTTGTAGTTCACATTTTAATTCAGTGACTTGACATTTCATCCTCAATCCACAAACCTGCCTTGAATGACTTCAAGTGTGAGCACTATCACTTTAGGCCCCTTGGGAGAACTACTATTTTTGTTAGGTGACTACCATTAGGGAGTTTTTACTCCTTTCAATATTTTAGCCACTTTTTGATATATTCATTCTTGTCTTGTCCTTTAGCCTTCATAGCTGAAATACAACAAATCTCATCAGAATAGGGAATAATTAAAAGCATTGAGAATACTAATTGTTGAACTAAAAAGGATTCAAATGAGTATTAATCTACCATTGATCAACACCCCTAAATTAAAGATTTGTTTGTCTTCAAGTAAATAAATAACACGATTAGTTCAACAAGGGTGTTAACAATAGGTCTCAACGATAGTTAACATGCAAGTGACCTCTCAACGCTACTCTCAATTATATGCAACACTCAATCATGAAGAAAAAGTTTAAAATAATGACTAAGCGATATCAATCCACATTCAAGCTAACAAGTGTTTCCTTTCTTATGCAAAACCAATGGTTAAACTAATGAATTAAATTTCCCTCAAATAAACAACGATCCTATGCTCTCACAAAGAAAATCAATTATGTTGTTAGGAGTTGATACAAATCTCACTCTCCGTAAGGAAATACATACAAGCTTCCTCCTATATGTTTACCCATATTTTCACTTCACCTCTTCTAAAGTTCTTTCCATACGTTTTACTTGGAAAAACAAACCTCTTTTTTCATCAATCTATTTGACACGCCTTTTGGTCATTACACTTCCTTTTTTTTATTTAAATTGTAAAACTTTTTCTCATTCTCTTGTAAAACTTTTTCTCATTCTCTTTTTTTTAAAAAAAATCTTTTTTATATATAAGGAGGTTGTCGTTCTTTTTCTAAAAAACATTAAAGTTGAGTCTCACTTTTCTTCTCTTTCCACTTGAATTTCTTTCCTCATTTTTTCTACACCCCCAACTGAGGATTTTGGTCTCTATTCAAGTAAACTAATTCGTAGAAAAAAAAAGCTTATGGCTGTGGAGTTAAGGACAAGTTATCTAAAGAGGTTTTAACAATGGTTAACAACAAATGGTTTAGACTTAAATGGTACCAAGATATTTGGAGACCCTCACATGGTAGTCACAAAAGGTATAAATATTTGGGTTTCCTCTCGAAATTTGTGCCCAACATCATTTATTTCATTCATCGCCATATCTAAAAAATTAGACTAACGAGGAAAATTCTAGGATTCAACAAGCATGCTTCAAGTAGTACCAAACCAAACATGGCGCTTCAAAAATAATTATTTAGCACAACTGTACAAAATAAAAAAGGTTGTGTGCAATGTTCATTGCAAGGCTCACATTAATATGCACCTACTTAAAACAAAAATAAAAAAGATCATTAAAAATTGAAGCCACACCGATCTTCGTAAAACATTCCCAGAAAACATATTTTTCATCATAAGTACAATCCAAGACATCGATATTTTCCACAAAATATCCTCAAACATCATCAATAAAAACTCAAACATTTCAACAACTACAAAACGCACGGGGTAAAAAGTGGAGAGAGGAAAAGCAAATCAAACAATAAAACTATCATAACAAGAAAATAAAATACTACAAATGTCTTAAAATAAAGTTGAAAATAACAAAATATATATAGGCACAAGTTCTCTCACCCCACAAAAATAAAATAAAAGTGTCCTGAATGCGATAAAATATATAATTACGGGAGGAAAGTGACATATAAAGGTCCCCTTAAAGGCTATGGATGTGAATTGATCTGTATAGAGTGTTGGAGGGGCTAAATAGAAGCACGAGGCAGCATGCTCGCATCCCCTTAGGCATCAGTGCCTACCACATCTTTAGGAATAATAGTGGAGTTTAAAGGAACTCCACTAGCTGTAACTATTGAAATGTCAAAATGAGATTTCTTTAATGTGACATGCACCTATCATACGTCAGCTCAAAACATAGAAATCTCTCCCCTCAACTTACATAACTAACTGGATTGATCCTCACACTTCTCCCTCTCCTCCATCCTAGCGGTGAGATTGTCTTACATCTCCGAACTACGATTCAGATCAAGTCTTACCGAAATAGGATTTCCTTTTCGTGCCATATGCGCTTAGACTTTACTTTTTCCTCTATGATGCTAAAGTGTTCTGAAATTGAACCATCTGGCCTCTTACTAGCAGTAATGCATTCTCAATGGCCCTCTCAATAAACTTGGTCATCTCAGTCTATACACGAGATGCTCTCATATCAACTAATATGGAAGGTTTCTGGTAGATCAATGTCTCGGTCAATGGAGGTCAGCATACCGAGGCAGGTGCACCAGATGTAGAGGTTGAACGTAAAGAGAAAGGTTTAGTGGTATATGATGGCTCCATTAAAGTAGTAGGTATATAGCCTTGTCCTCAATGCTAGTAGGGTCTAAAACAAGGGTAATATCTGGTAGTGGCGTATTTTGCTTCACAACATCATCTATCATGTAATGTTCTTGAATCCTCTTAATATCATTAGAAGAGGTGGGTGTGACCCTAACATAAGTCCTCTCCCAATAAGACATTGTTATAACGCTCAAAATACTCTATAAAAATAATTCAAAATATAAGAATTCTTGGTCAATAAAATTTCCCAACTAAGAGTTTGGGTCGAATCTCACAGAGTGCAGACAATTCTATCAAGAATCTAATTAAGTTCATTTGTAGCAATTAGAAAAATGTGTGAATGATTCAACTAAATTTACAAAAGGGTTTTGTTATCAATGGTCACAATTAATCTAGGGATTAGTAACAAGTAATCAGGGGCGGCCCAACATAATTGGGGGCCAAAAGCTAAATTTCAATTCGCAGCCTAATATAAAATATACTTTATATGCTTATTTATTCAAAATTTATTATTTTACACTATTTAGATGGAAATTATTAGTACTTAATGTTGTTTTTTCAATTAATAGTTTAAGGTAAGATTTTATCAAGCCAACATTGAAAAACATCCTTTAAGTGAGGCAATTATTATATGTATTGTTAACATAGAGCTATAAGTAATAAGTTGTTAATATTAAATAAAGATAAGAGTGAGAACCATGAATTTGACACGAGAAGATAATTAATTGGTATACCTCATTTTAATATGCATATACTCTAGTAATGCTTGAAACTAAAATATAAAAAAAAACACAAAATAATTTGTAATTCACCTTTTCCAACACTATTCACTATTAATTCTTATTTTTAAAAAAGTACAAAATATGTAAAGTGGATAAAATAATTTATTTTATAAAATATTATATTTCTTATCCTAAAGAATTAATTTTTCTTTAAAAATTTTAACACATAATTTGATCTTAACAAGAATATGGGAGGCCTTAAAGGCCAAAGCATAGAGCCGCCCCTGCAAGTAATTAAGGGCTGCGGGGATTGAATATTGCTGCCAAATAGATGTAATTTAGTTGCTCTGTAGTACTGAACACTCATGAATAGGTTGGGTAATCTTCAATGAGACCAATCTTCTTTGGATCTCATAGCTTCAATTCATAGAAACACGTTTTTGTCTCGTCTATGTGCATTATTAAACAACTCAATACGTTACATTATTCTCTCTTCTGATGCAGAAATAGCGAAAATATATCCAACCCATATTCTTATTTTCAAATAAATTATAGACATCAGATCTAAATTGAAAATATCAAATTAATTATTCACTCAAATTAATATCTTTTGAGCATTAATGGAAGATTGAAAAAAGAAATTAATTGAAACATTTACCATAAATTTACCCCATGGTAATAATCCCAAATCCATGTATCAACAACAACAAAACATAGCATAATACTTAAGTTGGTGAGGCCAATATTTTGTGTAGAGCTTAATAATATTGAAGGCTTTCCATTAATCAACGCGATAATAATATTTTTAATGATTATTTATAAATTAAATAAAAATGACTTGGTTCGATTATTCATGTGTAAGAATGAAAATCTCTTGAAAAATGAATATAAAAAATAAATTTGTTAAGGGCTACAAAAGAAAATCTCAATTTTTTCATAAGTTAAAACAAGAAATATAATCTCAAAAGACTTGTACGCGGTAAAGCTTTACCAAATTTAAATTTGCAAGAATTTCAATCTATATTAAATACAAAATATATATAAACACATCCTCTTTGTGAGCCCATCAGTTTAATCATAAAAAATAGATGTCCGAAACATTTACAGAATCAGTGCTTGATTTGTCGAGCCTATGTTGACACATCCTCCCGTCAATCAATCAACATTAAAGAATTTTCTTCTCGAATCAAACTAAAATGAAAATATAATCTTCGTTATTGATATAAGCTTCAAAAATAAAATGAATAAAATTACAATATCTCACAATTTGAAATAATTGGGAAAAAGCTAAGAATTGAAATTAGTGAATTTTTGTAAAGAATGGTAATTTTAAAATTTATTTTAGTTTGAAAAAAATGAGTTTTTGATCAACTTCAAATGGCCATAACACCTAGATTAGGATGAGTTAGGTGGATTTCAAGATATGGTTGGAAGCCTCTCGAAATTATATTTTGAATGCTAGGGAGTTTGCGTGAGTCCAAGTTCGTATAAGTGAATTATGAATTTTCGAAGTTGGGCTGTTGAAATAAGGAAAGTTTGAAAATCGAATTTTAGAAGAGTAATTTGTTCTTTTCTTACCCAAATTTATTCATTCATTTTTAGGAGTTAAATTGGGGTAAAGTCAGATTTTATTCAGTTTATAAAAGTTAATTTAAAGCTAGGGCTTGGAGAGAAGAGAAAAGAGGAGAAAAGGGAAGAAAGTTCAAGATTCGTCAAGAACGTTCAAGAATCGCGGTTGATCCCTACGAGGTATTTGAGATTCCATTGTGATGGGTTCATTCACCCATATCCCAATCATGATTTATTCAGTGAATTCTTAAAATTTAATGATTTAGGTTCTTGATGAGCTCTTGATAAGTGTTGTTGAAGTTTCCTTATCGATTAAGTTTTGATGTTAAGATTCTAGTTTGGTTAACTTTAGACGAACATATCTCTTAAAATATTAAGAGTTACGTGAAGCATAACCTATCCCATTAAACGTAATTTAATTTACTTTTCAATGCCACCAATTTTGCGTCAATCCAATTTCTGAGTAAAAAGTTATAACTATTTTAGTAACCTATACAGTGTTGTTAGGAATTAGTCAACGAGAAAAAATTGAAAAGGGTTGTTCTTGTTTTTTTACCTCCAAGAAAACCCTAACGAATTTCTTTACTAATAAAAGTTTCAAAACAATCAAATTTTCATCTTGACTAATGAAAATCATAACCTTTGGCCATTGAGATTTCAAGAAACTAATGCAAGAATCTCAAGAAAGTTTTTCTTCATTGTTTATCTTAAAGCTAGGGTTTCAAGGTTTCTATTCAAGTTCTTATCAAACATTCTTCATGAACCTTATTATTTCTACCTATAATCATTCCTAAACATCATGAGATCTTTCCTATTAGAAATCATGATCATTGAGTCCATAATTCAATTAAAGAAAAGTCAAGAGTCAAGTCAAGAAGTTAAAAGTCAAGATGTAAATA
The DNA here is from genome assembly GCA_027704785.1 of Solanum chmielewskii. NCBI lineage: Eukaryota > Viridiplantae > Streptophyta > Magnoliopsida > Solanales > Solanaceae > Solanum > Solanum chmielewskii. The sequence continues at coordinate 35,174,114 of JAKWIX010000328.1, read as the reverse complement.
GTTAAGTCAGGACAAATTTTAAAGCTTTTAAAAAGTCTTTTATAAATGTTTCAACTATGTTTTAAGACTTCAGCTTCAAAGTTACGTAAAAACTTCAAATTTGATGTTAATTTCTTCAAAGGATTATATAAGGACTAAGTATTCTCAAAAAGTTATAAATGTTTTTCACATTTAAATAAGAATGTCAACCGAGATTTCCAAAGAGCCTTTGAGTTAGATTTCTGAAAAGCGTAAATGCTTTCAAAATTAAGCAAGAGGTGAAACTTTGATTTCCAAGATATCCTTTGAGCTAAGTTGTGCAATTATCTAAAATCACAGAAAGAAGTATGCTTTTTAACATATGAGCTACTATCATACATTGGAAGTAGTATTGAAAACTTATATGAGGGAGAGTTCAGATAACTCACAGTCCCATATAACATGTAGTCATCGTGCGTAGAAAAAAATCATATTTTCTTTAAATGAAAAAGATAACATTCTATAGGGGTCGCAGAAAAGATTTGAAAAAATTAATTATATTGATAAAAAGAAAGAATACCATAAATGCCTTACACTTTTACATTAAGTATTTGAGGGTTTGTAAATAAAAAAACACGTGAGATTAATATTATTGAAAATATAAAGAATACCATAAATGTCTTAAATTTTACATTAAATATTTGAGGGTTATTAATTTATAAAAAACACGTGAGATGAATTTAATTGAAAATATAAATCAAATAGGTACGTAAATATGAGTTAGGATGGTGAAGTGAAGCAAAAAACATACAAAAAGATAAAATGTAAATATCATTTTAGAGGTAGCTCGACAATGTTAAAAAAAGACATGTGCCTTAGGCCCAAAATTTAAGGGGCCTCATTATTTATAATATTAGGTTATAAGTTATTATAATTAAACAAATATTGAATACTATTTGTAGAAAAAATAATTAATTCATGAAAAATGAAGGGATTAATAGAACAAATTCGACATATTTAGAGTATTATATCTAATGAGAAATAATTCAAAATAAGAATGATTATATAATCAGACGAAAACTAGAAGAAATCAATTATATAAGAGTGATTAACAATTTAAGTTTAAGGCCCCATTTTTCATGAAGAAGTGCAATGCAAAAGAACACCTTCTTTCTTGAGGCATCGGGCAATGAATTTTTTGCTTTAGGTCACTAATACGCTTGAGCCACCCTTGTATCATTTAATTACTACTATATCATGTGGGATTAAAAAAAAGTATCCTTCTTTTAATTTATCATGAGTTATTATTTATTATGTCTTTGATATGCAAAACAAACTGATAAATTTCTCTATATTTTATCATATTGAAGTAACTTGTAAGTTTGAATATTTGAGAAAATACATGACTGCAACTAACACATAAAATATCAATTTATAGCATTATCATTACCTCCATAATTAAACGCCAAAAAGAATATTTCTAACATCAAGTGAATTTGAAAAGCATTGCAATTCCCAAATAAACCTATGCCATTTTCATATTTAAGAACTTGTTTTTGCGTATGTTATCTAATGGGTAAAGAAAGATTATTTTGAAACAAAAATAACTATTTTACTGTTTTTGTTGTCCTCACAAGCCACAATTTTTCATTGTTTTAGATCATTACATTACAATAGTAACTACTTAATAACTTATAATAATACAAATTTAACATGTGTAATTAAATGATTAACGAATACTTTTTTACATATCACAATTATTTTTAAATAAAAAAAAGATAATAAAAATTAATGCAATTGAAGGTTAGATGTGTCATATCACCTTGTATATAGTTAATTTGTTATTATATATTTATTGTTGCAAATTAAATATCTAACCTTATGTAAAATAATTAAACCAGATTATTTGTATGGAAAAATTATATCTTAATGTTGGACCTATATCTCATCTAGTAAATCTATTATATAATTATTAAATTCATATAGAACTCTAAAATGAAATAAAAGAGAAATACAATGAATCAAAGTGTAATAAAAAAATACTGAGTTTATTTAATAAATTCATCAATAAGAGGAAAAAACCGAACAAGAAGAGAATAAAAAAGAATATAAAATACACTAGAACAAAAAACTATGGATATAAAGAAGGTCATAGGAAGCATTACAACAAAATTCTACATAAATCAAGCATTTTTTTTGTCCTCAGCCTCGGCCTTGTCATCCTCGTCGGCCTCATAAACATTTTTTTCCTTCGTGGTTTCCTCTTTATTATTGTTCTTCTACTTTCTTCTAAGAGTTAGAAGTAGGTGGGGTATCACCATAGTCATGCTCTTTCACATCATGATCTGAATCATCCTCAAAAGAAGACATCATAATCATAATTAGGATCAGAACCATTATAAACATAGTCTGACATGGTGTTAATGATGATATTAAAAAAACAAATTTTTCTAAGAATGATTTTTTTTTTGTTTGAAAGATGATATTTATAAATAGGTAGAATGTCATTTTATAATCAAATTGATAAGAATGAAAGGGTAAGATCACTAAAAATTGATGAATTTTTTGTCATAGATATAGTTGATAAAAATATCATTCGTGATTCGATCATCTTTTAATAATTCTTTGAAGTTTCCATAGAAAATTTATCTCAAAGTATTATTAAAAAAACATTTCAATATAAGTGCAAAACAACCTATATAAATTAGCTATTTAAATTTTAAAAATAAAAAATCAAAATCAAAGAAACATAAGAACGAAATAATATTGAAATTTAGAAGTTGTACTAAAAATATATGGTGGCTAATAATTATTTTAAGACACGTCCTCTTCGTTTTACTTGCCTCAAAGTTCAAAAATATCATTTTATTCATGACTTCAGAAAATATCATTGAATTGTGAAAATTCAACTTATCAGTAGACCTTTATTTCACTATTCTACTATTTTATGTTTTCATGACTTAAATTTTAAAAAGAAACAGAAAAACTAAAAAACAATAAGAAACTAAACTTTTGTTAGAAAAATAATGAATGTCTATCATACGGTGAGGAATAATTACAAAATTAAACTACTTGTTATAAAGTATTTATACTATAGTGAATGTTTATCATGTGGAGTTGTTTTAGGATATGGTTAAGAGTCCTTTAAGGATATGGTTAAGAGACCAGGAAGATTGACTCGGTAGCTACCCATACCAAAATTAAAGGAGTTTATAGTATGGACTTTGTGGCAGGCTTACCATTTTCCATGAGAGGTTTTGATTCTAGTTAAATCATCGTAGATCGATGGACTAAACTAGCTCAGTTTTTACTTATACATACTTCCTATAGATTGGTTCATATTTACCTCAGAGAGATCAACTGTTTGCATGGGGACCAGTGTCTATCACTATAGACAATGGCACTAAATTCACTTGCATTTTGGGGGGTCTATTGAGAGTGAGTTGAGTACTTGGATTGATCTTAGTATAACTTTTCACCTTTAGATAGATGGGTAGTTAGGAAGGACTTCTTATGTTTTACTGGACATGTTTCATGATTACTTTATTGATTTCATTGGCCAGTTGGATCAGTCTTTAGCTTTAGTAGAGTTTTCATATAATAATAGTTACTATTAGAGCATTCAGATGGCAACTTTCAAGGAATGATATTGTAGGAGATTTCATTCTCCAATGGGCTAGTTTTATATTTTTATGCTTCAGTCATAAGGCAATAACTTATAAGAGAATCTATGGATAGTATCTATGTGATCCAGAAACAACTCCATGCTACCCCGAGAAGACGAAAAAGTTATGCTATCTAAAGGTACGACCTTTGGAGTTCATAGTTGGTGATCCTGTGTTCCTATAATCGTAGCCCATGAAGGGTGTGATAATTTTTTGTAGGAAGGGAAAGTAAACCCCACATTTATAAGTCCAGTTAATATCTTAGGCGAGTTGGTATGATGTATTATGAGATAGCCTTACCTTAAGATCTTTTATGTGTGAACCCGATATTTCATATCTCTAGGGTGATACACTACATCCCAGATGAGTCTTGTGTTCTTAAGTGGAATTTGGCTCAGTTTCATTAGTAATTGAGTTATGACGATGATCATGTTGCCCTTTTGAACAGGCAGGTGATGACACTCAAACTACTCTTCAAGAACAATTAAAAGAGTACGCAATCATTGTAAATCAAATTACCCAACTAAGAGCCAAGGTCTAATCCCACATGGAGTAGTTTAATGATAACGATCTAATTTTACTTAATAAAAGAGCAACTAATCTAATTTTCTTGAAAGGGAACTTGGATTAATCATTTACCAAACATGTATCATGTAATTTCTAAATAATGTAAGAAGCATCAAACACAATAAAATAGGGATTAAACAAGAATAAGTAGATCTAGGGGTGTAAGGGAGAGCATTAATACTAATTAGGGGGGAAAATTATTTCTCAATGATGATTAACAACTAAGAATATGTTGGGTAATCTTTGATGACACTAGTCTTCTTTAAATCTCATAGAAGCAATGCATAGAATCTTCTTTTTGTCATCAATTTGCAAAACTCAATAACTCCATAACTTGCTTCAATAACATATATTTTCAAATTACAAACATCGAAACATTTATCCACTCTTACACCAATTTGAAATCTAATGTAGAATTGACTTGGGCACCTTAATTTCTAAATTACCCACATGTTAGTTAGCTCAAATTCATTGAAATCAACCAGGAAAACAGAGAAATACAACATACCACTAATTTACGTCAACACCCAACCCCATAATTACACCCTTACATATTAGGGTTTTAGCCACCCGTCACAATGATTAATAAAATTATACATTTTATGATATCAACTATGAGTAACATGAAATTCAACAGTTATAATAATCACTTCGTTTATACTTTCAATTTCTTAATTACATGGGTGAAATATAAAACCTCACACAAGAATTTGTGTTTTAGTGTTTTCATTCAGGTTTTTAAGTGAAAAATTGTTATCTGAGGTTTGGGGAATGTTTCAAGCCTTTGTTGTCTTTGTATAAGTGACTGATCATCTTCTGGCTCATCCCACTTAATATTTACCTCAACGACTACTCTTTTCATTGTCACTCTTTTTATATTTCATCCTCTTCTTGGTTTGAGTTCTTCTTCTCCCCTATTTGGAGGACTTGAACCCCATTTGTTGATAAGAATACCCTGGAGTGGCCTTCGTTTGGGGTTGGGTATTAAGGTTGGTGCATACAACATTTACAAATGGTTGTGATTAGTCAAAATAACAGTAAAATGCAAACACACGAATTTGTTGTAGAAAGGTTTGCTGTTCCACTAAGCATTTCGCTGAATATGTTTGGTGATTTAGGTCAAGCTCTTCGAGTGTATTAGCCTGTAATTTAGGAAAAATGGCGATGGAAAAGTCTACTTGGTGAAACGCCGACTTTGTTCAGCGATGCCAAGGTTGTCCGTTGATAAACACAATGAATAAGATAAAAGGGGCATGTAAAAGGTGATCTAAAATCCTATTTGCGAATCACCAACTACTTTCGGCGATCATCAGTGTGTCCGCCAAAAGTTACAGATCTTATAGCATGAAAGAGAAGAGTTAATGGCGATCTATTATTAGTAGGTAAACCACCAAATCATTCAGTGAGGTCGACTTAACATGCCAAATAACACAACGTGTACATTTCCAAATCAAACTCTCAAGACTGTCCTACAATATTCAAAAACAAAATCAAAGCATGCAAACCTGAAATTCAAACAGGACCCATACTTCACTTCACCTCAAAGTACTTAGACTTCTTATGATTTTAACAAATTTTGCCATTTAATTGTGATTATCCTTAAGTAAATTGTCACCAATTCCCTCATTAGATAATTTTTGTTATTTTACACAAATGGTGGGTTAATTATAATTCACCAAATCAACACAACAACAATTAAGCAACACCCATTGCGATTTAAATCAATAAAAAGTACAAACACCAAGACATTGGAATATTTAAGCTTTTCAGGAAAAACATTCAAATTACAAATAACATATCGATAACTTATTTCTATCATAGAGGCCCAACACACGTCATACTGATACTATATGATTGAAAATGATATCAAAATTATTGAAAATAGATTTTGGGTTTTAGAGACTAACCTTCGTTGGTGATCAGATAATATTTTGTAATGTTAGGCAACAAACAAATCAAACCCCACACAGTAATTACTATCTAAAATACTAATTCAAGAAGAAAATATAGAAAATATTAACTTTGGTGTAATCATGGAGAGTTTGAAACGAGGGAAAATGAGAGACTAAAAGATTTAACCTTTGGACCTATTATGACCATTCAATTCTAGTCCATTTGGAGATATTAGTCGTACTTACAGAACCACTCGGCAATTCACCTAGCAGTCTTTTATCTTGACTTTTTCTTAAAAGTATGAAATTTTCTGTGGTGAGATCGGTGGTCTACTTCGAGATCGTCAAGCAGGTTGGATATTTACCGAGTTTCTTTCAGGTTCTCAAAGTTTTACATGCTTTATACTACTTGTATATTAAGCTAAATAGTGGAGTTCGCTCGCAATCGTGTTTGGCTTCTTGAGAAATGGATCTTCTGATGTTAATCATTAGATGTTCCATACTTCTCATATTTTATTCTGTAACATTAATACACCACTATCTAATGATGTAAAATCATACAGTTACAACCTGGGGTTGCCTCCCAAGAAGTCCTAATTTAACGTTGTGGCTCGGTGTAGGTTTTGCCTCATTATATGATATTAAAGCTAGACCTACTTTTACTAGGTAAATCCAATATATTGTTAGGATGGAGCTAAGTCATGGAAAACATCAGGAGTGATTTGATGTGGTGAATTTATCTAGAGTGAGATCCAGTAAATTTGTTCAATGCTTTAAATTCTCTCTTATTTTGGACCAACACTCGATCTTGATCGGTGAACTTGTGAAGAATTATTTGAAGTGTGCGCTCAATACGACTTTTCTCATCTTCTGTAGACTTATTCAGCCCATGAATAGGCATATACATCCTTTGGCGTTTGCATTGATTTTCCACCTCAAATATTTTGGTGGTCAAGTCTTTTAGTTGGGATACCAGCTCAGTTAGCTTGAAGTCGCCTCGACTTCTCGATCTGCCTCAACTAACTTTCCACCCACTCCTTAATCCATGCTTAGAGGACTTGAAAACACAAACAACTCAAAGGAATACAAACAACTAGAGAAACAAAAACAAAAGTAAAAATAAAATTAGTAAACTACACTAAAAAGAACAAAAACTCTAGTGAACTACATCTTCACATGACACCACTCCCTATTAGTAGCGCCATTTTGATTCTTCATGTGATATCGTGATCAACGAAATTAGCCTACAGTCTGAGTGTCTACAAACTCTGTGAATATAGTAACCCAACCAAGGGCAAGGGCCGTGTCCCAAATGAATGGTAGTAAAAATAGAAGCTCAACTAGACTTTCCATTATAGTTAGTAATAGTTTGATAAATTATTGAATTAAAGCAATGTAATTTAATTTGTGACATTGAATGTAAAATACAAAAGGATTTGTCACATGATTGGTAAAAATAGTAAAAACAAAGGGGGATAAAGTATACGGAAAATTTCATGGGGTGCGACCGCAATATATGTCGAATTAAACCGTTGGGTACATGTTTTCGATAAGAAATTTCCAAGATAATGATGACTAGGTCATGCTTTGGGTGAAAGTAAATCACCTCTCATGAAACAAACCCCATATCAAATGGGTTCCTCTCACACAACCAATCATCTAATGAAGAACAATTTACCCTCCCCCCCATCCTTAGGCAATAAGTATCACGGTCTTGGTTTCACGACCTCTACATTGAGCAAGCCAAAAATAGATGCATGGTTTTGTATTTGCAACTACAAAACCATTGACTAAAACAAAAATAAATAGGTGAAATCACCATTAATATGCTTTACTCTATCAACATGCAATACCAAACCAAAATATCAACACATATTTGCTAAATCAGATCCAAAGAATGAGGGTTTTAGCCACACAACAAGCAATAACCATATACACCTAAAATGAAAAAGATATCAAATGGATATAACAAATTAAACCTTAATATGAGAAAAGGAAGAAGATGGAGAAGCACACTTACGATTAGAGGAAGAAGACCTCATTTCTTCAAGACTCCCACAAAAACCTCTCCAAATTTAAAATAAAAATATTAAAGAGTTGAAATAAAAATAAAAATATTCCTTCTCTAAAAATAATAAAGAGTTGAATATTTATAGATTTCATAATTTTTTTTGGCGAGGCTAGTCGCAAACGCCGAGTAATTTAGTGATTATCCCTTCTTCTATATCATCACCATTTGTATTTTTCCTTCAGCGTCTATGCATCATAGATCATTGGGCAGAATAATTCTGCTTCCTGGAACTACTAGGCGAAGCACCGATTGATCCCTTTTATATCCTTTTTGATTCACTTCCTTCAAGGCTTCGCTTGCTTAAACAAAAGGAAAATATACATCCTTTCGGTTGATCGCAAAGTATACCTGGCGATGCTTAGCTGTTCCTTTTCATCTCTTTTATTCCTGTTTTGCACATAAGTGTCCACGCTTACACTAAAACATCAATTACTTGAAACTTAAGAGTTTTCTTCAGATATTGAGATAGAATGAGAATTTGAGGACACTATTTCCATAAAAATAAGGCCCGAAATGAGTCCAATATGAGGATTCATCAATCATGCTAAATAGTAATTGAGTCCCTTTGTAGTTTAGACAACAATTCCAAAACCACCCAATCATAAAAAAGGAAGAAACCTTAATCACAGGGACACTTGGGTAATGTTCTTCAAAGTGAATGGGCATATACATCCACAAATTTGTGAATGTTCTCATGGGGATACTCATTAGCATGAACCACAAACATTTCCTTTATTTGGAGTCGTTGGAGCATAATACAATAGATGTCAGATCTCTTACACACTTCTTGAATAAGGACATATGGAAACCTGATGTATTTATGCTAAATAATTAGGCAAATAATATTCATAAGTGACTTAACCAATACGACTCAAAATCTATATACGGGCCTAATAATTAGGGACTAAGTGTCCATCTCTCATCGAATCTAATTACACCTCTCATAGTTGAAATTTTCAAGTAAGCCTAATCATCAACATAAAATTAAATCTCTTTTTCTAACATCACCTTAGGTGTTTTGCTGACTTTGAACCGTTTATGCATATATTTTCCATAGCCTTAAGTACGAACTAGAGACATATAAAAAAACCTTACTAACTTCAAAAAAAAACTATAAGAGATCATCACCTCATACCACAAAGAGCCTCAAAGGAACCGATAAAAATACTTGAAGATAGTTATTGTGATATACCAACTCAACTAAAGGAAAACGAACATCCCAATTACTCTTGAAGTAAATCAAATTAATCTCTGAACATATCATCCAAAGTCTGCAAATAGTATGCTCCGCTTGTCCATCAGTTTAAGGATGAACAATCGTACTAATCTTGACATGGGTACCAAGGCCTTTGTGGACAAACTTCTATATTTGAGAAGTAAATTGGGTACGATCAGAGATAATTGATATGGGAACTCCATGCAACCTAAACATTTCCCGTAGATACAACTTATCATAATCCTTCACTAGATAAGTAACCTCAAAACAAATCAAATGAGTGGACATCGTCAAACAATCTATAATAACAATATAGTCCATATTCAAATCTTCTCTTTTCTAACTAGGAACACTAATAACTTTGGACAAACCTCCCTACTTGTGATGTTCAACTTATACATTTTTATAATAAGGTCACTGAGCAACAAATTCCACTATATTATTTTTCATCCCATTCCATTAATAGACCTCCCGCAAGTGACGATACATCTTACTATCTCCCGGGTGAATTTAATATTAAAAATTATGGGTTTCTGATAACATTTTGTTCCTCAAATCATCAACATTGGGAAAAGATAAAAGACCTTGACATCTAATAACACCATTTCCCTTTTGGAAAAAGACTCAAAAAATTTTTAAGCACCGATTTCTTTAACTCAACCAAAACAGAATCAACACATTGCTTAGCTTTCACATCCGACACAAAAGATGATTCTACACCATTATAAACAATAACCCCACATTCACTCTAATCAATATACCGAGTACCTATGAGAAGTCTATGAACATCATGAATCAATTGTTACTTACCAGCAACAACATGCACAACACTAGTCATGGACATTCGATTTATGCCATCAATCACAATATTGGCTTTGTCCAGATAACAAAGGACATTGATATCACAGTCTTTCTAGACTTCTAGCCATCTACATCGATGAATTTTAGATATTTAAATCGAACACATATTAAAACTTTTTTGGTCGGTCAATATATCAACGTGGATGCCACATATGTAATGCCACAAAATCATTAAGGCTAAAGAAGCCGCCGGTAGTTCCAAATCACTATTAGGATAGTTATTTTCATGAATCTTAAGTTGTGTTGAAGCATAGGTAATGACTTCATTATTTTTTAACAATAATACATCCTTATCCAATACATGAAGCATCATAATAAATAACAAACCTGACGTACCCTTATGTTGAAGTCTAAATTTTAGCGAAGGTATGTCTATATTTCAACTCTTGAAAACTCTTCTCACATTATACGGATCATAAGAACTTAAATTTCTTTTTGGGTCGATGTAGCCAATGAAGAGAATCAATGAAAAATCTTCCAAAATCCTTCAATAATATCCAGTCAAACCCAAAAACTTTTAATATCTATAGAGAATAGAAGTGTAGGCCAACTTTTAACTGCATTTCTCTTCTACAGATCTACCTGAATACCCTTAGTTGAAAAATGTGAAATAGAAAGGCCAAATATCTCAACAAAACTCGCATTTACTAAACTTTTTAAATAATATTGTTCCTTGAGAATTTGAAACATAATCATCAAATGGTCGGAATGCTTTTCCTCGCTCTGTATATAAATTAGATGTCATCAATACACACAATTGCAATCATATCATGATTTTCTCTAAGCACTCTATTCATCAAGTCCATGAATGCGGTCGGATTATTATACAAAAAAATGACATTATCTAATTTTCATAATGAGAATACCAAGTGAAAAAATTCTTCTTCGGTATTTCATCTTTGTTCACCCTCTACTGGTGATAGCCCGAAAATAAGTTGCTCTTTCATAAGTAACTCTCTCATTGGAGTTGATACAAAGAAGAATTTACCCATGCAAGATGATACTTTTTCTGATGTTAACCTTGTTCAATTGTTGTTAGTCAACAAACATGTGAAGTGAACCATCTTATTGTGAAGAAAACAAAAGTTAAGCTCCCTATGGAGAGATACTTGATTGGATGAAACCTTTATCTTAAAAATCTTAGAGTTTCTGCATTAAATATAAAAATTTTGCCAGAACAATATAGTAAGAAGCAATAGAAATAGGTATCATATTTAGGAGAAGTTCAATACTGCTGTTTATTTCCCTTTTGGGAGGAACATGGGTTAGAGCATCTTGGAACACTCATGGACAGTCATTTACAATGGGGACCAATTCGAGAATAACGCTTTTAGCATCTGTAATCCTAACCCGTACAAGATGATATACGCAACCCTTAGAAATTTTTTTTCTAGGTTGAAGAGAAGAACCAATATGACTCTTCGTCATAGAAATTTCCCCTTTCTACTATAGGATGGGCTTCTTTGGAAATTGAAACATAATCACTCGAGTTCGACAATCAATATAAGAGTAACAATAATTGACCAAATCTATACCAAGAATAACATTGAAATAAAAAATATCAAGCTCAACAAAGTCAACATAAGTAAGTCTATGGGACTACAATATATGTAGACTCGCTCAGTAATAGTGGATTCATTGATAAGAATAGATATAGGAAAATGGTCTAACAACATATCCACATAAACGTCGAATCGCATAGCCATATATGGCGTCAAAAAACACAAAGTAGCACCAGTATCAAATAAAGCATAAATTCAAGATGAAATAATTTCAACATGTCATTAACTACATCAACAGAAACCTGTTGCTTATGTCACGTTTGAAGTGCAAAAAATTGTTATTCTTTGGAGAACAGGAACCCAAACCACTAGGTAGAGCTTGCCTACCATCTCTTTCTTTAGCAGTAAGTGATGGACAATCGCTTATCTTTTGAAAGATCTTACCACATCAAAAATAGACATCCATCCCGGCTATGCATTTACCATAATGCTTCCTTCAACACCTAGTACGAGTATACATAGAAGATCTACTACCATTTCTTCATTGGGCTTAGGGTTAGACATCCTATGTTTGTTGAACTTTGGAACCAGAGCGTTAGTGGAACCTCTATTAGAAAATCCTTCTTGGAATCTAGACCAATTATGTCCATCAGACATCAAATGTGAAAAGTCACCATCATTGATTTTTACCTTCGTTCCATCTAAGATCTTTTCTTAATCTTATCTTCTTCCATTCATTGAGCATGTTCCATTAAATGAGACATATTTATTCCTTTAATGAGCATGCCGTACGATATACCTGAACCACCATTTTGAACACACCTGAAATAAACATAGGGGTTGTTTCGTTATTGTTTAGATTTATGCAAGTTTTAGTTACACATAGTTTAAAGATGTAGTTAGAGTTATGCATGATTTAATTATGCAGGAATTAGATATGCAGAGTTCAACTTTGCAGGTATTAGTTATGTAGGGTTTAATTAGTTATTCATGCACTCCTTTTAAGGTATGTAGATATCACAATACATAAATTATTAACTTTTCAATATGGAATTTATTGTAAATTAAATTACTTATAAAATAAGTTTAGGGGGGTAATAGGACCTTAGTATAGTATAATTGTGTCTCTGAGATTTGGGCCATACGTTGAGGGGGTACTTGTGCATTTTTTTTGCATTTTATTCTTTTTTATGTTTATACTTATAGAAATAAAATATAATTAATATATTTCAAGTCGTTATAATATCCTATTTTACATGATGTAAATAATTTGTTAATATGTTGTATATATTGTTTAATTTATACATTTTTAATATACTTATTATATAATTATGTATAAATTCACATTCGAAACAAAATAATTATACATGTTAATAAAATACGTGGAATATATTAATAATATATGACACTAATATATGATTAACCTATGTGTCAGCAAAATATATACAATTCAATTTGTCATACTAATAAAATATTACATTTGGATATCGAATGAAAACAAGAAAAAAAATTCTTTGTGTACTACAAAAAGAGAAAAGGGACAAATATACCCCTGAACTATCATAAATGGTATATAAATACCCTCCGTTATACATTTAGAACTCTGATGCCACTACCTTCTAATTTTTGGAGCGTGTATACCCTTTGGACTAACAGAGGGACACGTGTCACGATCTGAAAAACATATTCAAAATTTGTTTAGTTTTTATTTCCAATTAAAAAATTAACCCGAATAATAAAAATCCACCCGAATAAAATTATAACCGCACCGAAATTATCACCAAAACCCTATAGACCATCTTCTCTGATTTTTTCATTTCTAACAGAGAATTCATTAGAAATTCTTTAGGTAAATCTCATATTACATATTCCAGTTAAATATAGTCCCATCAACGCAACATTTAGTAAGATTAGCTAACTTTTTTTAACAAAATAAAGGATAGAAAAAGAGTTGGAAACTCATCCAAGTAGCTCTATCGGTGATTTTCAATCAGATGCAGTTTTCTGCCGTTATCTTTTCTTGTTTACCAAAAAATAAAATTTTTGGTACATTTTGGAAGGTAAGAGTATTCCCACGCCACAAATTAGCTAGGGGTTACTGAGTATCTTCTTAACCTCCATTGTTGAATCTCTGTAGAAAAAGCTAGAGGTATGTTTGTTCCTATCCTCCCATATTTTTTCTTGTCTGATTTATGACAGATATTATATTTCTCATTGTAATGTGATTGCTGAATGTATTGCCGATTTTCAGATTTTCACAGATCTTTTTTCTTTGCTTTCAGCCCTACAATATTCATTTTTCAAAGTTTCAGCAAAGTAAAACAAGTTATTGGGTTTTGCCACTATAAATCAATTCCAAGGTCACTAGTTTGGTTGGTCGGAGATGTTGGGGCAAGTTTGAGGGAGAGATGAGTGAGTGGTGGTCAGGTTTCATGGTTGGAGGGTAACCCCCTAACTAATTTCGCTGGAGCGAGGGACGTTAGGTTTGATAGCAGTCAGAGATGGTTACGTATTTGGAGATTCGCCGGAGTAGATGAAGTCGTTGTAGTTCTTTGTGTAAGTGATTTTTGGACTAGAGATGATAGGGAAAATAAGATTTAAAATCGCTGCGGGTCTAAAATAATTTGGGTGGTTTTTTTTATTATTCGGGTAAATCTTTTAATTGGAAATAAAAATAAAATAAAAATTGGGTAGGTTGTTAAGATCGTGACATGTGTCCCTCTGCTAGTCCAAAAATTGTAAACGTTCCAAAAATTAGACGGTAGGGGCATTAGAGTTTTTAAAGTATAACGAAAGGTATTAAGATACCATTTACAAAATTTCGGGAGTATATTTTTCCTTTTAACCTAAAAAAATAAAAAAAGAAAGTTAGGAAAATAGTATATTTCGGTAAAGATTTCAATAAAATATAAATTAATAGAGGTAAATTTCTAATTTATTATTTTAATAAATGTATAGCTAATACCTGCATAACTTATTTCACATTCTACCCTGCATAACTTATTCATAAATATCCTCATAAGTTAAGTATGTATTAATTATGCAGGTTTACAAAAAACATAATCAAACACTGCATAAAATTAACTTTTATACAAAATTAGGTATCCTACAAACAAGACATGGTATACGTTATATTCTATTTCCACATAATAAAAAATTCTAGCAAACACATTTAAACTAATGCAAGTATTTATGCATGAGCAAAATGCAACTTATACCGTAACCAAATAGCCCCTTATAAATAACATTGATTATATATTTCAACAAAAATAAAAGGTAGAAAATTCCCTACTTTCATATAGTTAATTTACTCGTAATTTTACGTGCAATTTTACTACTTATATGGTACTTAAAAAATAATATTCTCTATGTTATATTATTATACCTATTTTTGAAAAATGATATTGCCTTTTAGTTAAAACATAACTATAAAATGCATTTATCATCGGGAATATAACTGATTTAAATAAACTATTTTATATGGCACTCATTATTACAATTTATTTTAACATTTTATTAATATTATATTATAGTATTCTTGTAGTATTACATTTAAATAAAAAACCTAAATAGATTTATATATTTTTTTCAAAAAGGTATAGAAATTATGTCAATTTTAACAAAAATTCAAAACCAATTACAACCCCTAATTAAATTGTTTCAATTAATTACCCAACAAAACAATCCATAACCCGACATATTTGATCATTTTATACTCCACAATTCAATCAATTTAATCGAAGGATCCACACTTCTCCCTTTTAAGTTATATTTTTTTTTACCATTAGAAAATTAACAACTATCAAGTGCCAACTAGCACTAGGGCTTCAACTTTTCATTCTTTTTTTCCACTTTGCCCCACACTTTTTAGGTTCCAACTTTCAATTTTTCGAGTAAAACCAACCATCCAACGATCACCGCCACCATCGACCGGTAGGACCAACGTAACAACAAGTGTCGCGACTAGGACAACAACAAACTCTGTGACTACAATTAAAGATCAGCAACCAACGAGTGAGCAACTTTCAATTTCAACCG